>NW_004624747.1:12813067-12824930 GCF_000247695.1 Heterocephalus glaber | reverse complement strand
TTGCAAGCGCAAGGACCTGAGTTCAATCCCTGGTACCAAAAAAAAAAAATAGTGGGGGGGGGGCCGGTGCTTAATGGTGCTTAATGGCACCCTGCCTGCTGATAAGCTCAAGGTCCTGAGTTCGATCTCCAGGACCAAAAAAAAAATTGTAGTGGAATGGTAAACAAAACTGACAACAGTAGTTATCTGGTATAAATGGGGGACAGAGATAGGAAGAGGGACTGGAAAGTATACAAGAAGTTACCAGTAATATAGTTCTTGTTTGGTTAAATTTCATGGGTATGTTTTTTATGCTTTGTAACTTATGTATAAAGATATATTGTTCTGTAACTATAAACTTCACATAAAAATTAACTTTCTATGTAAGATTATCTATAGTTATAATTCTAAAAATGTTAAATGTCATAAATTTTCTAAGTAAAACTTTAGATAATAATTTGTCTACTTTACTTCTATTTCAGGATCTCTGATTTTCAACAATGAACCTATATTGTGTAATTACAAAAACAAGTCCCAACATATAGCATTTTGTGAAAAACCTAGAAAACACGCAACAAATTTTTAAAAAGATCCTTCTAAACTGGGTACAATGGCACACATCTATAGTCCAAGCTCTACAGGAGGCTGAAGCAGGATGATCTCAAATTCAATCCCACCCTGAGCAACTTAGTGAGACCCTGTCTCAAAATACAAATTTTATTTATTTATTTATTTATTTTTGGTTAACAGGGATCGAAAAAAACACAAATTTTAAAAAGGATTGGGGATGTAAATCAGTGTCAAAGCACTTGCCTACCATGTAAAATGCCCAGACTTCAATCCCTAGTACCACACGCACACAATCCCTCTAGGTTGGTAAAATTATAGTAGTGTTACTATTTCTTATGTGTTTATGTGCATTTTCCAAATTTTCACCAATAAAATACATATTACAGTTCAAAATCCTTTACCTGCTATTCTTTTGGCTAGAAATGTTTCAGAATACTGATTTTTTTTTTTCTTTTAGAAAAGCAATGTGAGCCAGGCGAGGTGACCATGTCTGTAATCCCAGCACCTGGGAAGCTGAGACAGGAGATTGTTGTGAATTCTAAGCCAGCCCGCACTACAAAGCAAGACCTTGTCTCAAAAAAGAAAAAAGAATGAATGAATGAGTGAATGAATGAATGAATACAACGTGTACATGTCAGGATTATCTAATATTCCTAACAGGGTCTCAAGTCAGTAGACCACAACCAGACACAAATAATTCTGCGGGAAAATGGATGAAAAAGCACCTTATGTTATATAGACAACCTCATATAAGATAAGGTCTTGTTTTGTTACCAAAGAAGTCTAAATTGAGTTTTACCAAGAGTGGGCTTACTAAGGTTAAGTAAGGCTTCCAAATTTTGATTCCAACTAACGTGAACCCTAGTCACTGCACAATACACTCAGATGAGAAGAGGTGAAACAATCTTTAAATTTCTAATACTAATAAATCAAAAGCATCCCAAACCCAACAACTAAAAGTTTTTGTTTTTTTTGGTGGTGGTGGTATTAGGGATTACAGTGAGTTACATCCCCAGCCCTTTTCTTTTTCTTTTTAAATTTTACTTTGAGATGGAGTCACACCAAGTAGCTAAACTGCCCAGGCTGGGCATCCTCCTGCCTCAGCCTCCCAGAGTGCTGGGATTACAGGTGTGCACTTTCAGGTCTGGCCATGTCTTTCTTTTTGGGGGTACCGGGATCAAACTCAGGATCTTGCCCTTATGAGGCATTTGGTGGAACCCCTGAGCTAAATCCCCAGCCCCTGGCTATGTCTTTTTTGGGGGGATGCGGTACTGGGGATCGAACTTAGGACCTCGTGCTTGTAAGGCAGGCAGCGGAACCACTGAGCTAAATCCCTGGCCCAGGCTATGTCTTTCTTAACAAGGCTTTCAAGCAGTTGGGGATTTAGCTCAGGGGCACTGCACCTGCCTCGCAAGCGCAAGGTCCTGAGTTCAAACTCCGGTACTGAAAAAAAATTTTTTTAAATAAGGCTTTCAAGCACATTTTGAAAATGAAATGAACAAGTATAAAATTTGATAGTACCACTTATGGCTTTAATTCCACAACTGTTCACTGAGAACCTATGACACATAAGGGTTTCACCTAGTCTTCAAATGCAGATGTATGAATTTAGACATGGAACCTTTGAGCCACATTGTCACAAATGCCAGGAATTCAAAGACAAATGCAGTAAGACTTAGCATATAAACTGTTACTCTTGTTCTCTCTGACAGAATACCATTCATGGACCACAATCCAAAAGCCTGTGAACTCCGATTAGAGTATCTTCCTGTCACTGCTAAGAAAACCAGAAGGACGGCTGACTGAGCATTTTTAGGACACTAAGATATCCAACAGACAGCACCACTTAATGCAATGGTCAAATGTGGTGAGAGTATTTGTACTAACCAATCAAGTGCCCATTAGAAATTGTTTGTTTGGCCCCGGGCCGCGCGCCCTCCCCCCCCCCGCCCGCACGCGGCGGGAAACGCGGCCAACGGCTGCAGGGGGCCGGAGGTGCGGAGGGCATGGGGACAGGGCCCCCAGTGCCGCGGGTCCTGACATGCCCCCGGGCGGGCCAGGCAAAGAGGCTGTCGCCGCTTCCCGGGCGCAAACGGTGGTGGCCTTCCTGCGCCCGCGGAAGGGGCCAAGGGCGCCGTTGAGCGGCGGCTCCGCCTGCGGCAGCACGGGCAGCCCATGCGGAGCCTGGCCTCGGGCGGAGGGGGCGGCACCCGGGGCGCAGGAGGCGGCCATGAGGCGGGGCCAGGAGGAGGAGGGGCAGCCCCTGCCCGCTGTGGGCGCACCGCCCCTGAGGAGCTTGTGGAGTGCGGAGAGGGCCGCGCTGTACTGCGACCAGGTGTTGCGGAGCGCCAAGGCAGAAGATGCGGATGAGGCTATGAGTAAATACCTATTAGAAAAATTAAACTTGAGAGACAAATGGCTTGGAGTCTGGAAGACTAACCCTGAGCTATTCTTTGTGAAATATGAAGAAGCTTCTATCCCTTTTGTTGGTATACTGTGGTCGAGGTAACTTGTAAACCACACCAGAACTCATCATCTTGTTTTGAAGTTACTGTTTCTGTTGCTGAGGCCTTTTCTTCTAACACTGCAAACATTCCAAGGGATTTGGTTGATGGGATTTTGGAGGAACTGGAGCACAATGTACCTCTCTTGGAAGTTTATCCCGTTGAAGTTCAAGATGCAGATATATGGGATATTGCTCTGGCCTTAGAAGTTGTAAGGTTTTTTAATGATTTCCTTTGGAGAGATTGGGATTATGAAGAAAATTGTGAGGATTAGTCTGCTCTTACTGAAGAAAAAATTAATCTGTGGTGTGATATACAGGATGGAACAATACCTGCTCCTATTGCACAGCGTTTTAAAACAACTTTGGAGAAATATAAAAAGCGTGTCGAGCTCATTGAGTATCAGAACAATATTAAGGAAGATCCATCTGCAGCAGAGGCTGTTGAATGCTGGAAAAAATACTATGAAATAGTAATGCTCTGTGGATTATTGAAAATGTGGGAAGATTTACGTCTTTGAGTTCATGGACCTTTTTTCCAAGAATTCTGCGACGTAGCAAAGGAAAAAGAGACTTTGGAGAAACTAACACATATTGTAGCAAAAGTGATGACTACTGAAATGGTAAAGGATTTGTCTTCAGACACACTTCTTCAGCAGCATGATGATTTGGATTTGGCTTTGGATAGTTGTTACAGTGGAGATATAGTAGTTATTTTTCCAGGAAAATATCAATCTGCAAATCTTGTTTTACTGACTGATGACATCATTATAAAGGGAGTTGGAAAGAGAGAGGAAATTATGATTTTACTTCTAAACCTTCTCATGACAGTTTTGTGGTATCCAAAGCTGACAAAGTGAAACTAATGAATCTATCTTTGATACAACAAGGGACAGTTGATGGTATTGTGGTGGTAGAGTCTGGTCACATGACTCTAGAAAACTGTGTATTAAAATGTGAAGGAACAGGAGTATGTGTACTTACAGGGGCTACTTTGACAATTACAGACAGTGAAATAATTGGCGCCCAGGGTGCTAGTGTTGAACTGCATCCTGGGAGTACAGCCATTTTAGAAAGGAATGAAATTCATCACTGTAATAACCTCAGAACCAGTGACAGTTCAAAAAGCACCTTGGGTGGAGTTAATATCAAGGCTCTTCCAGTGCCCAAATTGAAGATGACTAATAATCACATATACAGCAACAATGGCTATGGAGTAAGCATTCTTCAACCAACTGAACAGTTTTTTATTGTAGCAAAAGAAGCTCTCAACGAAGGGGCTGCTTCAAGAGATAAGATAGATGATAAAATGATCTGCAAAATAATGCAAAACCTGAATCTGGAAATGAGTAATAAAACAGAAGGAAATTTAAAGGGGGATATCAGAATAGGCACTAGTTAAAGCATCTGGATAAATGTTAAAGTTTTATACTTCAGAAATTTGTTTAAAAAATAATTCTTATATCCCACAGATACGGTAATTTTAATTAAGTTTAAAGCTTATTAAAATATTAAAACATTTTAAAAAATTGTTCGGTACCGTGGATCGAACTCAGGACCTTGCACTTGTGAGGCAGGTGCCGGAACTACTGAGTTAAACCCCCAGCCCCGTTTGTTTGTTTTTAATCCACTGTTACTGTGGCACTGACTAGCACTCTCCTTACCTCCAATACCCCCCCCCCCGAGATATGGTCTCACTATATAGTTCAGTTCAGCTTGGCCTCCAATTTGCAGCAATCCTCCTGCCTCAGCCTCCACAGTGCTGGGATCACAGGCGTGTGCCACCACTTTTAAAAACAAACAAGAGCTAACATTTTAAACCACTGCTTTCTTCTTTATAAACCCTTAAATATACACATCACACAATTAAAAACCACCATGAGATACCACTTCACACCCACTAGGATGACTATAATTTTGTTGGTGAAAATGCAGATAAATTAGAACCCTCATACATTATTGGTGAGAATGTAAAATGGTGTAGTTGTTTTGGAAAACAGTTTGCAGGAAAACACTATAAGCCAGCAATTTTACTCTGAATTATTCACCCAAGAGAAATAACATATATCCACAGAAAAAATGGCTATACAACAAATGTTTACAATGGCTAGCTAAGAAGCAGTAACAACCCAAATGTCTGTCAATTACTGAATGGATAAACTTTGTTATACACATAAAATGGAAAATCATTTGGCAATAAAAAGGAATGAAGCTCTGATAACATGCTATGGATGAACCTTAGGACACTATGCTAAGTGAAAGAAGCCAGACATAAAAGACCACATATTATAAAACTCCATTAATATGAAGCAGGCAAATCCACAGACCAAAAGTAAATCAGTGGTTGGAAGGGGTTAGGGGTAAGGAGAAATGGAGAATAACTGCTAAAATATACAGATTTTCTTTGAAAACAAAGAAAATATTCTAAACTGTGGCACTAGGTGTATGACTCTGTGACTATACCAAAAGCCATTGAGTTGCATATGTACTGTATGATATGTACTGTAACTGTATGATATGTAAATTATTCCCTCCCCAAAACCCTGTAAAACATTAGCTGGGCCTAGTGCCTCACCCCTGTAATCCCAGCACTCTGGGAGAATGAAGCAGAAGGATCCCAAGTTAGAGCCCAGCCTGGGCAACTTAATGAGACTTTGTCTCAAAATTTAAAAAATGGGATGGGGATATAGCTAGTGCAAAGGCCCGGGGTTCAATTCTCAATGCGAAGAAGAAAATAAAGGGAAAGGGAAAAGCAAAAACGATATAGGAAAGGGCTTCTATGAAATCTAGAGTCTAGCTATACTGAATGCTTCATTGTAGAATACAATGAAAAAGTGGTAACTACCACTATGAAAGGGAAACCCCAATTGTGGTAGACTGAATTCCTGGCCTTACCCATTTATGCCTAGCAGATCATTTTTGGAATGTAACAAACAACGGAACAGAATAAAAACTTTTTTCTTCAAATTCTTGTTCCTTGAATTTTTTTAGGGAACATATATGAATTTCATGCAAAAATTCAAAAAACTGCAACCCAAGATCTAGTATCAAACAATGGATGTTGAGTTCCTCCCACTAAAGAGGTAAGATTTTTGCAGTTTCTGGTCTTTATTTTCAACTCTATGACTTGTTTTGGCCAAAAGAATGAGGAAAAACAACAGCATGCCAATACTGAGCTTGAACCTTAAGAAATCTTACAGGTTTCCACTTGCCTTCTTGTGCCCCTGCCAACTGGCATACAAACTTCCCAAGTGTGGCTGCTGCCCATTCAGGCTGGACTCCATAATGAACACATATAGCATGAGCTATACCAACCAACTTAAAAGATCTGAAGCAAGAACAAGAGTTGCATCTGCCCTATCTGTAGATCTAGGAGGATATCTTAGTATTTTAAGATATTGAGTTTTAGAGTAATTTGCTATACAATCTTACTGTGGCAACAGCTATCTACTGTATTTGGAAGGCATTCCATACATTAAAACTGAGTATCAAGGTAGACCCACCCTAATACCATCAATAGTTACAATTTCATTTATTAAGCCTTAAGATAGTGATCAATATACTTCACTCGATATTTGATGTTCGTCCCTTTATGCTTAAACTGAGAGAGTAGATCACAATTTGAGATATCACGTACTTTTTCACCTTACTAAGTATTACTTTTAGGGTTATTTTTATTTATTTTTCTTTTTGGTACTGGGGATCGGACTCAGAACCTTGTGCTTGCCAGGTAGGATCTATGCCACTGAACTACATCCCCAGCTAGGGTTATTTTAAAAAAATCAAATGTAGAACAGGGGCCGGGGATTTAGCTCAGTGGTTTTGCCACCTGCCTTGCAAGCACAGGGTCCCGAGTTCAATCCCTGGTACCAAAAAAAAAAAAAATTCAAATGTGGGACAATATTCATTTTAACACACTGTGTGCCACACCACTGAGGATAAATGTGAACAAAACACAATCCATTGCCTCGAAACTTTACTAGGATATGAACAAGGAAACAGTAATTGAAGTACAGGAACATAGGACAGTCAATCTGAAACAAAGATTTCACAGACACACACACACACACACACACACACACACTATGATAAAGGTATATGGTAAATGTTCAAATGAAAAATTATTACAGTAAAAGACATACTGGCATTAATCTCCCTCAAAATGTTCCCCTTGTTTCAAACACTTGCCACTTTTTGAAGTTCTAGCATTCCTCTTCGTTGTCTTTACAAGGTGTGATCAAAAACGAACACTGCTGCCACAAAATACTGCTGCATACTTTCCATCTGATAGAAAGGCATGCTCATAAAAACATTATGGTGTGTCCTTAAAGAGGTATTGTGGTGGATAAAAAATACGCCAACCAATGACGTGATACTCTACATAGAAGACCCCAAACACCCCACCAAAAGACTTCTAGATTTGATAAGCAAATTTGGTGGCCTAGCTGGATACAAAGTCAACACTCAAAAATCAGTAGCCTTCCTGTATACAAATAATAAACTCACTGAGAGAGAAATAACACTTTTCACAATAGTATTCAAAAAAATGAAATACCTAGGAATCAATTTAATGAAGTGAAAGACCTCTACATTTAAAACTATAGTATTCTGAAAAAGGAGATTGAAGAGGGTATCAGAAAATGGAAAGATATCCCTTGTTCTTGGATAAGAACCACCAATACAGTGAAAATGGCCATACTTCCAAACTTGTTATACAGATTTAATGCAATCCTGATCCAAATTCCAACAGCATATCTCACAGAATTAGAAAAAAACAATCCTAAAATTCATTTGGAACCAGAAGAGTCCTAGAATAGCAAAGGCAATTCTTGGCAACAAAGGCAAGGGATATCACAGTCCCTGATGTGAAATTATACTACAAAGCTACTGATAAAAACAGCATGGTAGAGCCGGGGATTTAGCTCAGTAGTTTGGCCACCTGCCTTGCAAGCGCAAGGACCCGAGTTTGATCCCCAGTACCAAAAAACAAAACAAAACAAACTCCAGCACGGTACTTGCAAAAGAACAGACCAACGGACCAGTGGAACAGATTAGAAGATGCAGAAACAACTCCAATCTTTGACAAAGGAGCCAAACATTTTCACTGAAAGAAATATAGCTTCTTTAATGGTGCTGGAAAAACAAGCTTTCCACATGCCGCAGATTGAAACTAGACCCATATCTTTCACCATGCACTAACCTAAAATCAAAATGGATCAAAGATCTAAATATTAAAACAGCAACACTAACTCTGCTGGAAGAGAAAATAGGTAGACTGCTTGAGGACACAGGAGTAGGCAAAGACTTCATGAACAAAACCCAGATCACACAGGAAATACTACAACTGGGACCTCATCTTATTAAAAAGCTTTTGTGGGTCAGGGATTTAGCTCAGTGGTGCCATGCCTGCCTGGCAAACATAAGGTCCTAAGGGCCGGGGATTTAGCTCAGTGGTTCCGGCGCCTGCTTCGCAAGTGCAAGGTCCCGAGTTCAATCCCCGGTACCAAAAAAAACAACACATACCCAACACAACACACATAAGGTCCTGACTTCAATTCCCGGTACGGGGGTGGGGGTGGGGGTGCACAGCAAGAGAAACCACCAACAGAGTAAAGAGACAACCCACAGTGTGGGAAAAATTTTTTACCAGCTATTCATCAGGTAAAGGACTAATATCTAGAATATATAAAGAACTCACAAAAATCAGACCCTCCAAATTTAAAGACCTAATCCAAAAATGGGCATCTGAGATGAATACACACTTCTCAGATGAAGTAGAAACGGCAAATAAATATATGAAAAAATGTTCAACATCACAGGTCATTTGAGAGATGCAAATTAAAACAACACTGAGGTTCCAGCTCACTCCAGAAAGAATGCCTGTTATCAAGAAATAAACCAATAGCAAATGGTGGAGGGGCTTTGGGAAAGAAGGAACCTTTCTCCACTCTTGGTGGGAGTGTAGACTGGTAAAACCACTGTGGAAATCAGTGTGGAGATTCCTCAAAAAGCTAAACCTAGAGGTTCCACTTGGCCCAGCTATTCCTCTTCTTGCTATCTTCTCAAAAGAATTAAAGGCACGCCGGGGCTTTAACTCAGTGGTTTCGCCGCCTGCTGCACAAGCGCAAGGACCCCAGTTTGATCCTCAGTACCAAAAAAACAAACAAAAGAATTAAAGGCATCATACCACAGCAATATAAGCACACCCATGTTTATAGAAGCCCAGTTCATACTAGATAAATTTTGGAAACAGCCCAAATGCCCATAAACTGATGAATGGATATAGAAGATGTGGGGGTTTTTTGGATTTTTTTTTTTGTACCAGGGGGACCTTGCGCTTGCGAGGCAGGCAGTGGAACCACTGAGCTAAATCCCCAGCCCCAGGGTTGTTTTTTTTTTTATACAATGGAGTACTACTCTGCCATAGAGAAAGATAAGCTTGAGACACTTATAGCTAAATGGATGGACCTTGAGACTACTGTCCTAAGTGAAATAAATCCGACACACATGTTTAAATACTGCATTGTTTCTCTGGTGTGAGAAACTGTAAGTGAAAATAAGGACTAAAATGTATAATAAGATATTGGGAAATGGGAAGAAAATGTTCAAATGGGAAAAGGAACAAGGGAGGAGGAGGGAGAAAAGGGACAAGAAAAAAAAATAGAAGGAAAAAATGGAAACAAAGCTTTTGTACATAGGGAGGGGAGGAGGTTTGAGGGGAGGAGGGACATGGGGAAAAAAGGGGCAGGATGTACCATGTACAGGTGCAAATTCCTTATGTTGAGTGTTATAATTATGTATGCCTAACATGTATCAATAAATGCCTTGCTATGTTAAAAGAACACTCTAACCATATTTTCGTAATGAAAATATGTACTTGAGCATGACGGCAGCTGGCTGTGTGTTTCAGTAGCTGCGCTGGGGAAATACAGGAAGCAATCTTTGTGTTCATCCACTCAGTACAATGAATGGCAAGGTGTGCATATGTGTTAGTGTGTAAATGGGTGAGTTTTACCCACATTATGCATTGTATTACATTTTAGTGTATTTATAATTTTTAAAAATTTTACTAGTACGTGTTTGCAATTCACATAATTTACAGGGGAGTGGTTACATGTACATATTACAGCTTTTTTTTTTCCTAATCCCCTCCCCTTTCCCTTCCCCCTTCTCTAGTTCCCCTATCATTTTTTACATACTTGATATTATTTGTCTCAGCTCATATTATGGCATATAAAGTTTACACTGATTAGAGTTATTAGGATCTGATAACATAGTGAATCTTTATTCCTCTCATTTCCCCTTCCCCTCCTCCTTACCCTTCGTCTTATTCCCTTGGACCACTTCCCTATTGGACGAGATCTGTCCCCTTGTCTCTTTCTATCCATCCTTTTTCATTTTCTTTGTACTCTGCCTCACTCATATGAGAGATATACCATACAGTATTTAAGCTTGTGTGTCTGATTTATTTCATTCAGAATTACACTTTCCAGGTACATCTATTTTTCTACAAATGCCTCAAATTTGTCATTCTTTATAGCAGAATAGTATTCCATTATATATGGATATCACATTTTGTTTATCCAATCATCTGCTGATGGGTACACAGGCTGCTTCCAGGATTTAGCTATTATGAATTGTACTGCTATGAACATTAGTATGTATGTATTGCTGTAGTATGATGACTTAAGCTCTGTGGGGAAGATACCTAGCAGAGAAATAGCTGGGTCAGATGGAATTTCAAATTTCAATTCTTTGAGAAATCTCCATACTGATTTCCATAGTAGTTGTACTAGTTTACATTCCTAGCAACAGAGCAGGAAGGTTCCTTTTTTGCAACAGCCACACCAGCATTTGTTGTTTGATTTCCTAGTGATTGCCATTCTTTCCAGAGTAAGATGGTATCACAGTGTTATTTTAACTTGCATTTCTCTAATGGCCAGAGATGTTGAGCATTTTAAAATATATTTATTAGCCATTTGTATTTCTTCCTCTGTTAGGTGTCCATTTCTCTAGCCCATTCTCTACCCCCACCCCAAACTGAGGCTCGAACTCAGGACCTTGCACTTGCCAGGCAGGCGCAACACCACTGAGCTACATCCCCAGTGCTTGAGCTCTCTCACTCCCTTTTTTATTCCCCAGCTCTTTAGCCCATTTCTTGACTAGGTCTTTAAGTTTAGATATTTCGTCCTTTGAGGAGTAGCTGACAAAAATTTTTCCCCATTCTGTAGGTTTCACCTCCTCACCCTGATTCTTTTGCTGTACAAAAGCTTTTTAGTTTGATATAATCCCATTTGTTGATTCTTGACACTATTCCTTATGCAGCTGAGGTTCTGTTTAGAAAACCTCTTCCTACACCTATGTCTTCAAGTGTTTTACCTATTTTTTCTTCCAGACGGTTTAATGTTTTAATGTTTAGATCTTTGAACCATTTTTAATTTAGTATAGGATGAGAGATAAGGATCTAGTTTCATTCTACAAACAAATAACCAGGTTTTCCAACACCACTTGTTGAATAGGCTATCTTTTCTCCAACATACACTTTTGGGCCCTTTGTCAAAGATCAAAGAGTGGGCCGGGGATTTAGCTCAGTGACCCATGCCTGCCTCACAAGCACAAGGTTCTGAGTTCAATCCCCGGTACCAAAATACAATTAAAAAAAAAATATTTAAACATTCACTGTCCATTTCAGTTATGTCTTATGCATCTGCAGCTTCACCGTTGGTGGGTTAGAGGTGCTGGATGGTTTCATTGCTGTCTTCAGATGTCTCCATGAGATGCAGACATGATTTTCCCACTTGCAGAACCAGG
>NW_004624747.1:12785474-12812967 GCF_000247695.1 Heterocephalus glaber | reverse complement strand
TCAATCCCCGGTACCAAAAAAAAAAAAAAATCAAATAGTTGAATACATCTGGGGAAGGTGTATTCTCTATTCTGTTCCTTTGATCCACGTGTCTGTGTCTGTTCCAGTACCATGCCATTTTTAATCACTATTGGTTTGTAGTGTAGCTTGAAGACTGGTATAGTTATACCGTCTGCTTTGCTCTTACTGCCCAAAACTACTTTTGTTATTTGGGGTCTCTTCTGGTTCCTATGAATTTCAGGATTGTTTTCTCTAGATCTGTAAAGTATGCTGCTACAGTGTTTTGATTGAGACTGCACTGAATCTGTATAAAAGTTTCGGAAGTAGGGCCATTTTGACAGTACTGGTTCTGCCTATCCAGGAGCAAGGGACATCTTTCTATTTTCTAACATCCTCTTCAGCCGGAGATGTAGCTCAGTGGTTCTGCCGCCTGCCTCACAAACACAAGGACTCCTAGTTCAATCCCTGGTACAAAAACAAAAACAAAAACAAAAACAAAACACAAGTTCTAACATTCTCTTCAATCTCCTTCTTCAGAGTAGTGTAGTTTTCTTTATAGAGGCTTTTCACTTCCTTGGTTAGATTTACTCCTAAATTTTTCATTTTTCTTTAGTGATTGTGAATGGTACTGTTTTCAGAATTTCCTTCTCCTGTTCATTGTTGGTACACACAAATGCTAATTTTTGAGTGTTGATCTTGTATCCTGCTACTTTGCTGAAATTAGGTATTAATTCTAAGCATTTTTTGGTGGAGTTCTTTGGGTCTTTATGTAGAATACCATGTCATCGGCAAATAATAACATGAGTTCCTTTCCTATATGTATCCCTTTTATTTCTTTCTCTTGCCTAATTACTCTGGCTAACGTTTCAAGTACTATATGAAATAGCGGACGTGAGAGTGGACATGCTTATTTTGTTCTGGATTTTAGGGGGAATGCTTTTAGTTCTTCCCCATTTAGTATGATACTATTGGTCATAAATAGCCTTTATCATATTCAGGTATGATCTTGGTCTTTCCATCCCTGCATTCTTTTATCATGAAAGGGTGTTGGATTTTGTTGAAAGCTTTTTCTGCATTTACTGATATGACCATTTTTTAAAATTTTGCTCCTGTTTATATGATGTATTACATTTAGAAACTTGTGTATGTGGAACCATCCTTGTAACTCAGATAAAAACTAGTGGATCATGACGTATGTATGACCTTTCAGATAATGTGCTGCATTCCATTTGCTAATATCTTGACAAGAATTTTTCCATCTGTGTTCATTAAAGAGACTGGCGTATAGTTCTCTTCGTTGAGTCTGTTTCTGGTTTGGGGATCAGGGTAACAATGGCTTCCATAAATGAATCTGGAAGTACTCTATACCTTTCAATTTCTTTGAAAAGCTTGAGGAGTATTGGTGTTATAACATCCTTAAAGGTTTTGTAGAAACCTTTTATAGGTTTTGTAGAAACCTATTACATGTTTTCTTTGATTTTTCTTGTACAATTAGCCCAATTCAGTACAATGGGGGACATGAAAAACTACTTTTGCAACTCTGGGAGGAGGCTGAAAGTGAGTCATCAGTTGATTCAGCTATCAATCATGACTTGGATCACATAAGCCAAAGAAGTTAGCAAGGTATGACAGAAAAATACAGAATGAAGTACTTGATTCAGATGAGAAAAAAAACATGTAAGTAAACATATGACTAGTCAAAATGCTACAAAATGGTCATGTATACCTGTACGATCCAATGTTAGGACTAGGTCAGAAAATGTTGTTAGGTTCTTGCCAAGAGTGAAACCTATTGGACAGAATGCCAGCACCATGGTTCAATATTGGAAAGTGTAACGGATGATATGCTATAAGATGTTTTGAAATACACTAACAATGAAATACAAATAAAACATTCTGTATGTATCAATGGTAATACTAAAAAATATATTTATCATGACACCTATCTGAACTAAAAGCCTTCATAGCAGAACTTTATCATTCTAACTGTGCCAACCAGAATCTTAAGGATTTAAGGAGAAGTGACATATGTGGCATTGAGATTTTTAGAATAATGACACTCTAAGAATTTTGGTGCCTTTCAAAATTGCTTCTGTTTTGACAACAAAAAGATCCTTCAAGAAAGAAAAAAAAATCCAACAATTTGGCTGCCATTTGCTCATTTTTTAAAGTTTTGTTTTGAACTCTCAAGCACTTTATACACCCTCTGAATACATGACAACTGACAAATAATTTACATCATTTCATGGTTATTGACAGTTTTGGCAAAATATACCAAATAAACCTTTCAAATATGGTATAGAAATATATGCCCTGGTAGATGAAAAGACATTTTACACCTTGAATTTAGAAATTTATCCTGGAACTCGGCCACCAGGTCTTTATTTGTGGCATAATAAACCATATGATGTGGTGAACAGACTTGCTGCACCTACTTCAAAAAGTAACCCACACCACACCTGCCTGGCAAGCACAAGGTCCTGAGTTGAATTCCGGGGGGGGGGGGGGGGAAGTAACTCCAGAGGACCGTAATACTGATTATGCCCAAAGCAAGCTGTGAAGAATTAACCCCATAACTGGCTTGTTTATAGACAAGCTGAAGCCTACATGTTGAGGTCAGAGTAACTCACCCCCAAATTCCAACTAGAAGAACAATCTTCTAATTACAACCATATATTTTGTCTATTTTGTTCCGAATTTGAGAATGCTTTGTTTTTTCCTTTATGAGCCTTGTTTATTTCCACAGAAACTTCACACAGCTTGCCTTTACCCCAACTGATTGCCAATAAAAGTCAGTGCCTGGGACTAGTCAGTGCCTCTGTCGGTTGCACCAGCCTTTGTTGTCCCAGTTCTGTCTTGTAGTTTTATTTCTCAGGCCTGCTTTCTCTCTCCCAGTTGTCTTTTAGTTTTATTTCTCAGGCCTGCATTGTATACTGAGCAGAGTACTGGAACCTAACTGCAGGGGTCTCCGGTATAACCCAAATGTCACATTCAACAATTGGTTCACCAGTCAACCACTGATGCTACATTTGCTAAAAGAACACCAGTTGACCAGCAGAGGAACTATTCACAAGAACAAAGGAGAGATTCCTGAAAAAAATGTTACAAGTTCACAACAGAGAAATGTATAATACACTGTTTGGATCGTATTTTGGCCCCCTATAATATTGGCCTCCTCTATGGTGAAGAAAACACAGTATTCATACTGTCAACATTACACTGTGATGATAAAATTGACTGCGAGGCCAAGGCCAGGGCCGGGCATGGTGGTGCACATCCATAATCGCACCACTCAGGTGCTGAGGCAGGAGGATCCTGTGAGTTCAAGCTCAGCCTTCGGAACACAGTGAGTTCAAAGCTAACCTGGACCACATGGTGAGACTGTTTCAAAAGAAAACACAAAACAAAACAAGAAAAAAAGATTCTTTCCCAAAACAAACAAACAAGATTGACAGTGAGTCCTCAACACAAATGAAGCCAGAAATGGTCACATTCTACAACAAAATGAAAGGTGGAGTAGATATTTGTGATGCAGCAACTATGATGTCACTGGAAACACAAAGAATTGGCCAATGACTGTGTTTTACTTGATCCTAAACATGTCAGGCTTAAATAGTTTTTCATAGTTTACAAAGAAAGTAAGAAGCACAAAATATTACGGACAAATTTTCTTATAGAGGACTGGGACTGGAATTGATAAATGATCAATTACAACAGAGGCATAATGATATATATCTGCCCAAAGAACCTCGCAAAAGAATTCTGGAGCAGGCCAGTGAACAGACAGATGAAACATCACAAGAGCTTCCTAAGAAAACAAGAGAAAAAAGCAAGCAAGCAAGCAAACGCGCGCCTGGGATTTTTTGCTCAGTGGTTCTGCCGCCTGCCTTGCAAGCGCAAGGTCTCGAGTTCGATCCCTGGTACCAAAAAGGAAAAGAAAACAAGAGCAGTAATATGTCAAGTATGTCTTGCCAAAGACAGGAAAACAAAACATATGTGCTATCACTGTAAGTGATATCTGTGTATGGAACATACTGTTTTCATGTGGGAAGACTAATTTAGGAGTGATAATTGAAGTTAAGATTATTTCTGGGCCAGGGATTTAGCTCAGTGGTTCCCGCGACTGCCTTGAAAGCACAAGGTCCCCAGTTCAATCCCCAGTACCAAAAACAAAAAAGATTCTTTTGTGGTAGTTTTATTTGTATTTTCATTGTACATAGTTTACACAGGAATTTATTTCTGCTGTTATTTTTTTTTTGCTGTTATTTTTCAGATCTTGTAAACAGTTGATGTTGAAAATGTTTATTCTAAACATTCATTACACATTTGATATTTTGTTTTGATATTTCATTTTCCTAAATGTACACTATATAACGTAATATCTCCTGACAAAAAAGCAAGACAAGAGAGGTGACAAGTATGGCCTGCAAAATAGGAAAAGAAAGCTAAGCACATGTACTGTCAGTATGAGCGAGACCTGTGTATGGAACATGCTACTGTTGGGTGTAAAGACTCCCTTAGGTGTGATAATTGAAGCAAAGATTATTTCTGTGGTAGAGTTTTGTTAATATTTTCATTGTAGTTCATATGGGAGCTTATTTCTGCTGTTATTTTTTAGATTTTGTAAGCAGGCAAACAGCTGATGTTGAAAATGTTGATATGTATTCTACACACTCGTTAAAAATTTAATATTTTATTTATTGATATTTTACGTTTCTGTTAAGTACACAATGTTTAATATAATAAAACTCAGGGCCGGGGATTTAGCTCAGTGGTTCCACAACCTGCCTCACAATCGCAAGGACTGAGTTTGATCCCCGGAACCAAAATAAATAAATAAATAAATAAATAAATAAATAAAATATATAAATTCATAAAATTAAAATTAGTAATTCATCAATAGAAATACTTCTAAAAAATAAACATGGGCTTTATACACCCATAATACCCCCTTTTCAAAAAATTTACCCATGATGGCCCTCAATTTACCTTATTCACTGGATCTGGCATCATGCAACTTCGTCTTTCAACATCAAAATGATCATGAAAGTGAAAAATTTTAAATGGATTTAGGCAGGACATCAAGGTGGCCAGGAGAGTACAACTAAAGACACAGAAAAGAAGGCTTCTAGCTGGGCGTGGTAGCGCACATCTGTAATCCCAGAACTTGGGAGGCTGAGGAAGGAGGATCACTGTGAATTTGAGCTAGCCTAGGATATACAGTGAGTTCAAGGCCAGCCCAAAGTACAAAGCAAGATTCTGTCTCCAAAAAAAAAGGAGGACTTCTGGAACTGCTCAAAAAGTAGCAAGAATGATGAGTTCAGGGGTGGGGATTTAGCTCAGTGGTTTCTCCGCCTGCTGCACAAGCGCAAGGACCCAAGTTCGACCCCCCTTACAAAAAAAAAAAAAAAAAGGATGAGTTCAGTGTGTTCAAAGCAAGAAGGGGAGTATGGCAATGTGTCTTCTACTGTAATAAAACTTTAAAAATTTATATATTCATTTTATTTTTTTCCATATCTCATATATTTTTTCAATCATATTATATAGAGAGATACACACACAACAGCACTTCCTGGTTTACTTGAACAGAGGCCTCTGTGAAGCCCAGACACTCTCATTAGCTATTGAGACAGATTAAAACTGCCATATCGCTCAATGCTGACTCATTATTAACTTGGTAAGCATAAAATGAACACAATGCTGGATTTCCAGACATATCTAGGGCCATGTACATTTTTGCTGCAAGATGACTCTAGCTTAGTTACCTATTTTCTAGTTGCTGGCTCTACCTTCCATTTGACACCATTACTTGAAGCTTCATGATATAACTCTCGTCTCTGATCTTTGCCTTTGCTTCTACTGTCTAATTACATTTGTTATCACTATTCTCCCCTATTTCTACATGTTATTCCCTTTTTTTCTTAAGTTGTTTGATACCAATTACCCTTGGCTGTAAAATCTTTGAATTACAAGCCTAACTAATGTACTATCCCTAGGCCTGTAGGTTTTCACCACTGCAAAGCACACCCGAGTTCAAAAACAAACTACTCCCCAAACTTCTGATTTATGCCTATTCCAGGTAACACTGTTACTTAATTCTAACCTAAGACTGAGGCACTGCTATATTAAATTTAAAATAGGCAAACATCAGGGCAAGAGATTCTTTTTTAAATTGTGCTTTGTAAATAACACTTTTTAAACAAGAGACCAGAAATGAGTCAAGAGAGAATTTATAGGACAGGAAAAAAAAAAAAAAATCACAACAAATTAAGTTTCTATTAAAAAAATTACAGTTTCTTAAACAAAAGTTTAAATACAAAAAACAAGAATTTCAAACAAGCAAACAAGAATTTCTAAAAAGAAGCCAAAAGAGGGAAAGAAATGTTAAATTAATCAGAAACTAGTTCCCATACAACTTACGGTTCCTCATATCTCAAAGTTTCCTGCAAACATTTTCATTTGAACATGTTACTGAAATTTTTTCCCTAAAATTGTTTTATTAAAAAAAAAAAGTAGAACTCCACATTAGAAAAGTAATAATAGGGCTGAGGATGTAGCTCAGTGGTAGAACACCTGCTTCACTTGGGTTCTATCCCCAGCATGGCAAATTAATTAAAAAACAGAAATGTAGTAGTGTATGCCACCTAACAAGTGGCTGTTTGGGAGATAAAGCAGAAATGAATTGGTAACAGTCTATGGCCCAGTTCAAGCAGGTTAGAAATAAAAGATGATTAAAGAACCCACAGCTGGGCATGGTGGCACACACCTATAATCCCAGCACTCAGGAGGTTGACTGCTGCAAGTTCAAAGTCAGCCTAGGCTGCACAGTTCAAGACCAGCCTGGACTGCAAGTGAGACCTCGTCTCAAAATAAAAAAAACCAAAACAAACAAAAAAAAAACCCCACAATCCTTTGTAAATGTCTCTCTTAGACATTTGGTTGCTGGGCTGAGCCTCCTTCTTTCTCCAAGTGCTGTCAGGATATTAGGAAGTAATGCATATCTAGCCATAACGCTTGAACCAACTTGACAGTAACTATTTTATTTATGTGCAGTATTTGCTTCAAAGAACAGTAAAATATTAGGTTAAATATTCACTCCTCTTTTCTAAGTGCTCTGTCATTATATTTTTAGGGATGCATACTATTTGAAAGTCCAGCACCTAGCAAACTTAAAATATTCTTTCTCAAAAAAAAAAAAAAAATCCCACCAATTTGAGCATCTACTATGGTAGGTCCTTCTATATCATGAAATTAATGGTTTTGATCCTACCTTTTCAGAGTTAACTGTCAAAGTGAAGAGACAGACACATTAAATACAATCAATGTAAGGTAAGGAAATTATAAATGCTGTCCATGTAGCAGAAACAGATAAAAAGCTGTGAGTATCAGCAAAATATTTCTCCTGGGCTAATCACAAGATCCTGGAACAACTGGACTTTGAAAGACAGGTAAGACTTACTGCAAACCTTAAGAGAAGGGCCAACTATGTAGAAGAGCCGTGTTAAGTACACAGAGAGCCAACAGTAATCTCCTGTACTCTGGGTAGAGAAGTATTTTAGAGCCAGGTGTGGTGGCATACTCCTGTAATCCCAGCACCTGGGAGACTGAGGCAGGAGGACTGCCACAAACGAGTTTGAGGCTGGCCTGGCCTAGACTACATAGTGAGTTCAAAGCCAATCTCAACTACATAGCGAGACCCTGTCTCAGAAAAAAGAAAAGAGAAAAGAAAGTATTTTAAAGGAAATACATGGAATTAGGATTATGAAGCCAGACTTTTCTGAAAGTCAGACTTAAGAGGTTGAATTCTGTAGTCAGGCAATTAAAAAACTTTAGAACATCCAAAAACAATATGGTCAGAACAGTGACAATATAAAGACCAAAGGTGCCAGTATGGTGGTGCATACCTGTAATCCCAGCACTTATGAGGCTGAGGTAGGATAACCAGGCAAGTTGGAGGCCAGCCTGTGCTACATAGTGAGTTCAAGGCCAGACTGGACTACAGTGAGACCCTATCTCAAAATAGCAGTAATAAAACGAGCAGATATCTCTAAACTACAGTGTAAAAAAACCTTTTTTCAATATCAATTTCTTATTCTCCCTGCCTTTAAATATACAATTATCTTCCTTCCTGAAAAACACAAAAGTAAAAATACCTTTATGACTCTGCTGCCTAAACAACCATCCTTTTTCCTTACGTCTTTCACATTTTATTTATTTATTTTCCCATACCGGGGATGGAACTCAGGACCTTGTGCTTGTGAGGCAGGTGCGGTGCCACTGAGCTAAACTCCCAGCCCTCAGATTTTATATTCTCAAACAAATGGTTAGTACCCAAAAGATAATTTTACTTCACTACTCAACCTCAATTTGGCGTTCATCCTCACAACTCTGATCTTTATTAGTGCAGTTTCAATAATGACTTCCTTTACAAATTCAACAGCCTGTTCTTTCTTCATTCCCTCTGAATGCTGTAGCTTTTTACACTCCTGCCTCTAAAACTTTTGTGCCTTTCATTTTGTGCCACTGAACCTTCCTAATTATTCTCCTTTGGTGCAGCTTCTTCTGACTTCTCCCATTTCTCAATTGTGAGTTTTCTAAGTCTTGGTTTCTGCTTTTCCATTCTTTCATCTCTGAACTATTTTTAATCCTCCCCCCACCCCTTTTCTTTCCCCTGCTACTGGGATTGAACCCAGGCCCTTTGAACTGAGCTACATTCCTCTCAATCTTTTTTTTCCCCAGACAGCGTCTCAATTAGGTTAAGTTGCCCAGCCTGAGCTCAAATTTGTGATCCCTCTGCCTCAGTCTCCACAGTGCTGGGATTACAGGTGTGCACCATCAAGTCTAGTTCATCTTAAATCTTCAACTAACTCCAGATGGCCTGGCTTTTAGTCTCAGGTGGCATTTCTAAAAATGACTGCACTAAAATTAAAGGAATTTCTTCTTTATAACTAATTTTACTTCTAACAGTAGTATTTTTGTAAGCATTTCTAAAAAATGAGTATGAATTTCTAAAACTTTATAATGCCAGCGAAGAGCTGTAAGTATCAGCTGAATAAAGATTTAGTCAAGATTCAAAGGTCAAGCTAGACCACGCTGAACAAAATTGAGACAAAGAAACAACAAAACAAAAAGTCAGGGGCCGGGGATTTAGCTCAGTGGTTTCACCACCTGCCTTGCAAGCACAAGGACCCGAGTTCGATCCCCAGTACCCGAAAAAAAAAACCCCCACAAAAGTCAGCCACTATACTTAGGTCAAAAGGTCTGTACAACCAGGTTGAAGAAACAATGAACAAGACAGACATTACTGGGCATGCCCTATTTAGGTCAAGAGGGAAGCCCAGGCCAGATGAAGGGAAAGCCCAACAGAATTGATGTGGAGTAAAGAAACAGAGAAGAAACTGCTTCAAGCCTTAGGAAGGTGGGAAAATTTCCCGTACACCATAAAGAAAACAAGGGAAAGAAAGATTCATCCACCCCACTGCTCCTTCTTCATTTGAGTAGATGATGAAGCAAACTATATTCAAAAGATCAAAATAAAATTACATGTAACTTTATAATTTCCCTTCAATTTGTGAAATGCAGTGGACTATGAAACTTGTCACTTTTCAATGGCAATAATATAAATCAATGACAATTTGTAAACTATTTCTTTTATATCGCATTTTTAACAGGATGGAGATCTGAAAAGTTTAAATGTTGGTTAAAGTGTCAAAAAGAAAAATTACGTCTTTTTTTTTTGGTACTGGGGATTGAACTCGTGTCCTTGCGCTTGCACAGCAGGCGGTGAAACCACTGAGCTAAATCCCCAGCCAAGAAAAATTATGTCCATAGTGAAGAACTATCTGGAACCTACTGGGATCTAAAAGATAATGTAGAGAACAAAGAGCTTCCCTTTACATAGCATTAAGAAGTAGGTGGTCACATCTCAAGATTCCATGTGGAAATTTAATTAGAAATTAATTTTTTGAGTGATCATTTACATTCAGTATAATTCATCAACATGTGAAGAGAACAGCTGACATTTCTATTTTACAGCACTTTAAAAAAATCCTTAATGAGGGCCAGGGATTTAGCTCAGTGGTTCTGCCACCTGCCTCGCAAGCTCGAGGTCCCTGAGTTTGATCCCTGGTACCCCCCCCCCCAAATTCTTAATGATTCTTAACTATCAACACTGGAACTCCAAAATGATATTATCTATAATTTTCTTACCAAATTAGTACAAACCCTACAAACCAAGAAATGTGAATTTCCATGAGGTCTCTTATTAGACTAATGCATAGTCACTGGTCTAATATTTAAAAATAGTTACAAACATGATCTTTTCATAGGTGCCCAATCTAGTGTTATCACAGCAACTGAGCTGTTTCATTTTAAACCTTGACCCAGGTGAGACCTATTGATAAAATCTGAGCAACAGCAATTCATTCCAAAGACAATTAACAACTGTAGATTTTTCCCTTAAAACTGCATTTGGAGGTCTGGGGATTTAGCTCAGTGGTACTGTGCCTGCCTAGCAAGCGCAGTCCTGAGTTCAATCCCCGGTACAGAAAAAACAACAACAGAATTTGGTCACTTGGAGCCCCTCTAGACATGTAAAAGGTTAAAATTCTAGAGGACAAGCATTCTGTCTCTAACTGTGATTAGACAATCTGCTACAGAAACGCAAGGCTGCAAACATTTCTTAATTTACATATCTAACACTTAAAGCCAGTGTTTAACTCCTACAAAGGAACAAATAAACTCTAGAAATACCAAAAAATAGATTTCAGAAATTCTAAACTAAATTGAAAATAAATAAAATATTTATTACTTTATTGCCAGGAAAAGCAATCATAAAGTTTCAGGTGCCAACAATACCTGACTAAAGTATCATTTGGCAAGGCATTCTCAAGAGATTCCTTAATTTTTCCTGAGATAGTCTGATAAAACAGGTACGAATGATGAAAACTAAATAATTTACTAATGTCATTAATGCTAAAATACATGATATGGAACTATATATTATCTCACAATTCAGTGCATTTTTCATTTCTAAAGTAAATGATCACATAAAAATGTATTCTGAGCCAGGCATGGAGGCGCGCACCTGCAATCCCAGCACTTGGTAGGCTGAGGCAGGAATATCACCATGAGCTCAAGGCCAGCCTGGGTGACATACTGCATTCAAGGCTGGCCTGAACTACCTAGCAAGACCTTGTCTCAAAAAAAACACAAAAACATCTATTCTGAGAAATACATGAACATTAGGCATAACACAGAGTACTACTGGATAATTACAGACCAATATGGTTGCAAACCTCAGCATTTTTACCCCCTACAGGCCTCATAATAAACATTGAAGAATATGATTTAAATACAAATTTGTTGTGTTAGCTTTCGCTAATTTTAGTTTAAATCACACATCACTCAAACAGCATCATAGCACTTTATAGACAAAACATGTTTTAAAAATAATGAGCAATTTTTCTAAAGTCTATAATCCTAGACAAGTTTTCAACTAGCTTCCCTTTAAAATTCTTCCAGCAGCTACAACTGGATATGATCATATCCATTACAATGATACACAACAATAATCCCAAATTAGAACTGACTTCCATTAGTTCTGAAGATATGTATTATTTTTCACTCTCAGGTTTAGCACTATTTGCAAATACCTGACATGATAATGTCCATTATTGCAATAAATCACCTCAATGTAATGGATTCCTGACATCAGATATTAAAATAGGTAGCACAGGTGGAAGCATTCTGCATTTTATTCTAACTCTGGCAAAAACTGAATAGTCTGTAACAATATCAGACTATAATTATCAAGTAATACTATGAATTTAAATGCTTAACATGATCTGACCTAGATTGGTATACATCACTCAGGAGAATGGCCATTGTGTAGACCAGTGGAGGTGAACCTATGGCAAACCTACCACAGTGGGCTGTTTGTATCACTGAAAACTCTAAAAGGTTCACCATCACAGTGTAGACAATGGAGGACAGACACTCAAGGAGGCTTATACAAGAACTTAAGGCAAAAAAAATCTGGCTTAGAGTAATCACTATGGATACATAACAGATTAAAAGTCCATCTCTGGGGCCAGGGATTTAGCTCAGTGGTTTCGTCGCCTGCTGCACAAGCGCAAGGACCCAAGTTCAATCCCCGGTACCAAAAAAAATTTTTTAAAATGGGTAAAAGTCGATCTCTGTCCGTGGTAGCACACAAGGTGGGTGGGTGGGGGACCAACAGAGTCCAAGGGCTTTAGAGGCCAGCCTGAACTACAGCGCAAGACCCTGTCTCAAAAGAACAACGAGCCAGGGATTTAGCTCAGTGGTTCCGCCGCTTACCTCACTTACCTTGCAAGCAGAAGGTCCCGAGTTCGATCCCCGGTACCAAAAATAAAAAGCTTAACCAAAAGACCAACAAAAAAGGTCAGTATCTTGGTGTCAAGTAGTCTTGACTTTCAGCCCTTTAATCATTTGTAAATCTGGGCAAGCTGCTTATACTCTTTGAGTTGCTTCCTTACTTTGCAATGCTTATAAAACTAGCACACAGAATATACACAAACTATTGTGGTAGCCATTCTGGTACTGAAACCCACTTGATAGGTTCAAACAGACCATCTTTCTTTCCTCCTGCACATACATTAACCCAAACATAAAGTTATTTTTATCAAGGTTCGAGCGCCATCGTATACAACTACTGCACTGACTCAAAGACTAGCTCCTGCCAGGTATGAAGGTGCAAGCCTGCCACAGATACCAGCACTCTGGAAGGCTGAGGCAGGAGGATCACAAGTTCCACCTGGGCAATTTATCAAAATGTTACTGGAAAAACAAAGGGCAAGGGAAGGGAGACAACTTCCTGTTTCTTACAGAATTTACATAATTACAAAAGTGTTTTCCTCAAACTGGTAAATCTAGTTTGCACCTTCATTTTTTCACGTGCATTCTTTTACTTCCTCACTGTATGTGTAGAGCAGGATCTTATGGTTAAATCATGATAAAGATCCTGGTGTTACTAATTATTTTCATTGGGCCAGGGATTTAGCTCAGTGGTTTCGCTGCCTGCTGTGCAAGCGCAAGGACCCGAGTTTGATCCCCGGTACCAAAAAAATAAATAAATAAATATTTTCACTACTTCCGTCAATAGGTTTTGTTTAAAACTTTACTAAGAGATGGCATTCCTCATTCTTACAGCACTGGCACATCAGGAAACCAAATTACCAAAAGCTCTATCTTCAGAAGCTTCCCCTTAATATTCTTTCAATGGGGCCGGGGATTTAGCTCAGTGGCACCACCACCTGCCTGTCAAGTGCAAGGTCCTGAGCTCGATCCCCAGGGGGGGAAAAAAAACCATTCCTTCAACAAAGGATGAACCACCCTAAAGATTAACTATCATATTAATCACTGAATGTGTACTAAGCAAGAGATATGCGCAAGACGTGCTAGGCACTATGGGAGGGCAAAGGTCAGAGTTTCCAAAGAGTTTAGTGAGGAGACTCAGTACACAAGAAAAGGAGGGCATGATGCAAACAGAACTACAAGTATTAAAAGTAATGCCTGTAATCCCAGCATCCTGGAAGGCTGAGGCAGGAGCATCACAAATTTGAGGTGAATTAAAAACTGGCATGGGCTACAGTGAAACTCTACCTCAAAAAAGAAAAAGAAGGGCCAGGGTTTTAGCTCAGTGGCACCACCGCGCTTGCCTGGCAAGCACAAGGTCCTGAGTTCAATCCTCAGTACCAAAAAATAAGAAAAAGAAAAAAGATTACTTTCCAATGTGGTAGTCAGAATAGCATGAACTTACAGGTAGAAGCTTTCTTTTCATCAATCTTTTTATTGTGAAAAATTTAAACATGTAAAAGTAAACAGAATAAAATTATGATTCTCCAACATACTCATCACTGAACTTCAGTATCAACTCCTGGCCAATCTTGTTTTATAGTTTATACATCTTATTATATGATGTCCCTTCCTCTATAAAAGAAAGAAATATCCATTATCTCAGGGACTTACGAGGATTAAATGAGTATGTATCAAATGCCATGTACACAGTTCTGTATATCACTACCTGGTTGACTCAGGAAGAACTAGGAAGCTGCCTGGTTTCCTAATCCTCACCTCTAGTACAGCACCCTCTCTCAAAATGATATAAAAACTTTCACCATCTCAAAACATGCTAGAGATGAAGGGCTAAGCAATCTATTTTGAGGAGCTTCCTGACTGCAAACCAAATAAAGCTGAGATTGAAGAAAGTACAGTATTTTAGTAGAATAAAACTTGTAAACTGTATCAAACTTCACAAAGTTATTCCTCCTTAAAAATTAGTAGAGGGCTGGGGATTTAGCTCAGTGGTTCTGCTGCCTGCCTCAAAAGCATAAGGTCCCGAGTTCAATCCCCAGTACCAAAAAAAAAAAAAAAATTAGTAGATCAGAGCCGGGCGTGGTGGCACATGCCTAATTCCCAGTAGTTATGAGGCTGAGGCAGGAGGATCACAAGTTTGAGGCCAGCCTGAGCTATATAGCAAGACCCTGTCTCAAAAATACAAAAACCAAAAATCAGCAGAGCAGACCAACATCACACAAAGGTACATGTAGCCAATCTACCTAGTAAAATGCTTTAATTTTCCCTATTTCTTGCCCACTGTGTTTTCTATTTTTTCAACCACCTCTGTATAGTACAGTAAAAAACAGCAAGGCACCCATGCGGACTCGAAGCTGGGCCAGAGCAGGAGAGGCATGATTAGATCACCTTTATCTTCCTTTCTTATTTTGTCCACGAGAGCTACAATAGTAATCCTGTGTTCCATACCATCTTACAGTGAGATGCAGTTCACTGCTGCTCAAAACTATCATATACTTTGTCTTTTTAAAACACATGTGCCGTCAGGCATGGTGGCGCGCACCGTTAATCCCAGCACTTGGGAGGCTGAGGCAGAGGGATTGAGGCCAGCCTGGACAATATAGTAAGTCAAAGGCCAGTCTGAACTACATAGCAAGCCCGTCTCAAACAAACAAAAATAAATAAATAAACACATGTGCCATGGGAACTGCTCACCAAGATTTAGAATTACTTCCCTTTCCACCTCTCAGTTGTCTTGGGATTATGTACACATCCCTGAAGTTCCCTTTTGAATTATCTTCAATCACCAACCCTTTTTCCCTACGTGAAAACACAATGAGTTCCTGACCTCCCATAATTCCAAACAGTACAAATCACCCATTAGATTAAAGTTTTCTACCCAGCCAGGTATGGTGGCACACACCTGTAAGCCCGGCACTTGGGAGGATTGTCGCGAGTTCAAGCCCAGCCTGAACTACATAGTGAGACCCTGTCTCCAACAAAAAAAAAATAAAGAAAAATAAATAAAGTTTTCTACTTCAAACCACTCTTTACTTTCAGATTATTACCCATTTCCTTGATGTTTTCTTAGGATAATTATAATTAAATAACTATAGCACTTCCCAGTTTATCAAGTCCTTTGTAAAAGCATACAATGCCTCCTTGCAGCCTGTGAAAAAGGTAACTCCCCTGTGTTATAAAGAAAAGGGAACGAAGAACTCACTACCTTGTCCGATGTGAAAACAAGTTAGTGGTTGAACCAGACCTTGAAACCATCTCCAGATACCATGGGCTACTATGCTGTTTTCTTAGTCGGTCAAGTCTATAGTTCTGTCTCAAACCACATTTGCTTCAAAAAGTAAATCAACTTCAAACAATCTTTCTACTTTGCAACCTGATTTCCCATCCCTACACCTACAATCATCCATTTCTTACTTCCTCCCCACTATACAATTTCCACTGTCCACAGATATCGTCACCCATCCTTCAAGGTCTCCTGCAAATATTCCACCTCTGCATGAAGAAGGGAGGCCATTTATCTCCCTTTCGCCAAATCTTGGCACTCCTTTATCAGGATATGCATGTTGTCACCCCATAAATAAGAATGCTCCTCGGTACTTCAGGAGCCACTTAATAACTTTCAAAGTCCCAGAACTTGCACATCCTCCCTCTCGGTAACTGGCCCAGGACACCAGCACACTTCAAACTCTTTAAGAACAGAGTATCAACCCTTACAAAAATCCTGTCCATCCCCTGCAGCCACCAACGACTTCCTCTGCAAAATGTAGTTATCCAAACAGGTTCCCCTTCCAACCCCTTCACCAGTGATCCCTTCCATGGGACCCAAGGTTCCATCCCTCTTCGGTTTTCCTTCCCTCACTCCGGGGCCTCTGTCCGCCTTACCAACTCTCCCTAACTTCCCCCATCCCGCAGCTAAGCAGCAGCCCCAACAGGAGAGGCGCCTGCTCCTCTCTCAAAACTTGAAGTTCTGCCTCTTATCACCTGTTCTCACAGCTTCCTCTCAGCCTAGCGGCCCACCTTTGCCCCGGCCCGCCTCTCTACACCCTTTCAATCCCTCTAGACTAGGAACCACCACAAGAAGCCAGTTCCAGGGTGGCCGTCAGATCCAACGTCCCTTCCGTAGGGATTCCCACCCCGCGGGGTCATGCTCCCCCTTCTCCATCACCTGCTCCGCCCAAGGCCGGATGACATCCCCCGCTGCTGCCGCCTCCTCCTCCATCCCCCTTCTCGGACGCCGGGTCCCCCTGGCCGCTCACCGCTTACCCCGGGCTCCAGCCGCCCGCTCCAGTGGGGGTGAGGGGGGCGTGCAACCCCTCCCGCGCCCCCCACCAACACGCACCTGTTCGCCCCCCTCCTCCTCCAACGCGGCTGGCGCCCAGACCCCGAAGCCCCGCACTCACCACGAGTAGGTCTGCTCCGCCATGGCGCTGCCTCTCGCGGGCTCCGCCGCAGGCTGAGGCCGGGCCCGGGGGGCGGCGGGCTCGCTCTGGCCGGGAGCAGAAGGCGCGGCCGGGGCCCGGAGCTACTCCCTCTCTCGCTCTAGCTCCCTCGCTGGCCGGCTCGCCCCGCGGGGCAGGCGTGCGGGCGGGCGGCCGGGGAAGAGGCTGGGCTCCGAGGCGGCCCCGCTCCCTGGGCCCCGGGGCGGGGCGGCTCCGCTCTCGGCCTCTCTCACCCGCGGCGGCGGCGGCGGCTCCGCTGCGGCTCTAAACCCAACATGGCGGCGGCGGCGCGGAGAACAAGGGGGCCCCGGGGCGGGCGGACGGCCGCAAGGGCCGCGCTCACAGTGCGCCGGGCCACAGGAGCGCTGCGCTCGGGCGGCGGCGGCGGCGGGCGGTGGACATGGCCGGCGGGCGGAGGAGGCGGCGGCGGCGGCGGCGGCTGAGGGGGGCGCTAAGCGGTGAGGCGAGGCCGCTCGGATCACTCCCGCCGACGGGAGGAGGGAAGGAGCGGGCGGGAGCGAGCCTGGCCCCACGCGGTCACATGCTCAAAACACGCTCACGTGACGCGCGCCCCGCCCCTCGCGCCAGGCCCATGCGCGGAGACGTCGGCTCCTCGGTTCGAAGTGACTGCTGCTCCCTCGGCCTGGGGCTGCGGGGCTGCGGGGCCGCCCCCTCCCCACTCCCGCCCCTTTCCCAGGGACTGTTGCACCAGCAGCCAATCAGGAACTCCGGCGCTCGTTGTTGGCTGCCACTCAGCTGTCAACCTTCGATCAACAGTCCAGTGGCCGCGGGTGCCCACCTGTCAATCAGCCTGTCAGTGGGCAAGCAGAGCGCTGCATTCCTTCGTTCCTACGTTCGTTGGTTCCTTCATTCATTTACCAAATATTCCATACTGCCAAACTTTATTGCGCCAAGGCTCGATGCCAAGTCAAATACCCGATGCTTGCCTTCGTGTAACTAGGTATTAGATGCCAACTCTGTGTCAAGTCAGACTGCCGGGTCACCGATGCTTAGATTCTAGAGGAAGGGACAAAAATAGTTCGAGCGGACCAATAAATGAAGGTAGTGTTGGGTGCTGCTCAGTTTTATGAAGATGATAACACAAAGTAATGGGAGAGTGACTGGGGTGGGGACTGCTTTTGATAGATAGGATGGTCAAGAAGGACCTTCCCGAGGAGGGGACATTTGAACTGACACTTGCAGTTGAGAAGGAAGAGAGTTCTGGCAAGACCAAAAAAAAAGCTGCTAACACTGCTTATCTGGAGGGCTGGGCACAGGCACAGAAGTAAACATAATAGAGCTAGACCAACAGAGTGACTCTTGGAGGAGGAGGAGATGAACTTTGAGGAATGTTATCTCAGAAGTGAGTGAGGCAGTCTGAAACTCGAAGGGAGGAAGAGAGAGAATGACATTAAGATCCACAGATGTGAAGGTTGGGGGTGAGCTTGGTTCCAGGCATGGAGTGGATGATTTGTGCTGTGGACTGTTGAGAAAAGACTAAAAAAGAGCACTGAGGGCTTAGCTAAGCCTCCCTACTGGTTACTGTGTGAATGAAAATGAGCAGATTTTAGAAAGGTGCCTGGGCCACAGACACACTGGCCCTCCTGCAGGTGCCCCTCCCTTCAGAGAGCAGAGCTCACACACCTGAAACCAGCAAACCCAAGCTCTTAAGGAGCTTGCCCAACTTTAGGCCAGGATCTAGCCCTGCTCTAGTTTCCCAGGGCCTGCCCAGGCTTATGGGGAACACCACACCCTCGCTCTATCTCCAAATGGATCATTTGGCCATTGCCCATACAACTGTTGCTTGCCTGTTCCCCAAAGGGAACACTGTAATAGGAAAGCCAAGTACATTTTCCTTCCAAAGCAAGCCCTCTGTCTTCCTCCTTCTCCCACTGTCAGGTGCCAGGACCAGTCAGGTTCAATGTGTTTCCTCTAAAGCTCCACTAGAGAGCCCTGGGAAAGGCCCAGCCGATAACATCAAGGTTCTAGGGAGATTTTCTCATAGGGTGCCAAGAAAATATCTGACCACCAGGGATCCTTCTCCCCGTGTACAGAGAGATGCCATCCTGCAAAGATCTGCACAGCCATAAAAATCACTGAGTATCACAAAGAGGTAAAAAGGCAAAGGGCCTAAATTCTTGACATTAGTAGAGCTCTTAAAGTTTTTTCATGTGCATTTACAGAAAGTCAGCTGTGACCTTGAATGTAACACTTTGAGTCTCAAAGGGGCATGAGTGAGGTTTTAGATCCCATGAGAAAGGCCAGAAGTCACAGGCAGGAGTGGCTTTGGGAGGTGTAGAAGCTTCTTCTCTGGGGAGCTAAAAACAAAACAGACCAGACATGTCACTAATGAAACAAAAACGACATGCAGAGCCTCTGGCAATTCACCTGGGCTTTGGTTCCCAGTGAGTCAGAGGAGACAAAGCCAAGAAAGAAGTTAGTATTGGGTGAACAGAACAGGAGCCGTTGAGAAAAGAAAAGCAACACACCATTTTTTTTTCCCAGTGAGAACTATATGGTGGAAGAAAGAAGGGAAAGGGCATTTGGTGACGGTATAGGATAGAAAAGGAGAAAAAAAGGTTTTCCTTTCTCGGCTAAACCAGAGGTTCCAAAAGTGTCTCTTGGGCAAACCAGTGAATGCAGACCCTGTGAGAAGCCAAACAGCCCTTGGCAGAGTGTTCAGGCCACAGAAGCCCTGTGTGCGTGATCCCAGGAGACCAAGTGTGGTGAAACTGGTGACAAGCACCTCATGCTAAGGTTGCCAGGACTTAGAGGGCACCTTCAAGATCTTGGTAGATTTGCAGCCCCCCAGGAAGGCCAAGCTGGCATAAATCTGCAGCCCAAGTGTTGGCTGGAAGCTGCCTCACCTGTGGCACTTGAGGAGTGACTTTCAGTCCTTGTGCCAACAACACTCAGCTCCAAGCTGGAGCTGTCCCAGGTGTATCGATGGCACCTCTGGGCCACAGTGGGCCCAGCCGGGAGTCGGGTGTGTTTGGCAGGAGGTGGAGGGCATCAGCTCTCCCTAGGAGGAGTCCCTGGCTCTCCTTCTCCAGCTCCCAAGTGAGAGAGCCACAGCTTGTGCAATATTTGTTGAAAGAGGCCATGGAAGCGCCTCTAATTATCACCATGGTAATTATAGGATTTCTCCTCTTTCACCAAGTGTGTTCAAAAGAGACTTGGGGAGTCTCCCCAGGACACATCATCTGCCTTAGGCACAGATTCCCAGGATCATGCACTGCCAGGTTTGGCTGAGCTGCGTAGAGGGTCAGACTCAAAGATTCAGGTCTGACCTGGGCCCTACTGGTCCCTTCAACCCACCTGTCATCCCTCAGCCCACCCTCTCCACCCCACACACGTACTTTATACTCTGCAGTGACCTACCTGTAGCTTCCTGATGGGGTATGTTCTTTTTTGCTTCCAGATCTCTCACCAACCCCTGGAGGCTTTCTTATTGCTTTAAAGTTTTGCCTTCAATGTCACCTCTTCCAGGAAGTCTCACTAAACCAAGCCTAGGCTGGTTCTCCTCCCCTGTGCTCCCACTGTCCCCTGAATGTACCCTCCTCATAACACTTGGAACAATGAACTCTTGGGGCTGTTTGCTTTTCATTCTCTCCCTTAGACTGTGAACGCTTTGTGGGAAGGGACTGTGGCTTGTTGCCTGTTACACCCCCAGTCCCCAGCATAGGACTTAGCTCAGAATAGAAGCTCAGTGTTTGTGAAATGAATGCTTGAGTGAGGGAAAAGGCAAAACAGGATTCAGAACAACTGGTTTGGCATGGTACTGTGTTCAGTATCTACTCCTGTGCCCCACAATTCCCTCCCTGACTGAAAAAGAGAATTGTTAAAAGCCAGGGCCTGCCATGATGGTGCATGCCTATAATCCCAGCACTCAGGAGGCTGAGACAGGAGGATCATCAAAAGTTTGGGGGCAGCCTGGGCTACATAGTGAGTTCAAGGCCAGCCGGAAGTATGCAGTGAAACCCTGTCTCAAAAAAAACCAAAACCAAAACCAAAAGAACGCAGCCAGGTGAGTGTGGTAGCACATACCTGCATTCTGGTAGGTGGAGGAGGCTTACAAGTTTAAACCCAACCAAAAGAGAAAGAGAGAGAGAGAGAGAGAGAGAGAGGGAGAGAGAGAGAGAGGGAGAGAGAGAGAGAGAGGGAGAGGAAATCCTTAAGGACAGTGAAATCTGTATGTTAGGACAGAAAATCAAAAGTAAGGCATGTGGTAAGCTTATTAGATACCAGGTCACTTGTGTTCTTTCAACACAAATTTGTTTTATTGTTTATTCATTCATTCATTCCTTCATTCGTTTCTGTGGTACTGGGGATTGAACCCAGGGCCTTCATACTGAGCTACATCCCAGCCCTTTTTTTGAGACAGGATCTCATTAAATTGGCCAGGCTGGGATCAAACTTTCAACTCTCCTTCTTTAGCTTCCCAGAATGCTGGAATTAGAGGTATGTGCCATCATGGCCCAGCCTGAGATTTTTGAATTGAAAATTTGTCTAATAAAATTTGAGAAATCAGTAAATACTTTTTCAAATATTTTTATGCACCATTCTCTTTCTCTCTCTAAAATTGAAATTACATATGTAGATCCTTTAACATTGCATCACAGGTCCATGCTGCTCTGTTTACCTTTTTTTTTTAACAGTACTGAAACTCAAACTCAGGACTTTGCCAGGCAGGCATGGTGCCACTGAGCTAAATCTACAGCCTGTGCTCTGTTTTAACTTTTTTGTTTATTTTTTCTCTCTCTCTAGTCTTCAAAATGAATAATTACTATCAACATATCTTCAACTTCATTCACTCCTTTTGCATCTTTGTTCTGCTATTAAACCTACTGAGTTAATTTTTCATTTCAATTATTATAGTTTCCAGCTCTAGAATTTCCATATTGTTCTGCAGTTTCTCTTCTGGAGTTTCACATCTCTTCCTTTGTTATGACTACATTTTCCATTAAAGCCTTCAAAGTTATGAGTTGCTTTTAAGTCCTTGTTGCTAATTCCAACATCTGGGTCATCACTTTTTGAGTGAATTTTGAGTATTATTCAGAGTTTTCTGCTTCCTTGTATGTCTAGTACAGTTGTCTACTGAACATCATCAACAATACATTATGGAGGGCTGGGAATGTAGCTCAGTGGTGCCTTGCCTGCCTGGCAAGCTCAAGATCCTGAGTTCCATCTCTGGTACCAAAACAAACAAACAAACAAAACCAAACAATACATTGCGGAGACCTTAGATTCCATCATGTCCCTCTCAAGGTGTTCATTTTTTTTTCCTAGCAGGCAATTAACTTAGCGGAACTCAAACTCTAAAATTGGTTTCCTTTGTAGAGGCAGCAGCTGAAATCTCCACTCATTCTTTTGGCTTTCAACAGCTGATTTTTCTAGAGCCCTGGAGCCTCCTGTGCGTAGATGCAATCAGGTAGACAGCCAAAGGTTTTGACAGAATTTATGTACAGGCTTGAGGACTTATTTGCTCTACATCTCATTTCTTTCTGGAATTTCCCTCTTAATTTCTAGTCACTCTACTTGCATGGAAATGCTACTCTTTATACCTAATATGAGTATGACTAAGATTAAAATTTTCTATGTATCCCACCTGCCACATAAATTAAAGTGCATGTTTTGGAGCAAAACCACTCATCTTATGGGCAAGAACTGAAAGAGAAAAGGAGAAAGGGACTAGGGCTTTAAAATCCCCTTCAGGGGCACACACCCAGTGGCCCAAAGATATCTCACCAAGTCACACCTTAGGAGTCTACCACCTCCTGGTAGCATCATGGGCTGGGGACCAAGCCTTCAATGCATGGACCTTTGGGAATCATTGACAATCCAAACCATAAGCCAAGTATGGTGGCTCATGCCTGTAATCCTAGCACTCTGAGAAGCTGAGGCAGGAGGATCCCAAATTCAAGCCTAGCCTTGGCAACATAGCAATTTAGCAAAACTGTCTCAGAATAAAAAATAAACTGGGTGTGGTGGTATACAGCTGTACTCCTAGTACTCAGGAAGCTGAGCCAGGAGGATCACCTTGAGTTGGAGGCCAGCCTGGACTACATAGTGAGTTCAAGGGCAGCCTGAGCTGTATAGTGAGACTGTATCTCAAAAAACCAAAAAATATATAATTAAAAGGGCTGGGATATAACCCAGTCTAAAGGCCCTACATTCAACCCCCAGTATTGAAAAGAAAAACAAATCAAAACTATAGCAACATCTTCCCTCAGCTTTTCTTCTATCATGGTCTCCAATATTTCTATTTAAATCAAGTTCCTAGTATCAAACTATACCTGTCTTCTAAGGTATTTTATGACTACATTTTCTACTAAGGCCTTGAAAATATAAGAGTTGCCTTAAAATCTTTGTTGCTAATTCTAACATCTGGGTCATCTAAGTTAACCTCTATCCTTGCAGCTAATCCACCCTCTCCTGAGTTGTTCTTCCCAAGAGTACAAAACATTTTAAACTTAGCCCAGAGCCTGGAAAAAAACTTAGAAGCAGCTCAAATGCCCCCAGCCTGGTTATACCTGTTCCTGCCTGCTAGCAGCTACACTGTCAATGAAGCCCCGAAGGGCAGCTCTGAATACCAGAATGGGACCTGGAAATCACAAAATCAGATTTAAGAAGTTGCTGTGACTTAGGCCCCAGTTAGTGTATCCAGGGAACTCAGACCTGATCAAGGACAAACAGAAAAAAAGGCATTTATTTCCCCCAGAACTGAGGATTGAACCCAGGGCCTTTGCACTGAGCTACATTCCCAGCCCTTAAAAAAAAGTGTTTTTTTAATCTTGAGATAGGGTCTCCCTAAGTCCCAAAGTTGCCCAGGCTGGGCATGAACTTGTAATCATCTTCCTCAGCCTCCTGAGTAGCTGGGATTCCAGGTGTGTGCCACCACACTCAGCAGAAGGAAAACTCTTAACACCCTGTATTTATTTATTTATTTATTTATTTATTTATCTATGGTACCAGGGATCAAACTCCAGTCCTTGTGCTTTCGAGGCAGGCGGCAGAACCATTGAGCTAAATCCCCTGCCCAACACCCTATTTTTAGATGCCAGCTGAATAGGTGGTTGGGATATAGCAGAAAGGACTCAGCAGCTATGCTCAAAGCTTGCCCCTACCTGATAAAAATGTCTTCAGGACTCTTCCCCAGGGACGCGTTCCTAGGTGGCACACCCTAAGGGGACTAGTACCTGGAGTCTCCTCCTCCATCACATGTAAAGTCTGTAGGTTTCAATAAACAGCACCACAAAGGGGTTCCCAGAGGCCCAACATGTTGCTGGGAAGGCAGGAGGAGGGTGTCCTGCTTATTGGGGGCCCTTTGTGTGCCAGGTGCTATACATCCTTTATCTTACCTCATTTGCTGCCATGGTGCCTGTTCTTGTCGCTGGGTCCCTTATGCCTAACAGAACATACCTGCTAAATATTTAATCATGTAGCAAAATAACTACCATTTATGGAGTGCTGATTATGTGCTAGGCACTCCTGAAAGTGCCTGTATCTCTTAACTCATATTTCCTGGATGAAAAAAGTGGTAAGAAGCCCATGTGGCTAGATTTTTTGTCCTATTTCCCATAAGAGGAAACTGAAACAAAGAGAAGATAAAGAGGTGGTCAAAGGGCAGCCAGGTAATAAATGGAGAGTAGATCTAGGCTTTGAGTCCAGGGAAATGTGGCACCCCAGGAAAGGACAGGGAAGTCTGGGCTGGAGGTGGGGGTACAAAGACAGAAATCGAGTGGTCATTAAAGGAGGTGCTTCTAGGAAGGGAAGAGGAAAGGTTGGTGGGGCTTCTGCCAGCTGGCTGTTTCCTAGAGCAAATGTCTCAGATGCTGCCACAAGGCCTTGGGCCACTCCCTCAAGAAACACTGACATCATGTCCTCCAGGACCACACTCCTTCCTCACAGGAAGAAGCTGAAATGAGCCTCAAATTTTGCCCTGGCCACTCCAGAGTTTATGTGTGGGAGGGGAGAGGAGACTGCTGCCCTTGGTTCCCAGAGTGTTTCTGGTCAGATCCTGGCCCGGTGGCTTTGGGCTGAGGCAGTGTTGGGGTGGTAGGTGGCTCGGAGGTATTGCCCAAGATGAGTCACAGGTGATGCCCCGCCCTGGAGCCTATGATCCCTGGGCAGGTAGACACACATCTCAAACACCTTCAGTCCCCACCCATTCAGAGGACACCCACTCATTCCCAAGGTGAGACCTCCTTCACCCTCCCCTGGACAGGGAAGCACAACATTGACCTGCCTCCTGGCTAAGCCGTTCAGTTGACCTGACTTCTCAGGTGACAGAGGAACACCAAGGCAAAGCCTGGGGGTGGTGGGAGATGTGATCCCCCTACCCTAGCTTACTGCATGGGGATGCAAATGACCGAGGCTGCCCTGGCTGCTAAGCCCCATCACCCCCACCACCCAGGTATCACTGGGCAGTTGACCTTGGTCTCATTACTTGCTTGTTGTTATCTCCCTTGCAGTCCCTGAAGCTCTTGCTTATTGCTCCTCCCTGTTCATTTGGAACAGAGCCTGGCACAGACCAGGTGCTGTAGAGGAACGGAGGAGCCAGGACCATAAAGGGGACATAGTGGCAGCCCTGCCCATAGTCCTCTGGCCTCAAGGCCCTAGCTGGGCTAGCAGGTAGTCTGCCACCTGCAGGGGTCCCCATCACCAAGTACTCCAGGGACGCCCTGGGATCTGACAGGGCTGTGGGCTCTATGTAAGGCTCTCTCTAGGGCCGGGAGGAGGTGTCTCAGCCTGGTTGCAGCTGCCGTTTGCAGGAGGAAGTCCCTCTGCCTGCCGTGTGGGTCTCAGGCACTGCACCACCACCTCTCTCCCTGCAAGAGGCTTTTTAGGGGGAAGGGGCAATATTTGGGGTTGAACCCAAGGCCTTCCCACTGATCCATAGCCTTGTGATCCTCCTGCCTCAGCCTACCAGAGAACTGGGATTATAGGGGTGCATGACTTCACCCAGCCCCAGGCAGCTTTTTGCTGCCCCTTCCTTGGCCAAACCCCTGCAGTGCCTGCTGTCCGGCTTGATCAGGGAGGAAGGATCCTTTAGCAAAACCATTTAGGCCTAGGTGAGCCCATTATTGCATTCACACCACAGCCCTCTCCATCCCAGAGCAGTGAGGAACATGGGAGGATGAAGAAGGGCTGAGTCAGGGGGTTTCAAACAGTCACAGATTGTTTTGCAAGCCTTATTTCTTTCAGTCTTCAGGCCCAGCCCTCCTCCAGGCAGTTTCTGCCTGGTGTCATCCTCCAGTGAGTTTCTCTCTGAGGCCCCTCTACTCCTTGGATCTGGCTTCTGTCTGGTCCTGCCGAGCCTGCTGGGCTGGTTTAGACCTGTCTGAATCCCAGGTTCAGATACCTGCACAGAGTGACAGTCCTTCTCCAAGAAGCCCCTGGGTGCCACACAAATTAGGGGGTGTGGCTGGGCACATCCACAAGGCAGCTACCCACTCATCTCCACAATCAACTGGGTGGTTTGTAAAATTTTTTACTTTTGGACTGTGTTTAGGCCCTTGAGATACCCCTTGAGGAGGGGGAAGATTTAAGACAGAAAACCAAGAGGCATAGCATATATAAGGAAAGATGTAGGGTTATATCACAGGACCACACAAAAGCCTGAGCCTATGAGTCTTCACTTGCCAACAGCATCTAATGCTAGGTAACTCAGAAAGGCGTTGGTTAGGAGGATATCTGGAGTTTTAGAGAACTGGTGAGAGACATAGGATCAGAAAATTAGCAGAATGCTAGGCGTGGTGGTGCACACTTATAATATCAGCTGTTTGGGTGGTAAGGCAGGAGGATCACAAGTTCTAGGCAAGACTGGGCAACTTAGCAAGATCTTGTCTCAAAATAAAAAATAATTAGCCATTTGTGGTGGCACATACCTGTAGTCCCAGCACTCGGGAGGCTGAGGCAGGAGGATCACTGTGAATTCCAGGCTGACCTGAACTACATAGTGAGACCCTACATCAAAAAACAAAAAACACCAAGAGAGTATGTAAAGGTGCATATCTCCAATGATGAATGTCATTATGTTGTACACCTAAAATGTACCAATAAAAGGATATGCAAAAAACAAAAACAAAACAAAAATTAAAAAGGGCTGGAGATGTAGCTCAGTGGCATAGCACCCCTGGATCCCATTCCTGGTATAGCCAATGGAATGTCATTTAGTCATAAAAAGAAAGAAGGGCTGTCATTTGCTGTAACATGGCTAGAACTGGAGAATATTGCGTTAAATTCACTAAGTCATCCACAAATCCAAATACCACATATTCTAACTTAGATATGGAATCTAAAAGAGCTGACCTCAAAGAAACAGAGACTAGGGCTGGGGATTTAGCTCAGTGGTTCCACCGCCTGCCCCGCAAGTGCAAAGTCCTGAGTTCCATGCCTGGTACCAAGAGAAAAAAAAAAGAGAGAGAAAGAAACAAGAGACTGCAACAGTGGTGACTAGTCCCAAAGGAGAGCATGGGGTGGCGAGGGGCTTGGCAAGAGGACCGTTACCAGTACAGGGGTGACAGGGTGGGTAACTTCTTATGTTATAGCATAGTAGGAGAATGATCTTTGACAACAACTAATTAAATATTTCAAAACAGCTTGTAGAGGGAATTTGAATGTTCCTGAAACAAAGAAATGATAAACCTGAGGCAACAAATGTATCAATTACTCTGATCTGATTCTTTTTTTTT
>NW_004624747.1:12741225-12785374 GCF_000247695.1 Heterocephalus glaber | reverse complement strand
GGAGAGGGAGAGAGAGAGAGAGGGAGAGAGAGAGAGAGAGGGAGAGGAAATCCTTAAGGACAGTGAAATCTGTATGTTAGGACAGAAAATCAAAAGTAAGGCATGTGGTAAGCTTATTAGATACCAGGTCACTTGTGTTCTTTCAACACAAATTTGTTTTATTGTTTATTCATTCATTCATTCCTTCATTCGTTTCTGTGGTACTGGGGATTGAACCCAGGGCCTTCATACTGAGCTACATCCCAGCCCTTTTTTTGAGACAGGATCTCATTAAATTGGCCAGGCTGGGATCAAACTTTCAACTCTCCTTCTTTAGCTTCCCAGAATGCTGGAATTAGAGGTATGTGCCATCATGGCCCAGCCTGAGATTTTTGAATTGAAAATTTGTCTAATAAAATTTGAGAAATCAGTAAATACTTTTTCAAATATTTTTATGCACCATTCTCTTTCTCTCTCTAAAATTGAAATTACATATGTAGATCCTTTAACATTGCATCACAGGTCCATGCTGCTCTGTTTACCTTTTTTTTTTAACAGTACTGAAACTCAAACTCAGGACTTTGCCAGGCAGGCATGGTGCCACTGAGCTAAATCTACAGCCTGTGCTCTGTTTTAACTTTTTTGTTTATTTTTTCTCTCTCTCTAGTCTTCAAAATGAATAATTACTATCAACATATCTTCAACTTCATTCACTCCTTTTGCATCTTTGTTCTGCTATTAAACCTACTGAGTTAATTTTTCATTTCAATTATTATAGTTTCCAGCTCTAGAATTTCCATATTGTTCTGCAGTTTCTCTTCTGGAGTTTCACATCTCTTCCTTTGTTATGACTACATTTTCCATTAAAGCCTTCAAAGTTATGAGTTGCTTTTAAGTCCTTGTTGCTAATTCCAACATCTGGGTCATCACTTTTTGAGTGAATTTTGAGTATTATTCAGAGTTTTCTGCTTCCTTGTATGTCTAGTACAGTTGTCTACTGAACATCATCAACAATACATTATGGAGGGCTGGGAATGTAGCTCAGTGGTGCCTTGCCTGCCTGGCAAGCTCAAGATCCTGAGTTCCATCTCTGGTACCAAAACAAACAAACAAACAAAACCAAACAATACATTGCGGAGACCTTAGATTCCATCATGTCCCTCTCAAGGTGTTCATTTTTTTTTCCTAGCAGGCAATTAACTTAGCGGAACTCAAACTCTAAAATTGGTTTCCTTTGTAGAGGCAGCAGCTGAAATCTCCACTCATTCTTTTGGCTTTCAACAGCTGATTTTTCTAGAGCCCTGGAGCCTCCTGTGCGTAGATGCAATCAGGTAGACAGCCAAAGGTTTTGACAGAATTTATGTACAGGCTTGAGGACTTATTTGCTCTACATCTCATTTCTTTCTGGAATTTCCCTCTTAATTTCTAGTCACTCTACTTGCATGGAAATGCTACTCTTTATACCTAATATGAGTATGACTAAGATTAAAATTTTCTATGTATCCCACCTGCCACATAAATTAAAGTGCATGTTTTGGAGCAAAACCACTCATCTTATGGGCAAGAACTGAAAGAGAAAAGGAGAAAGGGACTAGGGCTTTAAAATCCCCTTCAGGGGCACACACCCAGTGGCCCAAAGATATCTCACCAAGTCACACCTTAGGAGTCTACCACCTCCTGGTAGCATCATGGGCTGGGGACCAAGCCTTCAATGCATGGACCTTTGGGAATCATTGACAATCCAAACCATAAGCCAAGTATGGTGGCTCATGCCTGTAATCCTAGCACTCTGAGAAGCTGAGGCAGGAGGATCCCAAATTCAAGCCTAGCCTTGGCAACATAGCAATTTAGCAAAACTGTCTCAGAATAAAAAATAAACTGGGTGTGGTGGTATACAGCTGTACTCCTAGTACTCAGGAAGCTGAGCCAGGAGGATCACCTTGAGTTGGAGGCCAGCCTGGACTACATAGTGAGTTCAAGGGCAGCCTGAGCTGTATAGTGAGACTGTATCTCAAAAAACCAAAAAATATATAATTAAAAGGGCTGGGATATAACCCAGTCTAAAGGCCCTACATTCAACCCCCAGTATTGAAAAGAAAAACAAATCAAAACTATAGCAACATCTTCCCTCAGCTTTTCTTCTATCATGGTCTCCAATATTTCTATTTAAATCAAGTTCCTAGTATCAAACTATACCTGTCTTCTAAGGTATTTTATGACTACATTTTCTACTAAGGCCTTGAAAATATAAGAGTTGCCTTAAAATCTTTGTTGCTAATTCTAACATCTGGGTCATCTAAGTTAACCTCTATCCTTGCAGCTAATCCACCCTCTCCTGAGTTGTTCTTCCCAAGAGTACAAAACATTTTAAACTTAGCCCAGAGCCTGGAAAAAAACTTAGAAGCAGCTCAAATGCCCCCAGCCTGGTTATACCTGTTCCTGCCTGCTAGCAGCTACACTGTCAATGAAGCCCCGAAGGGCAGCTCTGAATACCAGAATGGGACCTGGAAATCACAAAATCAGATTTAAGAAGTTGCTGTGACTTAGGCCCCAGTTAGTGTATCCAGGGAACTCAGACCTGATCAAGGACAAACAGAAAAAAAGGCATTTATTTCCCCCAGAACTGAGGATTGAACCCAGGGCCTTTGCACTGAGCTACATTCCCAGCCCTTAAAAAAAAGTGTTTTTTTAATCTTGAGATAGGGTCTCCCTAAGTCCCAAAGTTGCCCAGGCTGGGCATGAACTTGTAATCATCTTCCTCAGCCTCCTGAGTAGCTGGGATTCCAGGTGTGTGCCACCACACTCAGCAGAAGGAAAACTCTTAACACCCTGTATTTATTTATTTATTTATTTATTTATTTATCTATGGTACCAGGGATCAAACTCCAGTCCTTGTGCTTTCGAGGCAGGCGGCAGAACCATTGAGCTAAATCCCCTGCCCAACACCCTATTTTTAGATGCCAGCTGAATAGGTGGTTGGGATATAGCAGAAAGGACTCAGCAGCTATGCTCAAAGCTTGCCCCTACCTGATAAAAATGTCTTCAGGACTCTTCCCCAGGGACGCGTTCCTAGGTGGCACACCCTAAGGGGACTAGTACCTGGAGTCTCCTCCTCCATCACATGTAAAGTCTGTAGGTTTCAATAAACAGCACCACAAAGGGGTTCCCAGAGGCCCAACATGTTGCTGGGAAGGCAGGAGGAGGGTGTCCTGCTTATTGGGGGCCCTTTGTGTGCCAGGTGCTATACATCCTTTATCTTACCTCATTTGCTGCCATGGTGCCTGTTCTTGTCGCTGGGTCCCTTATGCCTAACAGAACATACCTGCTAAATATTTAATCATGTAGCAAAATAACTACCATTTATGGAGTGCTGATTATGTGCTAGGCACTCCTGAAAGTGCCTGTATCTCTTAACTCATATTTCCTGGATGAAAAAAGTGGTAAGAAGCCCATGTGGCTAGATTTTTTGTCCTATTTCCCATAAGAGGAAACTGAAACAAAGAGAAGATAAAGAGGTGGTCAAAGGGCAGCCAGGTAATAAATGGAGAGTAGATCTAGGCTTTGAGTCCAGGGAAATGTGGCACCCCAGGAAAGGACAGGGAAGTCTGGGCTGGAGGTGGGGGTACAAAGACAGAAATCGAGTGGTCATTAAAGGAGGTGCTTCTAGGAAGGGAAGAGGAAAGGTTGGTGGGGCTTCTGCCAGCTGGCTGTTTCCTAGAGCAAATGTCTCAGATGCTGCCACAAGGCCTTGGGCCACTCCCTCAAGAAACACTGACATCATGTCCTCCAGGACCACACTCCTTCCTCACAGGAAGAAGCTGAAATGAGCCTCAAATTTTGCCCTGGCCACTCCAGAGTTTATGTGTGGGAGGGGAGAGGAGACTGCTGCCCTTGGTTCCCAGAGTGTTTCTGGTCAGATCCTGGCCCGGTGGCTTTGGGCTGAGGCAGTGTTGGGGTGGTAGGTGGCTCGGAGGTATTGCCCAAGATGAGTCACAGGTGATGCCCCGCCCTGGAGCCTATGATCCCTGGGCAGGTAGACACACATCTCAAACACCTTCAGTCCCCACCCATTCAGAGGACACCCACTCATTCCCAAGGTGAGACCTCCTTCACCCTCCCCTGGACAGGGAAGCACAACATTGACCTGCCTCCTGGCTAAGCCGTTCAGTTGACCTGACTTCTCAGGTGACAGAGGAACACCAAGGCAAAGCCTGGGGGTGGTGGGAGATGTGATCCCCCTACCCTAGCTTACTGCATGGGGATGCAAATGACCGAGGCTGCCCTGGCTGCTAAGCCCCATCACCCCCACCACCCAGGTATCACTGGGCAGTTGACCTTGGTCTCATTACTTGCTTGTTGTTATCTCCCTTGCAGTCCCTGAAGCTCTTGCTTATTGCTCCTCCCTGTTCATTTGGAACAGAGCCTGGCACAGACCAGGTGCTGTAGAGGAACGGAGGAGCCAGGACCATAAAGGGGACATAGTGGCAGCCCTGCCCATAGTCCTCTGGCCTCAAGGCCCTAGCTGGGCTAGCAGGTAGTCTGCCACCTGCAGGGGTCCCCATCACCAAGTACTCCAGGGACGCCCTGGGATCTGACAGGGCTGTGGGCTCTATGTAAGGCTCTCTCTAGGGCCGGGAGGAGGTGTCTCAGCCTGGTTGCAGCTGCCGTTTGCAGGAGGAAGTCCCTCTGCCTGCCGTGTGGGTCTCAGGCACTGCACCACCACCTCTCTCCCTGCAAGAGGCTTTTTAGGGGGAAGGGGCAATATTTGGGGTTGAACCCAAGGCCTTCCCACTGATCCATAGCCTTGTGATCCTCCTGCCTCAGCCTACCAGAGAACTGGGATTATAGGGGTGCATGACTTCACCCAGCCCCAGGCAGCTTTTTGCTGCCCCTTCCTTGGCCAAACCCCTGCAGTGCCTGCTGTCCGGCTTGATCAGGGAGGAAGGATCCTTTAGCAAAACCATTTAGGCCTAGGTGAGCCCATTATTGCATTCACACCACAGCCCTCTCCATCCCAGAGCAGTGAGGAACATGGGAGGATGAAGAAGGGCTGAGTCAGGGGGTTTCAAACAGTCACAGATTGTTTTGCAAGCCTTATTTCTTTCAGTCTTCAGGCCCAGCCCTCCTCCAGGCAGTTTCTGCCTGGTGTCATCCTCCAGTGAGTTTCTCTCTGAGGCCCCTCTACTCCTTGGATCTGGCTTCTGTCTGGTCCTGCCGAGCCTGCTGGGCTGGTTTAGACCTGTCTGAATCCCAGGTTCAGATACCTGCACAGAGTGACAGTCCTTCTCCAAGAAGCCCCTGGGTGCCACACAAATTAGGGGGTGTGGCTGGGCACATCCACAAGGCAGCTACCCACTCATCTCCACAATCAACTGGGTGGTTTGTAAAATTTTTTACTTTTGGACTGTGTTTAGGCCCTTGAGATACCCCTTGAGGAGGGGGAAGATTTAAGACAGAAAACCAAGAGGCATAGCATATATAAGGAAAGATGTAGGGTTATATCACAGGACCACACAAAAGCCTGAGCCTATGAGTCTTCACTTGCCAACAGCATCTAATGCTAGGTAACTCAGAAAGGCGTTGGTTAGGAGGATATCTGGAGTTTTAGAGAACTGGTGAGAGACATAGGATCAGAAAATTAGCAGAATGCTAGGCGTGGTGGTGCACACTTATAATATCAGCTGTTTGGGTGGTAAGGCAGGAGGATCACAAGTTCTAGGCAAGACTGGGCAACTTAGCAAGATCTTGTCTCAAAATAAAAAATAATTAGCCATTTGTGGTGGCACATACCTGTAGTCCCAGCACTCGGGAGGCTGAGGCAGGAGGATCACTGTGAATTCCAGGCTGACCTGAACTACATAGTGAGACCCTACATCAAAAAACAAAAAACACCAAGAGAGTATGTAAAGGTGCATATCTCCAATGATGAATGTCATTATGTTGTACACCTAAAATGTACCAATAAAAGGATATGCAAAAAACAAAAACAAAACAAAAATTAAAAAGGGCTGGAGATGTAGCTCAGTGGCATAGCACCCCTGGATCCCATTCCTGGTATAGCCAATGGAATGTCATTTAGTCATAAAAAGAAAGAAGGGCTGTCATTTGCTGTAACATGGCTAGAACTGGAGAATATTGCGTTAAATTCACTAAGTCATCCACAAATCCAAATACCACATATTCTAACTTAGATATGGAATCTAAAAGAGCTGACCTCAAAGAAACAGAGACTAGGGCTGGGGATTTAGCTCAGTGGTTCCACCGCCTGCCCCGCAAGTGCAAAGTCCTGAGTTCCATGCCTGGTACCAAGAGAAAAAAAAAAGAGAGAGAAAGAAACAAGAGACTGCAACAGTGGTGACTAGTCCCAAAGGAGAGCATGGGGTGGCGAGGGGCTTGGCAAGAGGACCGTTACCAGTACAGGGGTGACAGGGTGGGTAACTTCTTATGTTATAGCATAGTAGGAGAATGATCTTTGACAACAACTAATTAAATATTTCAAAACAGCTTGTAGAGGGAATTTGAATGTTCCTGAAACAAAGAAATGATAAACCTGAGGCAACAAATGTATCAATTACTCTGATCTGATTCTTTTTTTTTGTATTAAGGATTGAACCCAGAGCCCTTGCACTGAGCTACATCACCAGCCCTGGTTTTATGATTTTTTTTTTTTTTTTTGAGGTAGGGTCTTACCAAGTCACTAAATTGCCCAGGTTAAAAAAAATACTTGCCCGGGTTAGGCCTGAAGTAGTGATCCTCATGCCTCAGACCCCCAGAGTGCTGAAATTATAGTGTGCACCACCATGCTGGACATTTTTTGTTTGTTCGATACAGGGTCTCAGTATATAGTCTAGGCTGGACTCGACCTTGCCATGTAACCCAGGCTAGCCTTGAACTTGCAATCTCCTGCCTCAACATCCTGAGTGTTGACGTTACAGGTGTGTGTCAACACGCCTGGCTAAAAGCTATTACCCACTGAGTGCTAAGTATATTCTAGGCTATGTACTCTACACGCATTGTATCTTTCTTTTTTCTTTCCCTGAGGTTCTGAGTATTGAACCTAGGGCCTTTGGCATGGTAGGTAAGGGCTCTACCACTGTGCCACATCCCCAGCCCCTCCAATTACTCTTATCTAATCAGTACACTCTGTCACACCACACCCCATAAATATGTACAATTATTATCACTTAATAACTACTAGCGGGGTTTCTATGTGCGAAGCCCTCAGCTGAATGCTTGATGTGCTATAATAGCTCCCCGAGTCCTCAGGAACCCTCATTACAGACTTGGAAACGTTTCCTGCTAGGTCCTGGCAGAAACCTGATTTGAACTTGGCAAAGAGGAGGCTGGAGAGACCCCGGAGGTGAACTGGGGACAAGGTGAGGGGTGGGGGTGGGGACGAAGTGAGGTCATGAGGGAGGAATCCACCCCCCCCACCCCCCCACTGCAGGGCTGTGCTCCTTTTAAGAGCTGCGGTACAGGCGGGGTCAGGTTTATAGGGGACTCTGAAGCCAGTCGAAGCAGGAGGCATGTGGATTCCTGTACCTCTGAGCCCATCAAGCTGTCCTCTTGCCCGCAGGTTGCAACAGTGCATTGAGAAATGCTGAGAAGGCAGCTTGGAGCCTCGCAGGTGTCCACCCCCACTTCATGCAGAGCCTCAGAGAGGACAAGCTATGGTGGAAGGACACACAGCCAATTAGGGCTGAGCTGAGCCCTTGAAATCTGAGACTTTCTGAAGCCCAGCACTGCCTGCCTGACTTCTCCAGGCCAGGACTGGCTCACACAAGGGAGCCTCCGTAGGTGCGGGTGCGTCTGCTTTTCTGCCAGTGACGCATTTGAGGAAAGCGGGACTCATTCAGGACTGTTGCCCAACTCCTCTATCTCCCTCTATGTGACCCACATCCAACACAGATCCTGAATTCAGCCACTGTCTTCCTTGGGTCCGAATCACTCTGCTCTTCCTGCCCCTCTCCTCCTTTTTGGTTGAGATATCATACGTATACTGTGCAGCTCACCCTCTCAAAGTGGACAATTCAGACTGGGCGTGATGGCACAGGCCTGTAATCCCAGCATTCTGGGAGGATGAGGCAGGAAGACTGCAAGTTCCAACCCAGCCCAGGCATCTGGGTGACATCTACTCTCATTTCTGTCTCTACGGAGATGTCTTTTTCTTTCACTTCACATAATGTTTTCAAGGTTCATTCATATCACAGCACAATCAGTGCTTTATTGGCCCCTGTACACACACACACACACACACACACACACACACACACACACACACACACGGGACTGAACCTGGGGTCTTGTGCTTGCTGGGCAGGCACTCTACCACTGGGCTACACTGTCAGCATTTGTTTGTTTGTTTGATACCAGGGATCAAACTCAAGATCTTGCGCTTGTGAGGCAGGGGGCAGCACCACTGAGCTAAATCCCCGGCCTTTTTTGTTTTGTTTTTGAGATGAGTTCTCACTATGCAGTTCAGCCTGGTCTTCAACTCACAGTGATCCTCCTGCCTCAGCCTCCCAAGTGCTGGATTACAAGCATGCACCACCACGCCCAGCTTTGAAGCTGCATTTTGATGGCCCATAGAAGATGCTATTGGTGCCCTGATCGCCCTTTCTCCAGCCAGTGCTCCTGTTCCCCAGCTGCTATGAGTGTTGACTGCTGCCTTCCCCCAGACAACCGCCCCCATCCAAGGGACCTTGCCTTACCTGGGAGGTTATGATACCCCTTCCGCCCCCCACCTAGCAGCCTGCAGACTGAGACTGATATGATGGCTGATACAGGGACCCAAAAGGCTGGCTTCCATTTGTGAGCTATGCACACACACACACACACACACACACACACACACACACACACACATGAGCCATTTTACTGTGATAAAATCCTTCTTAGCCCCTCCCCTCCCTGTCTTGTCCCCCTCCCCCTACTCCCCAGTGACTCCTGTGTACCTAGCTCAGGAACTCAGCCTAAGACAGTAACATTTTACATGAGCTTGGAAAACTATACCCAATATCTAGCATTGCTCCTTCCTACACCTATGGATGGAAATGGTGGTAAGGAAGGCTAAACTCTCCCCAGTGCTCCTTTGACTCTGTCCCTGTGGTTCAGTACCCTGAGAGTGCTTTCCAGACCACAATGCATGTCCCTTTGTGCCCCTACATACTTCTCTTGCCTGAGTCCATTTTCAGTTGCTATAACAAAATACCCGAGGCCAGGTCCTTTATAAAGCCAAGAGGTGTGTAGCCCACTGTTCTGAGGTTCCCCAGAGCATGGTGACAGCATCCACTTGGCTCTGGTGATGGCCCTCCAGCTGTGTCACAGCGTGGCGTGGATGGGGTCATGGTGGGAGAATAAAAGAGGAGGGAACAGTTATGTGGCAAGACAGGCAGCTGGAGACAAGGAGGGACCAGTCTTGCTCTTTTTATGACAACTAATTCTAGAGGGAACTAACTGGCTTCCTGTAAGAACTACATTAACCCCTTCAAAGGGCTGCATTCCCAGTGACCCAATTAGCTGCCATTAGGCCCACCTGTTCAAAGTTCCATCACCTGTTACTACTATCTCACTGGGAAACTTCAGCACACGAACCCTTGGAGTGCAAACTGTATCAAAGTCATAGTGACATGTTTGTATAACTTGTTGACTGTCTGTCCCCCACTTGATCCTAAGTTCTCCAAGGCTAGGAACCACATGCAGCTCATTTTCTACCTTATCCTCATTACTTGACACCTTGGGGGAGCCCAGTGAGTATTGGTAAAGGATGGTCCTTGTACTATTTATAATACCAAGAGTTTTCAAACCACCTAAATGTCCCACAAAAGGGAATGATTAAATAAAACCCTTGCTTTCTTCTAAAATGGAATACTATACAAATTAAAAATGAACAATGTAGGGCTGGGGATTTACCTCAGTGGTTCTGGTGCCTGCCTTTTAAGTGCAAGGTCCCGAGTTCAATCCCCGGTACCAAAAAAACCAAAAAACCAAAAAACCAAAAAATCAAAAAAATGAACAGTGTAAAAGCTAGCTGCAGTGATGGATGCCTGTAATCCTAGTTTCTGTGGAGGTTGAAGCAGCAGGATCTTGAGTCGAAACCCAGCCTACACAAGATAGTGAGACCTGGTCTCAATAAACAAAATAGCTGGGTGTGGTGGTGCCCACCTTTAATTTCTTTTTTTTAAAAATTCTTTTATTGGTACATTTTAGGTACACAATATGTTCACATTTGTCATTGGGTGCTTGTACCTGTACATGATGTATCTTGGTTCTTATTTTTCTCCCCATTACCTGTGCGCCCTTCCCTATTTACATAGATTTCATTTCCGTTTTTTTTCTTTTCTCATAATTTTTCCTTTCCATTCTTTCCTTTCCCTTTCCCCTCCCACCACCACTACCCCTTTGGACATTTTCCTATTTCAAATTATCAATTATTCATTTTAATCATTTTAATCCTTATTTACACTTTCAGTTTCTCACACCAGAGAAACTATTCGGTATTTACACGTGTGTCCTATTTATTTCACTTGAGAGTATGGCCTCAATATTCATCCATTTAGCTATAAATGACTCTAGTTTCTCGTTCTTTATGGCTGAGTAGTACTTCATTTTATTAAAAAAAAAACCCACATCTTCTTTATCCAGTTTCCAGTTGATGGGCACTTGGGCTGCTTCCAAGCTTTAGCTATTACAAACTGTGCCGCTATAAACATGGGTGCACATATATCGCTGTGGTATGATTCTTTTAATTCTTTGGAGAAGACACCCAGTAGGGGAATAGCTGGGTCAAATGGGACACACCTGTAATTTCAGTACTCAATAGGCTGAGGCAGAAAGATCTTTTTAAGTTTGAGGACATCCTGGGCAACATTGCGAGTTCAAGGAGAGCCTGAACTACATAGCAAGACCCTATCTCAACAGAACAATAAAAGAAAATAAAGTAGATTTATGTGGACTGACATAGAACAATCTCCAAAATGTATAGTGAAGTGGGAAAAAGCCGTGCTGAGTGGTATATGTAGCATGCTATCCTTTGTGTTTAAAAAGGTACGAATTTTCAAAGAATAACTTCAAGAATATTTACAGGAATACCAAAACACCAGCACCTAACAAATATATGCAACAAAGTAAAACTCACATTCCAATACCAAATCAAACATATATCTATGGTAAATAGCCAGGAGTGATGGTGCATGCCTGTAATCCCAGCACTTGGGAGGCTGACGCAGGAGGATTGTAAGCCTGAGTCCTAGCCTGGGTGGGGGATGGTTATCTCCACAGTAGAAACCTGGAAACCTAGATGATGAGATGGTAGGGAAATATTTAACGCTATACCGTTTTTTTTCTTTTTAGTACCGGGGTCCTTGTGCTTGCGGAGCTCGCGGCAGAACCACTGAGCTAAATCTCTGGCCCAGCTATACCTTTTTTTGTTGGCATGAAGGGGTGTTCTATCCCTGAGCCATCTCCCCAGCCATTTTTACTTTTATTTTGAGATAGGGTCTCACTAAGTTCCCCAGGATTGCCTCACACTTGTAATTCTCCTCCCTCAGCCTCCTGAGTACTGGCCTGCACTACTGCACTGGGCTACTCTGTGCACTCTTGTCTTTTGAATTATGTACTATGTTCACACTTTATCTAGGCAAAGAATACATAATCTTTGATGATTTTTTTGTGATACCAGAGAAATAGATTTTTGAATGGGTGAATGAACAAACTGTCATAAGGCAAGTTCTTTAGACCAATTAAACTTTGTAGAATTGATTTGAGCAAAGCAGAGCAAAACAAAAATGATTCGCAATTTGGCCAGCTCCTCAAACCAGAGAATGACAGCTAACGCTGTGATCTGACAGCATTCAGAGAAAAACAGGAGTTAGGCCTAGAAAACAACTTCATTGGCTACACCTTGATCAGCCAGGCCACTTGTTACAGCTTAATTAGTTAATTGGTTATGCCAACCTGTTCAACTAGCCAGAGCTCAGTTATTATAATTAAACCTTATCCTGTTTTGGTCTGATGGGCCCAGTGCTGGTCCTCAGTCCAAACCCAAGTCCTTCCACAAGTCTTTTTAGAGGTACCAGGGATCGAACTCAGGACCTTGCGCTTGCAAGGCACGCATGGTGCCACTGAGCTAAATCCCTGGCCCTCCAGAAGTTTTTATTTTTTAATTTTGTGATGTACGGGGAATGGAACCCAGGGGTTCATACAATGAAGTGCTGGACAAATGCTCGACAGCTGAGCTCCAGTCCCAGTCTCTTTATTTTTATTTTGACCCAGGATCCCCCTAAATTGCCCAGATTGGGGTTGAATTTGCAATCTTCTTGCATCAGCCTTCCAAGTAGCTGGGGTTACAGGTGAAGCCTGGGCCATACATTCTTTTTTTTCATAAATTTCATTTAACAGAATAATTGGCTCTTGGTTTTTGTTTTGGTACCGGGGATCGAACTTGGCTCCTTCCACTTGTGCAGCAGGAGGCGAAACCACTGAGCTAAATCCCTGGCCAATTGGCTCTTGAAAAAGCAGCCCCATTCATGCACCCACACAAGAACTGCTGGCCGGGGTCTTGCTTACGCAGCACACTTCCTTCTTGCTTGGTTGAGTGGATGTGACCTGCAGCCAGGAGCCATGGACCTGACTCCCTGATGCTCTGCACTTGAGTCTGGAGAGATCAGAGAAACCTGAGGCAGCTCCCAGTCATCAGCCAACCTCTTGGAATCCAGTACAGGGCAGGAGACAGACTGCAAGACTTAATTTCCAAAGACTTAAACAAAACAAAACAAAAACCCATGGAGTTGAACGTGGTGGCCCCGCCTGTGATCCCAGCACTCTGGGAGTCTGAGGCAGGAGGATCACAGGTTGGAGCGCAGCTTGGGCAACTTAGTGACTTGAAACCCCATCTCAAAATAAAAAATAGAATAAGGGATGGAGATGAAACTCAGTGCAAGGGCCCCAGGTTCAATCTCTAGGATCTCAAGAGAAAACAAAAACAAAATCAAAATACCATGATCCAGAAATTTCATTGCTGGGAGATTATCCTAAAGAAACAATGAAGGATTATGCATAAAGCTTTAAATACATTGATATTCAAAGAATTGCTTACAACAGTGGGAGAGAAAAATGGGAACAACCCTCGGTGATAGGGAACAGATGCAACAAATTGGTCAGCGTTCGTGTAAGCATTGTGCACATTCTTCATGCAGTTTTCGTTTATTTATTTTTGCAGTGCTGGGGATGGAACCCAGGGCCTCACATATGCTAGGCAAGCTCACTATTCTGGAGCTACCCTGACAGCCCTCTCCATGCAATTTTTAAAGAGCTGTTTAAAGAAAAAAGAAAAGAGGAAATGACAGGGACATCTAGTGCAGGGAGAGCTGCGTTCAAATCCGAGCTACATAGCAGTAGTCACCCTGGTAAGTGATTCCACTTGCTACAGTTCAGTTACCTTTGGTTCACCCAGGTCTGAAAATATTAAATGGAAAATTCCAGAAATAAATAATTCATAAGTTTTCAATAATTTTTATCATGGTACATTGATATGTGTTCTATTTTATTAGTTATTGTTGTTACTGCTTATATACATATACACACCTATATGTAGGTAAAGAAGCACAGTAAGTATAAAGTTGGGTACGGTGTGGTTTCAGGGTCTTGAAATGTATCCCCGGCAGGTAGAGAAGGCTGCCTCCCTTACGAGCTGAGCTGTGTGACCTCTATCTACTTATTAACCTCTCTGAGCCTTTGTTTCTTTGTTATGGGAAATGGGTATACTATCAAACTCCTTGTGGTAATTAGGACTGGCTCGCTACTGTAATGCCAGAAGTTCTCCAGTTTAACATAACAAGGGGTAGATTTCACTCTCACAGGGTCAGATGCAGGAGCCCCTGGTCCCTTCTTGTCACTGACGGATTTAGGGACCAGGTTTCTTTCCATGGGAAGACACCCATCTTAAACTCCTCTCTCCCTTCCACATGGACAGGAGGGAGCATGAAGGATCAGCCCGGATGTTTAGTGGCCTCTGCCCATCAGCTGGACGAGGCATGTGGCCCTCTGTGGACACAAGGGGCTGGGAAATGGAGCCTAGCTGGTGCCTCAGAGGAGGAAGTGAGCTCTGGAGCCCTGAGCTTTGTCCCTGCACACACCCTGTGGGGCTCCTTAGAGAGAAGGAATGAAATGACATTAATGAAATGGTACACAGTAAGTGGGCACGGTGGCACATGCCTGTAATTCCAGCTACTGAGGAGGCTGAGGCAGGAGGATTGCAAGTTCAAGGTCAGCCTGGACAACTTAACAAGACCCTGTCTCAAAACAAAACAAAAACAAAAGCAAAGAAGTACTGGAGGTGTAGCTCTGTTGTACAGCACTTGCTTAGCAGGTGGGAAACCCTGGGTTCAAGTGTCAGTACTGAAGAAGAAAAAAAAAGAAGAAAAGAGCAGAAAGGCAAGGTACATTACAAGTGCTCAAATATGTCAGCTGCTTGTGATTGACACTACCCTAACTTTGCAAAATCCACATTCTCCGCAGTTTTATATACAGTGAGCCAAGCTATTTACACTTGGTGGAGGGAGAGGGTGGGGTCTATTTAAAATAGCTCTGGAGGAAATATCACTCATTCTACCATTGTGTCCTCATCCCACCCAAAGAACCTTCCAAGCCGGGTGTGGTGGCACATGCCTGTCATCCCAGCACTCGGGAGGCCGAGGCAGGAGGATCACTGGGAGTTGGGGGCCACCTGGGCTGCATAGTAAGACCCTGTCTCAAAACAAACAAACAAACAAACAACCAGTGAGCATCACCAAAGAACCTTCCAAAAAGATATACTATAATCTGACCATGTTGGTATCCTGCATAGAGCCTTCAGTGGCTCCCCATTGCCTCAAAGGCCAAGTCTGTCTCACTCCTGCAGGATCAGCCCCAGCGCTGCCTGCCCTGTGGCTTTCTGCTGATGTCCACACTTCAGCTTCTAGAATGTCCCTTGCTCCTGTCTGCCCCTGGCTTTTACTCTCAGCCCTCTGTGGCACAGCCTTTGTTCTCACCCAGCCCTTGCTCAGCGAAGTCTTCCCTCCTGACCCTCTCATTTAGCTCTCTCTGCTTCTTCTTCCTGGTGACGTCCGATTTGGGGATTTAACTTCTGTCTGTCCCATCAGACTGTAAACTTGGGAGGGGAGGGAGAAGCATCTATTTTGTTGACCATTCTTTGTCTGTGCCCAGTGCTTTATTTTCCTCATCTGTAAAATGGGGACAATAACTGTTCTAGACTGAATGATGGTGTCGTTGCCCCACACCCATTTAATACACTGAAACCCTGGAACCCTATGTCCCAAGGTAGGGCATTTGGAGATTAGGTCTTTAAGGCTCTGATCTGATAGGAGAGGAGGCACAGGCCAAGAGGCCTCAGAAGGAAACCTGCCTTGCCAGCACCTTGACCTGGACCTCCTTGTCTCCAGATCTATAAGAAATCAATTTCTTAGTCTATGCTATTATGCTATAGCAGCCCACGCAGACTAAGGCATACAAGTACCAGCCTTAAATACGTGGTATTTATTTACTTCTTTGCAGCATCAGGGATTGAACCCAAGGCCTTTGCACTGGGCAGCATCCCCAGCCCTTTTTTTATAGACAGGGTCTGGCTAAGTTGCTCAGGCTGGCCTTGAATTTGTGATTCTCCTGCCTCAGCCTCCCAAAGTGCTAGGATGTGCCTTCGTGTCCAGTACATACTTGGTTTTTGAAGATCAATGATTAATTCCTGTAAAGCACTTAGAGGTGTGCCAAGCAAGTGTGGAGTAAGCTGTAATCACTAGTAAGATGGTCACTCACTACACATATTTGTAGAATGAACAAATTCATTTTACAAATGATAGTTCTTACATAATGACCCTTTTAAAGAGAATTTACCTGCATTATAATCCCAGGATATGTGAGCACAAAACAAAATTCTTAGGAATTTATAAAAACAAAGGTATCAGCTGGGCGTGGTGGCACAGGTCTGTAATCCCGGCACTCTGGAGGCTCATGCAGGAGAATTGCTGTCAGTTCAAGGCCATCCTGAACTACATAGTGAGAGTCTGTCTCAGAAACAAAGAAACAAACGAAAAATATTAATTTGCAATGGGCAAGTGGGTCCCAGAGCTCTGTGATCTCTAACTCTACTGTTCCCAGATTGCCCATTAATGGTCTCCTGGCGTATTTTCTCCTTATTCTAAAACATCATTGTCCCCTCAAATAATTATTTAGGGAAGGAGGAATAGCTCAATTTTTCTCCCTGGATTTATTCCATGGGAGTAAACAAAGCCAATAAAACCTAGGTGTGCGAAGCCAAGTCTAGCCAAGGCTTCCGGTGGCCCTAGTCTCTACGGGAGGACTTATTTGACAGCAAAATGTAATTGCAATTGAAAGTAATTAAAATATTTTCTCACACTCTCAGAAAATGTCAGAGTGAGTACCTTTTTTTTTTTTTTTTCAGTGCCGAGGACAGGACTCAGGGCCTTGTGCATGCCTGGGAAATGCTCTGCTCCTGAGCTACTCTCCTAGCCCCTGGGGTAGGAGTTTTAAAAAGAGCTCCCGTGAACTATAATCTACATGCGATACACTTCAGCCAGTTAAAGTGAGCTCTTTGATAAGTTTTGACATAAGTATGCCCCTGTGAAGCTGTGTCCATAATCAAGATAATTAATACAGCCACACACAACACATAACAACTTCTAGGTCACTGATGGACTGTATGCATATAAGACACTAGTCAGCCGGGTGTGGTGGCTCACACCTGTAATCTCAGTATTCTGGGAGGCTGAGGCAGGAGGATCACAAGTTCCAGCCCAGCCTGGACAATTTAGTGATTTAGTAAGACTCTGTCTCAAAATAGGAAATTTTAAAAGGCTGAGGATGTAGCTCAGTGCAAAGGTCCTGGGTTCAATCTTCAATACCAAAAAAAAAAAAAAAGCAGTCCAGTGAGAGTCTATCACTGGGCATAGTCACCTTAGTTTGTGTGAGTGGACTTTATAATCTTTGCACAATGTCAAAATTGCCCAATGTTTCTCAGAGAGTATCCTGTCATTAGGTGACACGTGATGTGTCCTAAAAATTACTCCTAAAACTTTCCGCACAGCCCTGGTAATCCCTTTTTCCTGCCTATGCTGCACTACTTCTGTTCCCAAGTAACTACTAGTCAGTCTACCTTCTGTTCCTGCAGGTAAATTTGCATTTTCAACAGTTTTATAGAAATAAGATCAGACAGCACAGACTCATTTTCTGTCTTCTTTCAAACTCAGCATCATTATTTTGAGAGTCACCGTGTTTGTGTGTATGTATTGATAGTTCCCTTTTGCTGTTGTTGCCGAGTAGTGTTCTATAGTGTAGATAGCCCACATTGTGCTTATCCATTCACTGGCTGATGGTCATTTAGGTTGTTTCTGATATTTAGCTAGGACAAATAAAACTGCTGCAAAAATTTGTGCACAACTCCAGTGTGGATGTGAGCTTTTATTTCTCTTGGGCATTTTCCTATGAGTGGAATAGCTATATCACATGATTGTATATTTATCTTTTTTTTTTTTTTTGAGACAGGTTCTCACTAAATTGCTAAGTTGTCGAAGCTGGGCTTGAACTTGTGATCCTCCTGTGTCAGCCTTGTAGGGTGCTGGGCTTATAGGTGTGGGCTACTACACCCAGCTAGTATAAGTAACATTTTTGAAGACATTCCTTCCTGTTTCAAGTAGTCTCCCCAAGGAGGATTCCACTCATCTCTCTAAATATTTTACTACTTTTCTCCCAAGGTATAGGTCATTGCTGAGAAGTAATGGACAGGTGTGGAGCTGAGTCAGTAAGAATTCTCTTCCCTTAGAAGGTGGAGAAAAAAAGGAATGAGTAATCACAGTAAGACAATAATAAATTAGTTTATCTAATCCTCATATTAACCCCAAGTGATTATGAAGATCCTTAATGCCATTGTAGTGATGGAAAGGAGGGCTGAGAGAGTGATTTGCCCTCAGTCACGTGGCCATAGCCGGGGTGACTCCTGGCCCAGTGTGTCCTTACAGGTGCGCCTGACCTCTCCCAAACAGCTCAGAGTCCCGGATGCCACAGGCTTTGAAGGTCCCCGTGGTCTTTGAAGCTCTCGAGGTGACGGAGCGTGCAAAGTGGTCTGTCTGAAACATGTCCTCTAAGGAATGGATGAAAGGCCTGGGGAGGTCAGAATTCAAGACCTAGGTGTGCAAACAGCTCCAGATATGCCAAGGACTGCATCTGACATCATTTCCAGCCCTCCCTTCCTCTGGATAACAAGAATATTTTCAGAATCAATCACGTAACTGATCAGTAATGATCCTCCTGTTCTCGATCCCTTCTTTCATCTAAAAACAATTAACAGGAGGGAGGAACACATTCCAGTTTTCGAAATATTATTTAAATTCAGTAAAACTATTTCATGTGTGAATTTAGCCAAATAAAAGTATCACACCTTGCTGCTCACGGTTTCACTGTTTGAAATTTTAAACACAAAAACTCCAAATGTTCATGTAGAGTGGCGGGAGGAAGCAGGACAAGTTCTGTCTCTGTGTCATTGGTGTCACTGTGCAGTTGTCACTCTTGTCGGTGGGAGTTCGGGTCCACGACCCCCACATAGACTGTACTTCGTGGGTGCTCAAGTCCCTCACATAAAAACACGTTTGCATGGAACTATGCACGCCTTCCCATTATATGTTAAGTCATTTCTAGTTGACTTATAATGCCTTATACAATGGACATGCTGTGTTTAATACTTGTTACACCCTATTGTTTAGGGAATAAAGACAAGAAAAAGCTTTGAAAGTCAGGTGTGGTGGCACACACCTGTAATCCCAGCACTTGGGAGGCTGAGGCAGGAGGATCATCTTGAGTTAGAGGTCAGCCTGGGCTATGTAGTGAGTTCAAGGCCAGCCTGGACTACACAGTGAGACCCTGCCTTGGGAAAAACCCAACAAACAAAAAAAGACAAAGGCCTGCACAGATTCAGTAAGATGTGATTTTTTTTTTTTAAGATGTGATTTTTAAAAATATAATTTCTGAACCATAGTGGTGAATCCATAGATATTGAACCTGCAGATATAGAGGGCTATTGTAGGAATATGTACTACCATTTGGACTGGAGTCCTACACGGTGCCCAGCAGTACTGTACTATTATAAACTCACCTTGTGCTGGGAATGCCATGCCTGCCTGGCAAGCACAAAGTCCTGAGTTTGATTCCTGGTACTGGAAAAACAAACAAACAAACAAACAAACAAACTAACTTATCTTGAGATCATCATTCCCATAACTGATTCCACCTGTGTCAGGGACGAGCTACATGAATGGGAATTCTCCAAATTAACTTCCATGCAGACTATGATGTTTGTGGCAATGTAAGGTATCAAAAAGTGTTATTTTTATTTTTATTTTTTGGTACCGGGGATCAAACTTGGGTCCTTGCGTTTGTAGGGCAGGTGGCAGCACCACTGAGCTAAATCCCCAGCCCCAAAAGTGCTAATTTTAAATTTGTATCATTTGTGTTGTAATCTATTTCTCTCTCTCTCTCTCTCTCTCTCTCTCTCTCTCTCTCTCTCTCTCTCTATCTAGTGGTACTGGGGATTGAACCAAGGGCCTTTGCATTGAGCTACATCCCCAACCCTTGTTTAATTTTTTATTTCGAGACAGAGTCTTGCTAAGCTGCTAAATTGTCCAGGCTAGGCTTGAACTTGGGATTCTCCTGCCTCAGCCTCCCAGAGTGCTAGGATTACAAGGATTGCAGCCACTATGTCAGGCTTTGTGTTGTATGTTACATCTTTCCTTATTTTATATTTTATGTTTATAATATTATTTTATATATACTATAAAAACTCCACAGCAAATATTCAGACCTTGTATAACTCAGGAAAGAGAATTTTACCACTGACATAGTTTAGAATAGCTTTTGCATGATGACAATAAAAAGCACACTAGTTTAGTGAGTTTGAGGCTAGCCTGGGCTACTTAGACATTGTCTCAAAAAAAAAAACAGAAAAGGGACACTAGTTTTTAGTTACCTTTGTGATTGTTTTAGAGTTATCTAGACAAATTTCCACCATCAGTAGGTCCCTGAAGGAAGGATTGGATGTCTCATGGGGCGTAGATGGGAGGACCAGACTGTACGCAGCTATTTCTCTGAACCCCTGTGTCCCTACTGGTCCAAATGGAATTTAAGCTGGATGTGGTGGCACACCTGTAAGCCCAACTACTCAGAAAGCTAAGGCAGGAAGTTTGCAAGACCCTGTTTCAAACTTAAAAAGAGACAAGGATGTACTTGAGTGGTACAGTGTCCCTGGGTTCAATCCCCAGTAGTGAAAGAAGAAGAAGGGGGAGGAGGAGAAGGAGGAGGAGGAGGAGGAGGAGGAGGAGGAAGAGGAGAAGAAGAAGAAGAAGAAGGAGAAGAAGAGGAAGAAGAAGAAGGAGGAGGAGGAGGAGGAGCAGAGGAGGAAGAAGAATTTAATAACACCTCTAGTAAAGGATGGTCGTGAGATCCAGTTACAGAATGTATGATAGGAGGCTTGCTTTCCCTCCCTGGGATTTGTCCCTTTCCTTGGAAGGACTGCAGGGGAGGAGACTCCCTTACGGTCTCCAGATGGGTGTGTGGTGGTGTTGCAGAGGGACTCCCTCCCCTCCCACCCTCACCACACCTCCCCCACATCCAAAATCACCTCCCGGCTTGCACCTTAAGGATGGGTTGAGAAGTCCCCTGTGCTACCATGGAGGTGGCTGAGTGGTAGAGCACTTGTCTAGTATGCTAGAGAACCTGGGTGCAATCCCCAGTATTGCCAACCCCTCCCCTCAAACCTGTTCTTTTTCTATGGCAATGGTTCCTCAATTTTACAGGGTACCAGGATCTTTGGAGGGTATCTTAGTTATTTTTCTTGTTGCTGAGACAAAATACTCAAAGTTAAGGAAGGAAAGTTTTATTTGGGTCACGGTTTGTAGAGGTTTCAGTCCATAGTCAGCTTGCTCTGAGGCAGGGTGGCATGGCAATCAGGAATCTTAGAGCATTTATGGTGGGTAGAAGGCAGCAAAGCAAGCAAGAGACCTTAGCAGCTTCTTTCTGCCCCTTTTAGACTACCTAGGATACTGGGAACTAGGATAGCACCAAACCAATCAGTGGACTGGCTTAGTAATCACACGCCCTTAATCCCAGTATCACACACTTCAGATTCAGCCACACCTGAGAAAGCCCCACTTATGACGGCATGAAGCTTTGCGGGGACATCTAAACACAGGTCATAACAAAGGGCTTATAAAAATCTGAGCTCTCTGGGCTACTCTTAGAGTTTCTGATCTTTGGGGGTGAGACTGGTTCCCAGGGGTGACAGATGCTGGATTGTTGAGATTATGCTTTGAGAACCATTACCCTAAATCAATTTTGATACTTTTATCCCCTTTTGCCAGTGATTGATTAAGAGATACTGGACCAATGAGATACAAAGAAGGGGTTGCTATTGGAGGCTGGTATTTCTCCTGTCCCCAGGAGGCTAATGTGTCTCAGTGAGTTGTGGCAACCACTTTGTGAACATGAGAGAATTGGCCCTCAGTGAAGCTGACCTTCTGGACTACTGAGCAAGAAAGTACAGAGAAATTTGTCTCCTGATAATATATCATCCATCTCACCCAACTTTGGGATTGCTTTGTTTTTTTATTCTGGGGAAACATATTGATTTCCGGGTCAGTGGAGGGTAGGATATGAGAGAATGTGAGGAGTGAAGGATAGAGGCAAGGAGTCTGGCCCAAAGAACACAGGATAGCTGGCTGGGCTCAGCTCATCCAGAGAAGGCTATAGATGGAGTAGTTTTAGGGCAATAAGATTGAGGATTATGGCTGGGTGTGGTGGTGCACACCTGTAATCCCAGCACTGGGAGGCTGAGGCAGGAGGATCGCCAGCAAGTTTGAGGCCAGGCTGGGCTACATAGTCCAAGGTCAGCCTGAATTACAGAGTGAGACCCTGCCTCAAAAAAAAAAAAAATCTGAGGATTCTGATCAAGGCTAGAACCCTCCATTTGTTGCATCATTAGCTTTATTTTAGTTGTTTCAAGAGCTACATTCCTTATTACAGTCTTAGCTTTTTGTTTCTCCATTTTCTCATCTCTAGACTACCAAAAGGGCAAAAGGCATTAAAAGAGGTGTGCATGCATATTTGCACTGCAGAGCAGAGGAGATGCAAATGACCATGATCAGACCCTGGGCAGGCAAGTGGCAGCCCGTGGGTCCCCTGGGAGCTGGAGCCTGGCAGATGGCGCCACTCTGGGCGACAGGTGTGATGCCCACAAAATGGATCATGGCTGTAGGTGTGGTACACTGGATCCCAGTCTGAGGCCAGCGTTGGTTTCTTGGTAAAGTGAGCACTGCAGCCACAGGGGTACGGGGTAGGGGCTACCAAGACCAGGCGGGTGGAAGTAGTGGTGGGGATGGGATCACAGGTCTCCAGGAGCCAGGCTGACCCCTGTGAGTTTCTTCTTCCCCTCCACCTCCTTCACTCTGCAGTGGAGGAAACACAGATGCAAGCTGACCCAGGGTGGACAGGCTGAGGAGGGAGGGGCCACTGAGTCTTAATGACCTGCATATTTATTTTTTAAATTATTATTACTTTTCTGTTTCATTTCATTTTGTTTTTTGAAACAGGGTCTGGCTGTGTAGTTCAGGCTGGTCTTCAACTCACTGTGTAGCCCAGGCTGGATTCAAACTCAGAGCAATCTTCCTGCCTCAGCCTCCCGAGTGCTGGGATTACAAGTGTGCACCACCGTGCCTGGCCTGCATCTGTTCTGATTCGCCTTTTTTAGTGGAAGCTAAGAAGGCAAGGATGTGCTTATCCCCACTGCTCTTAGCTTTGATTGCCACTCAGCCAGGGACATGACAAGAAAGGGCCAGGCCAGGTGCCCCGTGGTGTTTGGACAGAGACCAGTTATTGGTCTGCAGCAGCTTGTAGGCGTTGTGTGAAAGGAGTGCACATAGAGATCTGCGTGCTTTTAGAAATATCTCGGGCTCGGTGTGGTGGTGCACATCTATAATCCCAGTTATCGGGGAGGTTGGGGCAGAAGGATCAAAGGTTTGAGCAATTTAGCAACTTGATGAGACCCTGTCTCTAAATAAATAAATAAAGAAGGCTGGAGACATGGCTCAGTTGCAAAGGTCCTGTGTTCAAGCCCTGATATAGCAACAAACAAAATAAAATCAATTTCTCATTATCTGTTTAGGGACTGCTGGTGGGGCACAGGCATCAGGGTTGGTGTGCCCATCTGCTGACTTGTCTCCAACGTGACTGTGCCAGCTGCAACACGTCACTGCCACACGCACATCATTTTTCACGTACATCCAGAGTCTTGCTGAGCAGGATCCTTCCTTGCTGACTCTAAATTTCTGTGTCTCTGGTGACCCTTGGCATGCAGCGGTAACCCTCGCTCCAGCCTCTGTCTCCGTTATCCTGTGACCTCCTTCCCAGGCATTGAACTTCAGGACTTTTGTGCTTGTACTGACCTTCACCTGAAAACATCCTAACTGACCCCTCATCAAAGCTGCATGACACACGGGGGTTGTGGGCTAAGGCAGGGGGCAGCAGTGGTAAAAAGACAACAGCAAAGAGTCAACTTTACCCAGAGAGAGGTGGACCCTGCTAAGGTGCCGCCTGATCAGAGATTTGGGTCTTTTTCTCCCCGGGGCTTTAGCTGCCAGTGTAACAATGTGATCTATGGTGAGTGCTTTGAAACCTGCCACTGTGCGTCCCTTCTCAGGTGAGCTGGATACGAAAGACTCAGGAGCAGCTGGGGATTAGAGGTCAGCCATGTGGCTGGTACCATCTGCCTCCAGGGACATCTCTGGATACCCAAGGTCCAGGAGAGTTTCTCTGTTGGACCACCTTCTCTGAGTGTTGTCACACTTTGTAGCTTGGACTTGGTAACTACGTTTTTGTTTTTGTTTTTTTACTTTCTTTTGTTTTGTTTTGTTTTGGTACTGGGGATCGAACTCAGGTCCTTGAGCTTGCGAGGCAGGCAACGGAACCACTGAACTAAATCCCTGGCCATTGGGTTTTTTTTTTTGAGACTAGGTCTTACTATATAGGTCAGGTTGGACTTGAACTCACTATGTAGCACAGGCTGGCCTTGAACCCTGGTGGTCCTCCTGGCTTGGTCTCCTGAGCGCTGGGATTACAGGAGTGCATCACCCTGCCTGGTTTGTGTCTGTTATAGGAAAACTGTAGTCATAAGAAGAGAGCTTTCCTGAGTTCTGGAAGTGATTCTAGTGAACCTGAAGGAGTAGTAGGAACCTCCAAATTTGTAGCCAGCTGGTCTTAAGTGAAACCAGCTGGGGACCCCCAAACTTGTGGCTGGTGGGGCAGTCTGGTTGAACACTGTAGCCTTAACCTTGAATTTGGCAAACTCTTTGCAGAAGGTTCCAGTCATGTGTGTTTAATAGAACATGTTCATTTTCTTGCAATTCAGAACAAGTCTGAATTTCTTTTCTTTTTTTTTTTTTTGAGGTGCTGGAGATTGGACCAAAGCCTTGTGTATATCATACAGGTCTGCATTTTTGTCTCAGTTGCTAGCAACATCATTTTATTCCTCTGAAATAAAATTATTCCTGACCTAACACTTTCCCGTGTTCAGGTGGGATGACATTCAATTTTGGGTCTTACTCTGAGTGAGGACTGAAAAATATGAGGAATGCTTAAAACTTTAAAAATTTGATTACAGTAAAAGACACATTGCTGTTCATCCCCCCCTCAAAATACTCCCCCTCACTTTGAACACACATCCCATTGTTTTTGCCATTTTCTGAAGCAGTCCCCAAGTCCCCTTTGGTGAGTGTCTTTAGTTGAACTGTCATAACTTGATGTTCTGGCTCAGTTCAAAAAGTTTACCTTTCATGGTCATTTTGACTTTGGGGAAGAGCCCGAAGTGACAATATAGTGAATAAGGTAACTGAAGGCATGAGCCTGCCTTTCTGTTGAATGGCACTCGGCAGCAGCATTCACTGTAGCTTTGACCATACTTTATAAAGACACTCATGAAAGAGATCTTCCAGAACTGCTACGGAAAGTGACAAGGATGATTAGATAAGCACGTTCAAAGAGCAGCGTATTATCAATGGCACTTGGTCTTTTACTATAAAGAAATTTTAAATATTTAAACATTCACCTTATCTTTTGGTCACATTGAGTATTTGTACTTTCACGCAAAGGTTTTGTGGGATTCCTATATGGGCAAAAATGTTTGAGGGAGCCCATCCAGTCCACACAGATCATCCTGATAGCTCTTTGTTCGAGCCCGTGTGGCCCTGGAAGTCTGGCAAGAGCAGTGTTTCCTTGCTAAGCTTCAGTACAGGAGTCTTTGTTTAGGCCCCTGCTCCATGCCTGGACCCAGCCTGCTAGGGCTTTGTTTAGCAGGACACCAATCCTCATGACCTCCAAACCATGCTCCAGTCTGGAAATAGCACCCATCTCTGTAAAAATGACAATGAAGATCACCACTGTTTTTTTTTGTTGTTGTTATTTTTCTTTTTTTGGTACTGGGGATTGGACCCCCCCCTTTGCAAATGAGCTACATCTCAACCCAACCCTTTATTTTTTATTTTGAGGCAGCATCTTGGTAAGTTGTAGAGTTGCCCACGCTGGGCTCAAACTTACGATCCTCCTGCTTCAGCCTCCTCACAGAGTGCTAGGATTACAGGTGTGCACCACCATACCCAGCAACAGATTTTTTTTTTTTTGTAAATTGCAAAGTACACAGGTCTTGGAGCCTGCTGAGTCAAAAGCTTCTCTGAGTTTCTGCTGACCTGCGAAGGAACAGGGAGACTTTGGTCTCACCATCTGTTGATTCCTCTGGGGGACAGGATCGGGGAGTGGTCTCTGTCAAGGGATTGGCTGGAACAGTGAGGGTTTGCGGGCGGGGCAGACTGTGGCTCTCTATAGAGTTAAAATCAAGCATGTCTCAAACCACAAAATTAATTTCCATCTGAAAACATTCCCTGCTATCTTCTGCACAGGAAATTCATATTCCTGTTAGTTACAGCACTTTGATTTAATTTCAAGAATCCTGACCTTACTTTACTAAGAGAAGGCCCTAATCAGGGTCACATTACAAAGACTTCTCATGTCAGTGACTTGCAGTGAAGTGGGATATGCTCCCGTGTGTGTGTGTGTGTGTGTGTGTGTGTGTGTGTGTGTGTGTGTATTTCACTTGCTACAAAAGGGGCCCAGGACAGTCTTCTTTTTTTTAAATAACAAAACATTTATTGGTACATGTTAGACATACCTAATGATAACACTCATCGTAGGGAATTTGCACCTGTACATGGTACATCCCGCCTCTTTCCCCCCATGCCCCTCCTCCCCTCAAGCCTCTTCCTCTTCCTGTGCACAAAAGCTTTGTTTCCATTTTTTCCTTCTATTTTCTCTTTTCTCTTGTCCCTTCCTTCCTTTCTCCCTCCCTCCTCCCTTGTTCCCTTTCCATTTGAATACTTTCTTCTCGTTTCCCAATATTTATTATACATTTTAGTCCTTATTTCCACTTTTGGTTTCTCACACCATAGTAACAATGCAGTATTTAAACATGTGTCGGATTTATTTCACTTAAAACTATGGCCTCAAAGTGGATCCATTTAGCTATAAATGCCTCAAGCTCATTTTTCTTTATGGCAGAGTAGTATGCTACTGTACAAAAAAACCATGTCTTCTTTATTCATTTGTCAGTTGGTGGGCATTTGGGCTGTTTCCAAGACTTAGCTATTATAAACTGTGTTGCTACAACTATGGGTGTGCATTGTGGTATGATGCTTTTAATTTTTTTTTTTTTTTGGTACCAGGGATTGAATTTGGGACCTTGCACTTGCAAGGCAGGCAGTAGAACCACTGAGCTAAATCCCCACCCCTGTGCTTTTAATTCTTTTGGGAAGATACCAAGCAGAGGAATAGCTGGGTCAAATAGAACCTCTGATTTTAGCTTTTTGAGGAATCTCCACACTGATTTCCACAGTGGTTGCACCAGTCTACACTCCCACCAACAGTGGGAAAGGGTTCCTTTTTTCCACACAGCCCTGCCAGCATTTGTTATTGGTTGATTTCTTGATAACAGCCATTCTTTCTGGAATGAAGTGGAATCTCACCATTGTTTTAATTTGCATCTCTCAAATGGTCAATGATGTTGAACATTTTTTTATGTATTTATTTGCTGTTTGTACGTCTCCATCTGAGAAGTGTGTATTCATCTCAGATGTCTATTTTTGGATTGGGTCTTTAAATTTGGAGGGTCTAATTTTTTTGAGTTCTTTATATATTCTAGATAGTAGTCCTTTACCTGATGAATAGCTGGTAAAAATTTTTTCCCTCACTGTGGGTCGTTTCTTCACTCTGTTGGTGGTTTCTCTTGGTGTGCAAAAGCTTTTTAAAAAAGTTTTCTGTACTGGGAATCAACTCAGGACCTTGTGCTTGCCAGGCAGGTGCAGCACCACTGAACCCTGGCCCACAAAAGCTTTTTAATAAGATGAGGTCCCAGTTGTTGATTCTTTGTAATATTTCCTGTGTGGTCTGGGTTTTGCTCATGAAGTCTTGCCTACTCCTATGTCCTCAAGCATTCTACCCATTCTTTCTTTTAGAAGATTAAGTGTTTCTGTTTTAGTATTTAGATTTTTGATCCATTTTGATTTTTCGTTAGCGCATGGTGAAAGATATGGGTCTATTTTCAATCAGCGTGTAGAAAGCCAGTTTTTCCAGCACCATTAAAGAGGCTATCTTTCTTTCAGTGAAGGTGTTTGGCTCCTTTGTCAAAGATAAGGTGGCTGAATGTGTTAGTTACACATGTCTCTGGTTGCTGAGACAAAATTCCTGGCATCAAAAGTTATAGGGGAAGGGGTTTATTTAGGGTTAGGGTTCATAGAAGTTTCAGTCCATAATCAGCTGACTCCAAGGCTGGGATGACAAACAGGCATGGCAGAGCAGAAACAACACGGTGTGCACAAGGTAGTGAAAGCAACAAGGGAGCCTTCACAGTGTCTCCCTGCCCCTTCTATCTTATTCAAACTACTTAGGGCGAGTAGCACTCATGCCCTTAATCCTAGTGCCCTTCAGCCTAGCATTGCATCATGAATCAGTTCCAGCGTCACACACTCTAGATCAAGACTATGGCCACATGAGGCTTTGGGGGACATCTAGACCCAAACCACAACACTGAGTGTGTCTGGAGTTGTTTCTGCATCTTCTAATCTGTTCCATTGATCCTCAGGTTTGTTCTTTTGCCAGTATCGTGCTTTTTTTTTTTTAATCACAGTACCTTTGTAGCATAATTTCACATTAGGGATTGTGATGCCCTCTGCCTTGCCTTTGTTGCTCATAATTGCCTTTGCTCTTCTAGGACTCTTCTGGTTCCAAATGAATTTTAGGATTGTTTTCTCTAATGCTGTGAGATATGCTGTTGGAATTTTGATCAGGGTTACATTAAATCTGTATAACAAGTTTGGAAGTATGGCCATTTTTGCTATATTGGTTCTTCTTATCCAAGGACAAGGGATATCTTTCCATTTTCTGATATCCTCTTCAATGTCCTTTTCCAGAGTACTGTAGTTTTCCATGTAGAGGTCTTTTACTTCCTCCATTAGATTGATTCCTAGGTTTTTCATTTTTGGGGATGTAGTTGTGAAAGGTGCTGTTTCCCTAATTTCTCTCAGTGAGTTTGTTCTTTGTGTATAGGAAGGCTACTGATTTTTGAGTGTTGACTTTGTATCCCACTGCACTACTGAATTTAGTTATCAGATCTAGAAATCTTTTTGATGGAGTTTTTGAGGTCTTCTATGCAGAGTATCCTGTCACCCACAAATAATGATAATTTCACTTCTTCCTTTCCTCTCCTTAATCCTTTTATTTCTTTCTCTTGTCTAATTGCTGTGGCTAATGTTTCCAGAACTATATTGAACAAGAGTTGGTGACAGTGGACATCCTTGTCTTGTTCCTGATTTTAGAGTGAAAGCTTTCAGTTTTTGTCCGTTTAGTATGATGTTGGCTGTTGGTTTGTCATAGATGACTTTTATCAGACTGAGAAAAAAAATCAGACAATTTTTATAGGGTTTTTAAAAAATCACGAATTGATGTTGGACCTTGTCAAGTGCTTTTTCTGCACCTATTGAGAGGATCATGTGGTTTTGTCCTTGGTTCTGTTAATATAGTATATTATATTTATTAATTTATGTATGTTGAACCATCCCTGGATCCCTGGGATGAATCCAACTTGGTCATGGTATATAACCTTTTTAATGATTTGCTGCATTCTGTTTTAGGCAAATCTTATTTGAGCAGGGCACATTTATTAAGCGCTTGGCATTGTCCAGCACATAGTTTGTGCTCAATAACTAGAGATGCCATTATCATTTGTAACTAGTTTAATAACTAGTATATATTCTTCTCTTTTTTTTAGTACTGAAGATCAAACCCAGGAGTACTCTATCACTGAGCTACCACTATAATCCTTTTTATTTTTATTTTTAGGCAGGCTTTCCAAGCAGTACTCAACTTGCAATCCTCTTGCCTCAGCCTACCTCACTGATGGTATTACAGGTGTGTACCACCATACCTGGTTATCTAATATATAGTCTTTCTCTTCTTTTCCTTAGTAACAGAACCCTGATCTTGTTGCCTGGGGTAAAGTCATTGCCTAGTCTCTTTTGCACCTAGGTGAGGCCAAGTGACTGTACTTTGTTTCCTGATCTGTAGGTAAAAGTATTGTATGAGACTGTCAAGAGTCTCAGCCTTTCTGCCGCCTGCCCTGCAAGCTCAAGGACCCGAGTTCGATCCCCAGTACAAAAAAAAAAAAAAAAAAGAGTCTCAGCTTTGATCATTGCTTTTGTCTTTCCTTCCACTTCTTCTTGCTGCCTGAAATTTGGGTGTAATGGCTGGAGCTGCAGCAGCCCTACGGACAACACAGTAACTTGTGTACAGAAGCCACCCAGTTAACAGCAGAAAGGTAAAAGCATTGGTGACATTGTGGAACACCAACAGTAGTCTTAGACTACCTACTTCTGGAACAAATTAACACTTACCTATTTATTTCATTGTCACTTTTAGTTTTTTTGTACCGGGGATCGAACTCAGGACCTTGTGCTTGCGAGGCAGATGTGGTGCCATTGAGCTAAATCCCCAGCCCCACTTTTAGTGTTTAAATGATATATAGCTAAACCTAATACCCAACTGACACATTATTATCATTTTCAGACCCAGCTGAGCTGGAATGACAATCTTGATAAAGTCAGGAGTTGATAAAGTGATCAGACAAGCTCTTCTGGGATGATGAAGAGAGAAATCATTCAAGGATTCATTCTTCACATGTTTCGTGAGCACCTGGGAGGTGGTTGGCCTTGCTCTGGTTGTGAACACAACAGACTCCATAGTGTGTCCAGCTGATGGAGGAGACACATACAAAGCTGCAAATGTTAAAAAACATTGTAAAGAAGCAAGCACAGGGCAGACATTGGGAAGAATCATCCGAAAGGGCTTTGTGGAAGGTGACGTGCAAGGTGAGAAGTAGGATGCTGGGTTAGCATTCCATCCCTACAACAAATTCCTGAGCCGACCAATTTAGAAGGAGCAAAGGTTTGTTTTGGCTCACAGTTTTAGAGGCTGCAGGTCCTGGTGCTTTCGAGCTTGTGGTACATCACGGCAGGAACATGTGGCAGAGCAGAGCTGCTCACCTTATGGCTGGGAAGTGAAAGAGAGGAAGAAGAGGCTGGAGTCCCACAATTCTCTTCAAGGCCACGCCCCAGTGACCTAAAGACCTCCCACCAGGCCCTGCCTTTTAAAGTTTCCATCAGCTTCTAATCGCATGGGGACTAGGCCTCCAACACATGACCTGGGGTGGGGGTGGAGATCATTAAAATTCAAATTGTAGCAGATGTCTTAGTCTGTTCAGGCTGCTGTAACAAAATACTGTGCACCAGATGGCTTACAAACACCAAGCATTTCTTTCTCATAGTTCTAGAGGCCGGGATGTCTGGTGAGGCCCTGTTTCTTTAGATGACACCTTTTTATTGTTTTAAAGTAGTGGGGATTGAACCCAGAGGCTTTGCACTAAACTATATCCTTAGTCCTTTAAAAAAAAAATTTTTTTTATTTTGAGACAGGATCTTGTAAATTGCTAGGTTGCCCAGGCTGGGCTCAAACTCGTGGTCCTCCTCCTAAGTGGCTGATATTACAGGTATGCACCACCTGTACCTTCTTGGTGCAATCTCAATGGCAGAAGGAGGACACAAGCTCCCTTGGGTGTCTTTTATAAGGGCAAGAATCCCACCTTCCAAATGCACCACCTCTTCATAGCACCACAGTTGGAATTGGGTTTTTAGCATAGGAATCTGGGGGACTCACCATCATTCCAACCATGGTAGAGGGAAAGGATAAAAGGAGCTGCTGGTGGGAAGAAGAGATTGAAAAGACAGGAGAGTCGAAGGCTCTGGGGCAAGGAGGCGCTCTCTATCCAAGGAGCCTTGGGCCCACCTGGTGAGCAGCCCTGGTGTACGGAGTAGGAAGGGACTGTGACAAGCAGGTCCCATCCCCAGCTCGGTGCGCCAAGGCAAGGTGGCTGGATTTCACAGGCAGCAAGCAATCCTGATGCCACTTTGCCACGTCAACGAGTCCTTGAAGTTCCCACCTATGTCAGGTAAAACTCTTGGGGCCCCAAGTGGTAGAAACCTAACGCACAAGGTTTCTCCAGATTATCCCTAATTTACAGCTGAGAAAACTGAGGCTCAGAGTAGCTATGGGACTAGTTCAAGGTCACACAGCTAGTGCAAGACAGGGCTTGCACAGTTTGCCCTATGGACAATGCCCTCAACTAACCCTAGGAGGTCCTGTCATTTTAAAAATTTGCTCATTTTGATTAATATCTCTTTTTTTAGTAACGGGGATCGAACTCAGGACCTTGCCTCTTGCCAGGCAGGCGCAGTACCACTGAGCTAAGTCCCCGACTGATTAACATCTTTTGTATCACAGGTTTCCCTGGACTTTTGTTGGTTGGAACCAGGCTATTAGTCTTGTAAACACCTCCAGGGCAGGAGCTCATGGGCACCCTGTATGCTGGGAGGTGGAACTCTGTGCCTGGCTTGATGCAGAGAACATTGCTTGAAATGTTTGTTCAAACAAGAGATTCTCTGGCCGTTTGGATGACAAGTCTGGTTCAGGAACAAGGGGCGTGGGGATTAGATTAGAATCTGAATCTGATTTTTTTCTTTTTAACCCCACGACTCTGGGAATTCTTTAGGCTAAGGCAAGTTGGGCCGCGTTCGGAGCACGGAAATAGTGCGCCCTCTGCTGTTGAAGAAAAGGATGATACTAAAACAGGTGCACGGGGTCTTTTGCTTCGCTGGAGCTGGGCTTGGCGGTGCGTGTCTGTAACCCCAGCACTCAGGGAGGCTGAGGCAGGAGGATCACTGTGTATTGGAGGCCAGCCTGGGCAACATAGCCCTAAGACTAACCTGGATTACATAGTGAGGCCCTGTCTCAAAAAACCCAAACAAACAAACAAACAAACCCCAAGGGCCGGGGATTTAGCTCAGTGGTTCCGCAGCCTGCTTCGCAAGCTCAAGGATCTGAGTTCGATTCCCGGCACCAAAAAGACAAACAACCCCCCCCAAAAACCAAACAACCCCAAGACCTAGATGCGGGGAGGGGAGCAAAGGGAAGGTCGTTTTTCCCTGTCCTCCCAGAGTTTCCAATCTCACTTTGTGGACAAGACACCTTCAGGAAATTGTGAGAAATGTGCTCAGAAATTATCAATTGCCTTCTGTTGAACAAGTATCTCCTGGGCACGTGCAATGTGCAGAGTTTTAGGCATCGGAAATGTCAGTCCTGGACCTGCAGGAAGAGATGGACCTTGGTTCTTGCCATCTGTGTTCCCACAGCCAGGAGGAGATTCAGAGACAAACACCTGTAACAGGGAACAGAACTGTGGGGTGCCTGCCCTGTTTTATTTTTTGAACAGGAGAAGAGAGAAGATACCACCCAAATAAAGATAACTGTTTTTTCCTGACATACATAATAAATATTTGTGTTAAATTACACCAATATTACAGAAATGTATAAGCAAGAAAAGAAAAATGACCTGAAATCCCACCACCTAGAAATGACCACAGATACAACTTTTGGAGACCATGCTGTGGTTCATACTGATGCATAAACCAAATCACTTCATGAAACATGACGTGTCTTGTTGAGTCCTCTTTTCTTTAATTCTTTCCCCTGCCTTGCTGTTGTTTTTAATTTTTAAAATGTATACCTCCCTGTCAAAGGTAACTGATGTTGACAGTTTGAAGTATGTCCTTCCACATCTTTCTCAAATACTTAACTACACGCATATCTTGCCATTTTAGAGAGGACAACATTCAACTCTTTGCTTTGGAAATTTGCTTTTGAAACAGGATCTAATTATCTAACTCAGGCTGGCCTCAAAATTGTGATTCTTCTGTCTCAGTCTCCCTGATGCTGGGATTCCAGGCACTGCTGTGCCCATGCCCAGCCATCACTTTGAAAGCCAGGCTAGAGCTTTGAAAAAAATTTTTTTGTTGTTTTGTCTTGTTATGCTGCCCCAGCTGACCTAGAACTCCTGGGCTCAAGTGATCCTCCTGCCTCAGCCTCCTGAGTAGCTGAGGAGGCCTGTACCATCATACCAGGTGTGCACCATGTGCCTGGCAAATAGAATTGTCTACATTTGTTCTCCTTTTTTTCCCCCACTGTGGTGCTAGGGATTGAACCCAGTGACTCACACACGCTAAGCAAGTGCTCTACTACTGAGCTGCACCCCTAGGTGGAGAATCAAAATTCATTCTGTCCTGCATATTCCCCAAATGGTGGTGCATGAGAAGATTTGGTCACATCCTGAGAACATTATCTTTTTAGTTCCTTTGAAAGTAATTACATCAAGGGCAAAGTTTCAGTTAGATGCTAGTCTGTTTTTTATTTATTTAGTTTTTGGAACAGGGCCTTGTAATATAGCCAAGGTTGGCCTTGAACTTGCTATGTAGCCTATGTCAGTTTGAACTTGTGATCCTCCTGCCTCAGCTTCCTGAGTACTTTGGTGCTGGTCCTACTTTTACCATCCCTCTGGTAACTGGAAATTGGCTAATTTTCATTGTAGAAAGAGAAGACAGGCCTCAGGCTTAGAGATTTAATACACTACTTTTTTTTTGGTACTGGGGATTGAACTCGGGTCCTTGCAGTTGCACTTGCGCAGCAGGCAGCGAAACCACTGAGCTAAATCCCTGGCCCAGGCTTAGAGATTTAATATGAAACAGGAGCAAGAGAGTCTGCTACTTCATTTTCACGTTGTAATGACTTCTTTGTGTCTTTCTTTTTTTCTTTTTGATGGGGGGAGATGGTTAGGGACGTCAGGAAAAAATGACTGAGACTGTTAAGTGTGCCTTGAACCTAGAAAGTTTGGGATCTCTGCATCATGCTGTTTACAAGAAGTTGTCTTACGAAACCCTATGAGATCCTTACTTCCATTTTATAGCTGAGCCAAGAAAGATGAGGCACTCACTTGCCTGGGGCCGCCAGCTGGGGCAGAGGGCTGGGGTGGGCACAGTGAGATTCAGACCAGATCCTGGGTGATTCTCAAGAATGCAAGCTGCCTCCCTCGGGTGGAACTGGAGGATGTTATGTTACAAAAAATAAACCAGGCACAGAAAGACAAATACCGCATGTTCTCACATGTGGAGGCTCAAAAAGTTGATCCCTTAGAAGCAGAGAGTGGAAGAGGGGTTACCAGAGGCTGGGAAGAGTGGGGGTTAAGAGGTAGAAGACAGACAAGGGTGCAGGGATGGTTAATGCACTGGACAGGAGGAATAATTTCTAACTTTCTACTGCACAGCAGGGTACCTATGGTTGACAACAAATGTGTATTTCAAGGCCGGGGGATTTAGCTCAGTGGTTTCCCCGCCTGCTGCGCAAGCGCAGGGACCCAAGTTTGATCCCTGGTACCAAAAAAAAAAAGTATATTTCAAAATAGTGGGGAGAGAGAGTTTTTTGTATTTTATCTTTGTTTTTATTTGCTCTTGTTCTGCCTTGCAGGGGATCTAACCCTGGGCCTCATGGATGCTGGGAAAGCCCTGGAACACTGTGCTACAGCGCCAGCCCCTAGAAAGAATTTTGAGTGCTGCCAACACAAAGGAATTATAACTGTTTGAGGTGATGGATATGCCAATTATTCTGACCTGATCATTACATATTATATATGTATTAAAATATCAGAGTGTTGTCAGGCATGGGAATGCCCATCTATAATCCCAGCACTTGGGAGGCTGAGGCAGGAGGATTGGAGCAAGTTTGAGGCCTGTCTGGGCGACATTATAGGCTGAAGGCCAGTCTAGACTAACTACGTAGTGAGACTCTGTCTCAAAACACCAAAGAAAAGGCCCAGGGATTTAGCTTAGTGGTGGCGAACCTGCCTTGCAAGTGCAAAGTCCTGAGTTCGATCCTGTGTAACAAAAAAAAAAGAAAAAAAAAAAGAAAAGAAAAGAAAAGCAAATCCAAAGAAAAACATCACACTGTATCGCATCAACATGTGTCAACTAGAACAAAACCAAACAAAGCAAACCCCCAAAACAATACTCTAACTGCCTGTCTTGATTTTCAAATTCACCTTCATTCCGGGTCACTGGCTCAGCAACCTGGATCCCTGGCCCAGGACCCGGCAGTTAAAACTTCTTCGAAGATTCAGCGCCCCCCACCCCCCGCCCCCCTCGGCTTCCGGCTGTGGGTGACAATTCACCGAGGGGCCACGGCAGGCAGGGTAAGTGAGCAGGAAGGCCAGCTCGCAAGCAGAACCTTCCCAGGCTGTCAGCCTGGACCTGGGAATTCTGACCCCAGCTGCAAGCTGCTCCCTGGGCTGGAGGTTTGGGTCTCCCGAGAGGCCTCCCAGGGGCTGAGATCCCAGCTCCGAGGGAGTCTGAGTCGCCCTTTAGCCCTCTGAGCCTCCGTTTCTTCCCCTGAGGGTGGGATAGTAACAGAACCTAGTTCAGTGCTGTTCCGAGAATTTGGCACAGACTAAAGCGTAGAGCGGAACCAGGTGTATGTGATGTCTTAGTCCCCTGCCGACTGCTACAACCAGAATTCCCGAGAATGGGTGATTTACAACAAGCAGAAATTTATTCGGTTCATGATTCTGGAAAGCAAAGGCCGGGGGAGCTTTGGTGAGGTGCCCGCTCTCCGACAGCTAAGCCACTCCTGAGGGGTCTCCCGACCATCCACTCCCACTGCAGAGCCCCAGGACCCAACTGGCTGCCAGTACTGCTCAGCGGGGATCAAGTTTCGGAATGTGATTTTGAGGAAAACAAACCATAGCACACTGGGTTCCATTCTCAGCCTTGCTCCCCTCAAAGCAAACAAAGAAACAACACACGGAGTCGGTGAGTCGAAATGAAAAGGAGCTACTCATTTAACGAATATTTATTGAGCATCTACTATGTACACATGAGGCAATGCACTAGGCCATGGGGATATAGCAGTGAACAAGGCAGAAAAAAGCCCTTTCCTTGTGGGGCTGACCTTCTTCTTCTTTTTTTTTTTTTGAAACAGGGTCTCGCTATGCAGTTCAACCTGGCCTTGAACTCACCGTGTAGGCCAGGCTGGCCTCAAACTCACAGGCGATCCTCCTGCCTCAGCCTTCTAAGTGCTGGGATTACAGGTGTGTGCCACCATGCCTGGTGGGGCTAACATTCTAGCACAAGAAAGTAAGGTTATAAACAGTCAGAATAATACATAAGTAAATCATAGGGTAATGGTACCCAATAATGTAGCCACGTATATAATTTTATTTTACTATGTCATAGTGCTGGAAATTGAACCCGGGGCCTTTGTATGTGAGGCAAGTGCTCTACTAATGAACTTCACCCCTAGATACAAACTAAAATTAACATGTAATTTAAAGATTTCCAGTAGCACCATGTAAAAAGTAAAAAGAGCCAGGCATGGTTGTGCATACTTACAATCTTAGCTATTCTGGAGGCTGAAGCAGGAGGAGTGCAAATTTGGGCAATTTAGCCAGGCCTTGTCTCAAAAACAAGCAAACAAACAAACAAACAAATGGGGCTGGGGATGTAGTTCAGTGGTAGAGCACTTTCTTAGTGTGTGAGAGGCCCTGGGTTTCATCCCCAGTACTGCAAAACTAAAAAACAGGTGAAGATATTTACTTACAATTATTTTAAGTTTATTTAAAACTATATGAATAATAAAATTGAAATTAAATATAATTTGAAATTATTTTAAATTTAGATCTTTGTGTGTGTGTGATACTGGGGATTCAGCCCAGGAGCGCTCTACCATTGAAATACATCCCCAGCCCTCCCTACCCCTTTTTTTGGGACAGGGTCTTGCTAAGTTGCCCAGTTTGACCTAGAACTTACCATCCTTCTCCTCAGCCTCCCGAGTAGCTGAGATTATAAGTCTGTGCCAGCACACCTAGCCTCTTTCTTTCTTTCTTTCTTTCTTTCTTTCTTTCTTTCTTTCTTTCTTTTTTTCTTTCTTTCTTTCCTTCTTTCTTCTTTCTTTCTTTCTGCTTGCGCAGCAGGCAGCGAAACCACTGAGCTAAATCCCCGGCCCCACCTGCTCCTTTAAATTTTTTATTTACTTTTTTTTTCTTTTTGAGACAGTCTCTCACTATTTGAGTCAGACTGGCCTTGAACTTGTGGTGATCCTACTGCCTCAGGCTCCCCAGGCCTAGGGTTATAGCCATGTGCCATCACGTCTGGTTTGATTTGTATTTTTGAGACAGGGTTTAACTATGTAGACCAGGATGGTCTTGAACTCTTCGATCCTCCTGGCTCAGCTTCTAGGCCTGGGATTACAGTCTTGCTGCACCTGGTGTAATTTAAAAATTTAAACATTAAACCAGTATATTCAAAATACTGTCATTTTACCAAGAGGCATTAGCCACATCCCAAGTCCCCAACAGCTACATGGGGGTGCTGGGTACTGTACTGGATGGCACATGCATCAAGGATGTAGGAAGGTAATAAATCCTGTGCAAAAATGAAGTGAATTCAGGGGCAGAGTTCCCTGGACCACCCTGGTGTGGGAGGGGACAGTAGTTAACCCGACTTTCTTCTCTGCCCTCCTGGCTTGGCTTTTGGGGAGTTTTCCAGCTGCTGGCTCTGCAGACTCCTGAAAGATCCATCCCCGTCAGAAATGGTGCAGTGTAGGGGACAGCCCCTCAGCACCACCGCTTCTCCCTGAAATGGAGTACACCCTCTGTGCCTGGCTCAGGGCACGCACACTCGAGGAACGCTGTCAGGCTCTTGGCTGGAGGAGGGAAGGGGTGGGTGAGGGTTAGAACACCAGTCTTTATTTAAAAGTCTGATATTTTGTTCATTCTCATCTCCCACCAGCCCCTGGGGGAGCCATGGAGCTACTTTTTCTCTATGGATTTGCCTACTCTGGACATTTCATGTAAATGCAGTGAGGCCTCTTGTGATGGGCTTCTTTCACCTGGCACAATGTATTCAAGGTTCATCCATGTTGCAGTGTGTTTCAAGATCAAATAATATACTTTTCTTTTGTGGCAAGTACAGGGGATTAACCCAGGCCTTTGTGCACGCTAGGCAAGTGCTCCACCACAGAGCTACATCCCCAGCCCTTTTTCATGTTTTGTTTTGAGACAGGGTGTCTCACTAAATTGCCCAGGTTGGCCTTGAACTTGTGATCCTCCTGCCTCAGTCTTCCAAGTAGCTGGGATTACAGGTGTGTGCCACATACCTGGCTTGAATAATATCCTACTGCACGGATACGTCACACTTTATTCATTCTTCTGTTGTTGGATATTTGTGGGGTTTCCCCCATTTTTTTGGCTATCCTGAATGATGTTGCTGTGAACACCCATGTACAAGCTTTGGGTGGACATATGCTTTTCATTCTTTTGGGTTTCGCATTAATTTTAATTTTTAAAATATATAGCACAAAGAAGTTATTTATCTTGATTACTAATGTTTTTTGGGGTGCCGCTTAAAATTTGTAGCTGGGGCAAGTGCCTCATTCTCTTCAACCTGGTCCCACTCCCTGAAAATCTTGTCTCTCACTAGTTTTGGTGGGTTATTGTTCTGCCTCTCAGAGCCTGGATTTTCTGCTGTGTAAAATGGAGGTAATCCCTGCCCCTACTCTGAGTTGCCAGGAGGATTCAATGAAGACACACACGGCAAACCCAGCAGAGTCCCTGGTGCACATTGGCTTTACCAAGATTTCCTACTGGGAGGCCTGGTGGTGGGCCTAGGTCTGGTGAGAGGGTCCCAAAATGGAGGTGAGGCGCTCTGCCCTTAGGAGCTGGCCCAGCAGCCTAGAACTTTCTGCTGCTTCTCCTGAAAGAAACAGGCTTTTTTCTGCTCCCTGCCTCAGCCTGATGCCTCTCAAAGACCCTGAGGGGTGCAACCCAGAGCTGGGCCAGTGGTTTCCCTGGCTCCTAGCATTTGCCCACCCAGCCTCCGCCTCCCCCGCCCCTCTCCCGCTCCCGTTGAAGGCCATGGTTCCCGGGCTGCCATGAGACCTGCTCTTTGCAGGGCTGAAGTCCAAAGTTCAGTCCCTTGCTAAGCACACGGATAAATATGAACCTTGGAGAATTTCCCCAGCTCCAATGTAAATAGAGCAGGCAGGGGCCCTGATTCACTGGCCTCTGGGGCCAGGGTTGGGGGTTAGGGGTGCCCAAGGGCTTGGCTAGTGGGCTTTGGGGGGGCAGTGGGTGCAAGGAGCCTGGTTTGTGACTGCCAGCCGGCCGGGAAGTAGACAGCCTGCGCGGTGGGTGGGGGAGGCGGCCAGCTTGGTGGCCCCGGGCCTCGTGGCGCAGCGGTGGCCGAGCCATGGTTTCTAAACTGAGCCAGCTGCAGACAGAGCTCCTGGCTGCCCTGCTGGAATCGGGCCTGAGCAAAGAGGCGCTGATCCAGGCCTTGGGCGAGCCGGGACCCTACCTGATGGCTGGAGACGGCCCCCTGGACAAGGGCGAGAGCTGCGGCGGGACTCGAGGGGAGCTGGCTGAGCTGCCCAATGGGCTGGGGGAGACGCGGGGCTCCGAGGACGAGACGGATGACGATGGGGAAGACTTCACGCCACCCATCCTCAAGGAACTGGAGAATCTCAGCCCCGAGGAGGCGGCCCACCAGAAAGCCGTGGTGGAGACCCTGCTGCAGTAAGGCCCCCTCCCGTCCCCAGCACCCGGAAGGAGCCCGCCGGGCCACCCTCCCCTCCTGCCCGGATCTGCCCCTCTGCAGAGTTCCATGTGCCGTGGCGTTTAGCGTGGCTCTCAGAAGTGGGGACATGCCCCCGGGAAGCTCCGGGGTGGAGGGAGAATCGAGGGTCCACAGTGCGGATGCCAGGAGAGCCAGGAGGTGGGGGAAAACTTTAGCCACCAGGGCCATTTGTACTCCACGAATCCTATCTTGCCTCCTGAATACTAAGGTTGTAGCTGGGGGGGGGGGGAAGGTACCACTAGGGAGGTGGCGGCTAAGGCTGGGGTTTTTTTTGGGGGGGGGGGGGCTTCCCTGGTCCCCAGGGACTCAAGCATTTGGAGGCTGGGAAAGCCCAGGTCTTTCTTACCTGAGGCAGATGGAGGCTGGGGTCGGAGCTGCTCTTCTTTCCCGCATGGCCACAGGTCCCCCACCTGGGCCGCAGGCTGTTCATCCTGTACCCTGTCCGCCGTCCTGTACCCCGTCCGCTGGCTGGTTCCCCATCTCCCGGGTGAGAACTGGGTGGGTCCTGAGCTTGATGCCTCCCCTCTCCTCAGAAGAGCTGACCTGGTTACTAATTACCCATGCACTTTATTATTTCTCTTTTGTTTTATAAATTTATAAACGGCAAAAGGCTCTGATAAGGCCTGTGATCATTAACTTGAAGGGACAGCGGCCTGGAGAGGCCCGGGCCGACCAATCTCCCACCCAGTGAGGGTGAAGGGTAGGGACACTGGGGTGGGAGAGGTGCGACCCGGGGGCACGGGGACCACTCTTTTCTATGGTTTCCTCATTCTCCGTCCCCACAGCTGCATATCTGCGAGGGTTTGCTGCTTGCTGTTGAGGCTTCCTGTGTCAAGCTGCCCCTAATGTTCAGAGGAGCCCTGGGAGGTAGCTGTTGAGAATTCCGCTTCACAGATGGGGAAACCGAGGCTTGGTGTGGGAAAGGAGCTATGGTGGGTGCCAGGGGCCAGCGGCAGTGGGGTAGGGGTGGCTGAGGAGCTTTCAAAACTGCTCCAAGGATGCTCTGTGGCGGGGGTGGGGGTGGGGGGAAACGCTCTTTTCTGTCCAAGGTCCTGATCCAAGCTTGCCGTGGGGGAGGGCTGGTGGACCCTGGCCTTCCCAGAAGTGTCCGGGAGCCTCCTGAGGCCCTGGACAGGGGGCAGGGGAGCCGTTGGGCCCCCTGACTTGGCAGGAAGAAGAGGGCAAAGGGCTTCTGTGCTGCAGGGGAGGGGCGAAGGGCCAGGCATCACCAGACCCAGGGCGACCTGGATGGGGTGGGGCCGGCCCTGGCCGGCTTGGGGCCCAGGTCGGGTCAGGGGCTTTGGGGTATGGATCGGGGCAAGGGATGCCAAGGGCCATCTTACCTGGTGGGGTGGGGTCTCTTGACCGGCAGCCCTTTCGTGGGGTGGTGGGATGGGGGAGGCTTGGTCTTCAGCATTCGAGGGAGGGAGTAGAGGGCAAAGTGCTGCCTGGGGACGAGCAGAGACCTGGGAGCCCAGGCAGGAGCAGCGGGGAGCAGGAGGAAGAGAGAGGACAAGGGGAAGATGGAGAGAGGGTGCAAAAGCCGGGAGAGCAGGGAGCCCCAGGGGAGAGGGGCTCAGACCCGGCTGGGAGAAGGGGCAGGGGAGAGAGTGAGGCCGCAGGCAGGGAGGAGGGCTGAGCGCTTCCCTGCACCCCGAGAGGGTTTTCTTTACTGCTAACAGCATGCTATTTACTTTCCATTTAAATTTGAGATGTTGCTATAAATTATCAACCAGCTCCTTGTTCCTGTAGAGTTTATAACTAACTACCTGGGTTACTTATTGTTCAGGTAACAAAGGGGATCTGAAAAACGCCCCAGGGATAGAAGTGGGGCCTTTCGTCTCGGCAGGGGACCGAGCCCCAGGGAGAGGGCTGGGGGAGCCCAGTGAAGGCCTGGGGGGTGGGAAGGTTGAGGCTGGAGAGATGGTGTGGACTTGAGACACCCCGGAGAGGCTGTTTCTCTGGAGAGGATGGTGTCTGGGAAGAGGCAGGAGCCTTGGGCCTCCCAGGGGTGCCCCACTTTTGAGGCCACAGCAGGAGCCTGAGTTCTCCCCTCAGATCTCTATCCTTAATCCAGAGAAGAGACTTTGGGCAGGGCTCTTCTCCTCTGCCTGAGTTTCCCAACCTAGACAATGAATAAATCTCCATGCCCTGCCTTGGTGCTATCCCTTGAGGCCCACCGACTTCCCTGACCTCTCTCTTCCTCACCCAGTTTCTTCCTTTGACACTGGCTTGGCTGTCCCTGGAGACACTGGCTGATTCCTTCCTCAGCGCCTTTGCATGTATGGCTTCTCCTGCTTGGCACTGTTTCCAAATCTTCTCTTCCTTCAGCTCCCTGATTGCCCCATCCCCAGGCACTCTCTCTTTCAGTACTTTCACTTGTCTTTTATCATTACGTTTTATTATCCTACTTGTTTTCTGTCTCCTGCCCGGAAAATAGGGAGCTCTTCAAGGGCAAAGCCTGTGATGCCCTGTTCACCACACATACCCTTGAAATGTGTCATGTCTGACACACAGCATGAACGAATGGATGAGTGACCAGGGTGATCGGAGGCCCTGAAAACACCTCCTGCCCTTGCTAAGGAAGCGACCAGGAATGAGAGCTCTTTCCTGGCGGTCCTCACAGGTCCTCTTTGTCCTTGAGCAGTTAAAATCCCAACCTGGAAACTCTGTTTCTCCCCATCAAGCAGCTCCAGGAGACTGTGACCTAGAAAGACCATAGCCGAGGTAGGACAAAGGATCTGACAACATAGACAGAGGCCCTGGGATCCCATCCCAGCTCGCCCCTTTCCAGTTCAGACAGATGGTTTTCATTTTCTGAACCTCAGTTTCCTGAGATGAAACTAATAGAGCATTAAACAGCATGATACTTGCAAAACTGCATATGTAGTACGTGTAATAAATGAAAGCTGGCCCTATCATTTTAGGTGGTCCTGTTTTACAGATGAGCAAGTTAAGGCTCAGAGAAGCAAAGTGACTTAGCTCTTCTTTTTTTTTTTTGTACCGGGGATGGAACTTGTGACCTTTCACTTGGGAGGCAGGTGCCAGAACCACTGAGCTAAATCCCTGGCCCCTACTTAGCTCTTCTGAGTAGCAAGGGTGGGACTTGTGCCTGAGTCCTCCTGCCCCACTGCCCAGCTCCCTTGAGGTTGCATAGGTTCACCTGTAGGTTCACCTCCCATCCCATCCTTCTCGAGATTCAACTCAGGCTGCGCCCACCTCTGTGCAGTGTTTTAGAGCACAAGAAGGGATTACAAATGCATACGATTCATTTTTTCCTCTTGACAATCTCTGCAATGTGAAATATCTTTAGCTCTATCTCACAGATGAGGAAACTGAGGCACAGAGAGGTTAAGTAGCTTCCCAGGGCTGCTCAAATAGTGGATGGCTGAGCTGATATTTGAACTCAGATCTAAGGCCCCTCACACTGAGAATCTGGTTCCCCTTCCAGAAGAGCGGCCTCCGGGCTCCACAACCTTGGATACCAGAGAGCAAAGGCCTCCAAACCTTGGATATCTGGTTGACCTGCATGGGCGGGAGGCAAGAGACAGGGTATGGGCAGATCTTCACCCTTCCTGGGCTAGGAGACCACGGGATGACACTGCTGGTGAAGATGATGAGGATGACAATGATATTGTTCACTTACTAAACCCTATGATGGGCCTGACCCTGCTCCAAACCCTCCATCCCCATTTGGAACTCATTTAATTCTCTGGAGAGCAGCATGAGGCAGACTTGGATTTACCCCACGTACAGGCAGGTGGATCATGGGAATTATGCCTGGAGCTTTGGCCTCTTAGTTCTGAGTTGGGGAAGATGTGTGTGTGTGTGAGAGAGGGAGAGACAGAGAGGGAGAGGGAGGGAGAGAGAGAGAGAGAGAGAGAGAGAGAGAGAGAGAGAGAGCACGAGCAACCAAGACAAAGAGCCAGAGCCAGAGAGACTGACTCAGTAGC
>NW_004624747.1:12664183-12741125 GCF_000247695.1 Heterocephalus glaber | reverse complement strand
GAGCACGAGCAACCAAGACAAAGAGCCAGAGCCAGAGAGACTGACTCAGTAGCTTCTAGAAAAAACTGGCACACATGACTTCTCCCAGAAAAGGGGAGGACAGGCCCTCTTGGCTTTCTGTCTGCTCACTGGCATTTTAAATTCACTTTTGTTGTTGCCATTTTGAATTTGTTGTCCAACTCTACCAGGAAGTGTTTTAAAATGTCAAGTTCCTCGTAGCTCACTTGAATCACTTGACCACTCTCTCTTCCCATTTTCCCGTTCAGATATATGTGTGGTCTTTATAACAAGCGTAGCCTGTTTATGGGGGGGTGGCTGGCCTTGGTTTTATCTCATTTTTATTTGACTTATTGACCTGGTGTGGGAGAAGTGGGGAGAGAGCGAGAGAGAGAGAGAGAGAGAGAGAGAGCGAGAGAGAGAGAGAGAGAGAGAGAGAGAGAGAGAGAGAGAGAGAGGCTTTATGAGAATATGAATGGGAATATAAATATCCAAGGGACAGTGGCAGAAAGTGAATCTTTAGTCTGGGCCTAGAAGAGAAGCGACGCCATGACACTATCCACTCTGGAAAGGAGGGGGGCAGGGAGGGCGAGGGAGGGGAGGAGAAGGCCATGACTGCAGCTGCAGGAAGAGGGAGGCCGTCAGATAAACACGTTTGCTGGCAGCACAGGCTGGACTTTGGACTGCCCTTCCCTCCTAGCTCTGACTCCTAGCTCTGACTGGCACCCGGGACGGGGGCAGGTGGAGAAGAGAGGCCCCCAGGAGCCCCTGAAGGCAGGGCAGAGAGAAGCTGGGGGAGGCCTGGGGGTCCCAGCACCACGATAGTTGTTTTTTTCAGTACTGGGGATTGAACCCAGGGGAGCACTATAGCTCAGACATATCCCCAGACTTTTAAAATTTTGAGACAAGGTCTCGCTAAGTGGCCCAGGCTGACCTTGAAGTTGTGATCTGTGCCACAAACGCCAGCTAGGTCACCTTGGACAAATGACTTCACCTTTCTTTCTGAGCCTCAGTTTTCTCACCTGGGGAGCAGGCAACCATGTCATTCCTCCTTCCTAGGGTCATTGTGAGATTTAAATGGCCAGCCTGTAGCACAGGGCTGGCTCAGTAGATACTCAAGGAACTTTCCTTGTCACCATTATCATTCTGCATGCAGAGGGACTTGATGTATCTGCTTCTGGCCAACTTAAATCTGTCTGTCTCCACCTACTTTTTCTCCCTATCTGGGAATCCCCCATAAAAAGGAAGTGAGAGGGGTCCGGGGATTTAGCTCAGTGGTTCTGCTGCCTGCCTTGCAAGTGCAAGGACCCGAGTTCGATCCCCAGAACCAAAAAAAAAAAGGAAGTGAGAGGGTCAAAGCTAAAGCTTACAATGATGGCTGTCTCTGTACCCTCACATCTGAGAAGGCATGGGCCAGGAAGGAGCTGTTACTTTTATTGTTGTTTGTTTTGTTTTGTTTGTTTGTTCTGAGACAGGGTCTCCCCAAGTCACTAAATTGCCCAGGTTAAGCTTGAACTTGTGATCCTCTTGCTTCAGTCTCCCTAAGTGCTGGGACTACAGCTCTTGTGCCACCGTGCCTGGCTTACAATTTAGTTTTGAATATTATTAACAGTTGGCCCTCCTGATGTACAGGTTCTGAATCCATGAGTTTCAAATCCGTGAATTCTGCTAACTGGAGGTGGAAAATAGCTGGATGTGGTGGCGCATGCCTGTAATCCAAGCATTCTGGGAGGCTGAGGCAGGAAGACTGTAAGTGAGTAATCCTGTCTCCAAATACAAAATTGACTGGGGGACATAGCTTACTGCAAAGGTCCTGAGTTCAATCCTTAGTACTGGGAGAAAAAAATCAGAAAAATGGCCTAGGGTTGTCATTCAGTTGTAGAGTGCTTGACTAACACGTGTGAGGCCCTAGGTTTGATCCTCAGTACTCCCAAAACAAACAAACATGAAGACAAGAAAATACTAGAAAATAATTGTACCTGTACTGAACACATAGAGACTTAAGTCACCATTCTCTAAACAATGTATTTCTATAGCATTTACATTGCATTAAGTATTGTAAGTAACCGAGAGTGATTTCAAGACCACAGAAAGATATGTGGAAGTTATATGCAAATACCACACCCTTTTATATGGGGCACTTGAACATTGGTGGGTTTTGTTCTCCTCAGGATATCAAGGGATCACTGTACAGATTACAGTATATTACATAATATTGTGATATATTGCATTATTTATCTATGTATGTATGTGATATTGGGGATAAAACCCAGGGCCTAGTGCTTGCTAGGCAAATGCTCTACCATGAAGCCACACCCCAAACTTTAAAAAATTTTTAATTTTATTTTGAGACAGGATCTCACTAAGTTGCCTAGGCTGGCCTTCCTTGAACTTGCAACTCTCTGCTTCTTTTTAAAGTCAGTACGTGTTTAAATTAAACAAACATTTAGTCCACGTTTGCAGTACACAATGTTTCCATTCATCATGGGGAGGTGGAAACTCATCTCAATTCTCTTTACTCCCTTTTTCCTCTTCTGCTTCTCCCTCCCTCCGTCTCTAGATCCTCTTCTCATTTGCAGAAGATCTATCTTCCTGTTTCCTATATCTGTCTTTTATTTTGCTCTTTAAATTTTGTATGCTTTGGGTTTCTCATATAAGAGAAACATACTTTAGAAAGGACAGAGAGCTACATAGAGAACTGTCCCCAGAACCCCTTTCCCTTCTGGTGGCACCAGGGTCTCCAAGTCCTTGTGTGTCCTCTGGTGTTTTGTATGTACACAGGCAAATACAGTGGAGCCTTGATTATGAACTCAATTTGTTCTCGAGGGTTGGTTGTAACTCAAGTTGGTTGTAAGTGAAGACTGTTTTTCCCATAGGAAATAATGAAAATACCCATAATGTGTTTCGAACCTCCCAAAGACCCCTTAACTAACCTTTTCATAATAAAAAAGAGTTGTATAATGTGCATAGTTTACCAGAAACACCAAAAATTTTCCTAGTGTATTCACCAAAAAGTTATAAAATGTGCCTAGTTTACCAGAAACAACAATTTCATACTGTACTCACCATTCAAGTTGACATCTTCGGCTTGCAGGAAGGGAGGAGGAAATGGAAGGTGGGTATTGTTTGGAAGGAGCATCCCCTTCCATAAGAACATCAGGAATCCGGCTCTCTGGGGTCCTTTCTCTCCTTGGGGGAGTCTGTATCCCACTAGACCTGCTTCTGGCTCACTAGGTCTCAACCTTTTCAGAACTAAAAACTGGTCTAAGGTTGTCTGTTTCTGCCTTTTATCTAACACTGTTCTGTAGTATGACATGATTCGTCATTAAGCAAGTGAGTGCAAGGATTGGCTTTTTCTCCATCTGGGTGGGTCTGCTCCACAACTGTGTGTAGCTCTGTGCATTTTTTCAGGATTTCCTTTATTTTGCTGCACTGATTGTTGATACTTCCCCTCCTCTTCAGAAAGCTCCTCAGCTACCATTCTCTGTTGCTCAGGCAGAAGTTGCTGAAGTTCCTCTGTAGACAATTCCTCTGAGTGTTCCTCCACCAGTTTCTCAACATCACCCCCCACGCAAGCCTACGGACTTTGCTATAGTGACAGTGTTATCAACCACGGGGGCAATTGAAGGCTCAGGGGCCTCTGAAAGTCAGCCTTCAAAGTCTCTCCCGTATAATTTTAGGCCACACTTTCTTCTAGGCAGATCTCAGTGTCCTTAGAGAGACATTGGCCCAGGATTTCTCAATTAACCCCACACAGGAAAGAATGTTGCAATGTTCCTTCCAGAACTCTTTAAGTGTTAAATCTGTAACTGAGACCATCTGGAAGCACTTTGGGAACAGTTCCTTTGTGTATAGCTTCTTAAAATTAGCTATAACTTGCTGGTCCATAGGCTGCAGTACAGGAGTTGTATTAGGTGGGAGGATCTCAACTGAGAACCATGGGAATTCTTCAGCCAATTCTTCTTCCAAATCTCGTGGGTGACCAGGAGCATTGTCCATGATGAGGAGAGCCTTGAGTGGTAAACCTTTGTCCTCTAGATATTTCTTAACGGTAGGACAGAAAGCTTCCCTGATCCACTCAAGAAAAAGTACTGTTGTTACCCAGGCTTTTGTGTTTGATCTCCACATGACCCCTAGCCTATTCTTCATGACTTTATGTTTTCTGAGCACTCTAGGGGGTCTCAGAGGGATAAACCAAGAGAAGCTTTATCTTGAGGTCACCACTTTCATTGGTACATAGCAATAAGGTTAGCGTATCCTTCATAGGCTGGTGGCCTGGTATTTTCTTCTCTTCTTGGGTAATGTATGTCCCCTTGGGAATTTTCCAGAAAAGGCCAGTTTTATCACAGTTGAAAACCTGATGAGAGCATAAGCCATTTCTCTGTGTCATCATTTCAAAGTGGTGTATGTAATTTTTCAGCAGCCCTTTTATCAGCACTGGCTGTTTCACCATGCCTAGTTATTCTATGAACCCAAGTTCTTGCTTTATTTATTGTTTTGGTACTGGGGATCAAATTCTGGACCTTGTGCTTTTGAGGCAGGTGGCAGCATCACTGAGCTAAATCCCCTGCATGCTTTAAAATTGTGAAACCACCACTTACTGCCATGAAATATTTCACCATTATCACTTATTGATGGATAACACTTTATCAGGTCTCCATTTTATAGCCCTGGCTTTTTCACAAATTATAGGTTCAGATAGGCTATGATCTGCCATCTGCCTTTTGTTTATCCACACTAATAATAGCCTTTCTACCGCATCTAACACTGTTGATCATGACTTACTAATTTAAGTAACACCTTTAGCAGCAATAGCTTCCTTATGCAAATCTTTTCTCTGTAAGATTGTTGAGATGGTGGATTTCAACATGCTGTACATATTAACAAGATCAGTCACATGAATGCCACTCATATTTCTCCACAATTTTCTTCTTCTTTTCAATCGTAATTGTTTTCTTTACCTTCTATTCCTTCCTTAGCTTTTTTCTAGCTTTTTGGGGGCCATTTTGATAGCATTTGTAACGATTATATAAACACTGACCAAAATCATGTCCCAAAACATGTGCATCTGGGCTCAGACTGATGCTCATGTATCCTTACATATGATTTTCTGGCATCATGAGTCCTTGATTACAACTGCACAAGTGGCTGGCATTCAGGTCCTAACTTAAGACTTTGGGTGTAAGTTAAAACTAAAATTCCGGTCGTAACCCAAATTGTTCATATGTGAGGTCGGTCATAGCTCAGTGGTCCACTTGTACGTGGAAAGCCTCTTTGACTCCCAGATACCAGATGAACCATCTGCATGGCTACATGCAGAGCTCCTGCCATGGGGGACAGAAAGGAGGCGCAGGTGTCTTTTGCTGGGTCTCTTGGTTGTTTCTAGTCTCAAGGTGTGGCCAGCAATGAGCAGCATGTGCCATTTGTCACACAGGCAAATATCAGAAGGCTCTGATTCTAGAAGCAGATTTCTGTGTCAAGCAGGGAGAGGCGAACATAGACTTTGGAATCACAAAGATCTGGGTTCAAATCTCAGTTCTGAGCTGGGACTGGTGGTGCTCATCTGTAATCCCACTACTCTGGGAGGCTGAGACAAGGGGATTGCAAGTTTGAGGCCCGTCTGAGCAATTTAGCAACGTATTGAGAACTTATCTCAAAATAAAAATAGAAATAAAAAGGGATGGGGATGTGGCTCAGTAAGAATGCACCAGATTCAATTCCAGCGATGTGTACACACACACACACACACACACACACACACACACACATATGGACACCCTCCCCAAAACCCCTCAGTTCTTCCTGTTTTAGCACTGTTGGGTTGAGCTTCATTTGATACCTGCCTGTCTTTAGTGGGAGGGTTGAGATAGTAGGAGAGGAAGAGAATTTACAGTATGTGGTGTGTGTACTCTGATCCTTTCCACTCCCCACTGGGAGACCCATGCACAGCAAAGGACAGGGACGTGAATCACAGATGCCTCCAGTCCCTTGTGTCACTGGAAGAATCTCAGTGCACAGAATGAGCTTTTGGTGCTCGAACACATACAGTTTTGACACAAGGAGGCTTCTGAGTGCCAGCCCATAACCGTCACCTGAACCCCACAGGAAAATCAGCTGCCTGCCCTCAGCTTTGGGAAACCAGCCAGGCTGCTGCCAAGGGCCCAGTGCACACCATCAGGCGTTTTGATCCTGTGTGAGTTTTGCCTGATCAACTGACTTAGAACTGAATCCCTTTTGATAATATAGGAGTCTGTGAGGCTGGCCTTGTGACCTTGGTTAAGAGATACAAGTGACACAAACTTTCTAAGCCTCAGTGGCCCTGGCTATAAATTGGAACAATCCACATTTTTCTGGTTTTTTTTCATTTGGGTGTATGTGTGGCACTGGAGATCAAACCCAGTGGTGCTCTGCCACTGAGCTACATCCTCAGCCTTTCAGTTTTTATTCTGAGACAAAGTTTTGCTAAATTATCTAGGTGGGACTAGAACTTGAGATGCTCTTGCCTTGCCTTGATTATAGGTGTGCATCACCAGACTTGGCTCTCTGTTTTTGTTTTTCCAATAAATTTCCCATCATCCACTTTCCCCTTCCCCCATCTGTCCCCTCCCTTATGTACGCATCAGTGGCACAGTCAGGCCCATTTTGGGTGCCAAGACCAGACCACTGCTGCCCTGAGGTGTTCTCCACTTCTCACAGTGGAGAAGACACATGTAACATCCCCAGGTAGGATGTGGGGAGGAACTTTAATGGAGGAACACAGGTGAGGACTCTCCCTCCCAGGGTTGTCTGGCTTCCGGCAGAAGTCTCTTCATGCCTCCCCATACCCGTGTGTCTGTGTGTCCACGGGGCTGGGCCCTGGCCTCGCTGTTCCCGAAACCAGCTGAGGCTCCTCGGCTGCGTGACTGCTTTCACCCGCAATCCCCACGCACAGAGAGGACGCCAGCCTCAGGATCCGTGAGCACCCGCCGAGCAGACCCTGTCCTTATCCCCTTTCCAGGGAAGACCCATGGCGCGTGGCAAAGATGGTCAAGTCCTACCTGCAGCAGCACAACATTCCGCAGCGGGAGGTGGTCGACACCACCGGCCTCAACCAGTCCCACCTGTCCCAGCACCTCAACAAGGGGACGCCCATGAAGACGCAGAAGCGCGCCGCGCTGTACACCTGGTACGTCCGCAAGCAGCGAGAGGTGGCGCAGCGTAAGTACGACCCAGCCCGGTCCTCCCTGCGGGGTTGGGCCTCTCCTGACTCAGGTGGGGCTGGGACTTCACCCCTCCTCCTTACACAGACAGGAGATGGAGGGGAAGTCAGGGGGATTCCACAATCGTCGACGACCTGTTCCACACAGGGCACTCTGGGGAGGGCAGAAGAGTTGGCGTCTAAAGATGGATGTCCTCATGTCTGCCTCCCACACAACATCAACAGTAGAGCTTGTGTTTATTGAGCACTTACTTTGTGCCAAGCCCAGTGCAGAGTATTAAAATATTTCCAAGTGGTGAACAGGCTGTGGTGGGAAGGGTAATCTATCCTACGCCAGGGATGCAGAGGGCTCAGGAAGATTCATACTAGAAGCACAACCTTTAGATTAGGTCTTACACTGTGAGTCAAATTTTGACTCACGGAGACACAGGAAAGGGTGTTCCAAGCAAGAGGAACAGCGTGAGTAAAGGCTCCGACGCAAGGTGTACACTCAGGGAACCTCTGCCACAAACCCAGAAAGAGCTGAGGGCACTATTACTCAGGTGGTGGTGAGTTTCTTTATCCAGGCCTCTGTTTTGTTTGTTTGTTTGTCTTTTGAGACAGGGTCTTGCTATGTAGTTCAGGCTGGTCTTGAACTCACTATGTAGCCCAGGCTGGCCTTGAACTTGCAGTGATCCTCCTGCCTCAGTCTCCCAAGTGCTGGGATTACAGGCATGTGCCACCACACCTGGTTATCCAGGCCTTTGACTCCCCAAGTTTCAAGTGCACTTTCACACTTTTGAGCAATTATCTAGGTGTGAAAACTTTCTTTTTTCTGTAGTTGGGATTGAGCCCAGGGTCTTTGCTCTAACTTACATGCCAGCCCCGTTCCCCTGATTTTTGGTTTGTTTGTTTTTTGGTACTGGGGATTGAACTCAGGACCTTGTGCTTGCAAGGCAGGCTCGGTGCTGCTGAGCTAAATCCCTGGCCCTGGTTTGTTTGTTTTAAGACAGTGCCTCATTAAGTCAAACTTGAATCCTCGTGCCTCAGCTTCCAAGAATGTACCAGCATGCCTAGCTAAAACTTTTTGATAGTTCTTAATTTTCCAGGTTTTGTGTGTGTGTGTGTGTGTGTGTGTGTGTGTGTGTGTGTGTGTGTGTGAGACAAGATCTTGCTGTGTAGTTCAGGCTGGCCTTCAACTCACTATGTAGCCCAGGCTGGCGTTGAACTCATGGCGATCCTTCTGCCTCAGCGTCCTGAGTGCTAGGATTACAGGCGTGTGCCACCACACCTGGCTTTTCTATTTTTTAAAATGGTTCTGGGGATTGAATCCAGAACTGGGGGTGGAACGCAGGGCTTCATGTGTGCTTGACAAATACTCTACAGCTGAGCTATACTCCCATCTCTTTTAAAAAATTTTTATTTTGAGATGAGGTCTTGCTAATTTGCTCAGGCTGGCCTCAAACTTGTGGTCCTCCCACCTCAGTGCATCCCCTTTCCCCAGGAGCTGAGATTCTAAGCACTCACCACCTACTGGCTAATTTTCCAGTTTTTGGAAAAAGCAAATACACACTTGCTTTAAAAAGGAAAAGAGCCAGGCTGGGTGGTGCACACCTACAATCCCAGCACTCTGGGAAGCTGAGGCAGGAGGATGGCTTGTTTGAGCCGAATCTGGGCAACTTAGCAACTTAGTGAAATCCTGTCTCCAAATAAATAAAAAGAGCTGGGGGTGCATTTCAGTGTGAAGGCCCTGGGTTCAATCACTAGTACCAAAAAACAAAACCCCCAACCCCCAGAAAAGCAATAACAGAACAACAACAAAAAGCAACAAATAGAAACAAAGCAAAACCAAATAGGTATCCTGCTCCTAAAGCACCACTGGCATTCCCGGGCTCTCTGATCTCCTTCCAGAGAGAGTTTATGTACACACTAGCTATAGATAGGTTTTTTTTAGCTCATAGGAGCATAGTACACACAATGTTTGGGACTTTGCTTTTTTTTCTTAGCAATAAATCTTATATATCTTTTCACATCGGTATTGAGAAATTGGTTGACTTTATTTGTTTTAGGGGCTGCTGGCTGCCATTTGCAGGTGACATGATTTGTTTAACTGGTCACCTACCAAAGAACTTTTGCAGGTTTTCCAGTCCGCGGTTACAGATATGAGCTCATGCTCACATGTGAGCCTGTCTGTAGGAGAAATTCCCAGAAGTGAAATGTTGGTACTTTACAATCCTTGATGGATACAGGAATGGTGGAGCATTCCTGTGATCCCAGGTACTTGGGAGGCAGAGGCAGGAGGATTACAAGTTCAAGGCCAGCCTGGGCAGTTTAGTAGAGACCCTGCTTCAAAAGAAGGAAAAACGGAGGAGGCTGGGAGTGTGGCTTAGTGGTAGAGCACTTAGCTAGCATCCATAAGGGCCTATGTTCAGTCCTGAGCACTGAAAAAAAAATTTATACAATCATGAACAGTATAGATCACTGTTAAAAAATTTATACGGAACATATAATTAATATATAAATAATTATTGGTAATATTTGTTATATATTATAATAGACATTTCTTGATTCTTACTCCATGCCTATTACCCTTTACCTCAGTTATTGGAGGGGTTGCTTTGTTTGTTTGTTTTTTAAGACAAGGTCTCAGTATGTAGTTCAGGCTGGCTTTGAACTCACTCTGTACCACAGGCTGGCTTCAAACTCATAATTCTCCTGCCTCAGCCTCCTGAGAGTGCTGGGATTACAGGAGTGTATGTTCAACCCACTTGGCTGGTTCACTTTCTACTGATAGTAATACACACTCGGAAAAATAATACATAACAGTACATTCTGGTACTGTTTTCATTTGTATGAGAAGAAACAATAAATATTTATTTTGAAAATCTGTTAGACTGGGTTTAGCTTCTGAGAGAATTTGATGGTCTTCTCTCAAAACTATCACTGGAAGAAAACTGATAATATTGCGGAAAGTGCATTTTCCCTTTCTAACAGTTAGAAATGTAATCAAAGATTTCAGCCTGGAGCTGAGAAGAAAGAAGCAAACTATGGCCCAAATGTCTATCCCCTGAGAATTTTTATCTTTAAAAGAGAAATGGGAGGATTTGAGATGCAGCATATTCAAAATATGCCTGAATGATTAGGACTTTTTCAATAACAAGGGTCAGAACCCCAATTCAAATAGATTTAAACAACAACAACAACAACAACAAAGACTCTATTGGCTCATGAATGTGAGTCTAGGGCTGATTCAAGCATAGCTAGATTCAGGGTTTCAAATGATGTCTGCACAGCATCTCTTGGTTCTTTATTCCTCTTATGTTGCCCTTACTCTCTGGCCGACTCTCCTCATACGGACAGGTGGGTCCCCCAGCTCTGGGCTGCCATCCTGCCAGCTTAGCAAGCCCAGAGGGAAAAGAACTCCTTTCTTCAGCTATTTTTTTTTTTTTTTTTGTACGGGGGATTGAGCTCAGGACCTTGTGCTTGCCAGGCAGGTGGCAGAACCACTGAGTTAAATCCCTGGCCCCAAACTCCTCCTTTCAGATACTTTCAGTTCAATGGACTCTTTCTTTCTTTCTTTCCTTTTTTTTTTTTCTTCCGGTACCAGGGATCAAACTTGGGTCCTTGCGCTAGCACAGCAGGCAGTGAAACCACTGAGCTAAATCCCTGGCCCACTCTTTCTATTTTTAATAGTGTAAACTTTTAAATGAAGTCTAACATAGAAAAAGTGTACAAATTTTAAGCGTACAGCTCAGTGAATTTCACAAAGTGAACACACCAAATGTAACTACCAACGCAATAAAAAAGGCATTACCAGCTCCCCAGTAGCTCTATCCCTGCTCAGTAGGAGCAATCAATAATCCTGACTTCTGTCATCATAATTATGGCTGTTTTTGAAGTTTATACAAATTAAATTATATAAAACAGCAGCTTCTTTCACTCCATATGTTTGTGGATTCATTCATGTGGCTCCTTGTCATTATAGATTGGCCATTCTCATTCCTGTGTGTGAATATTCCATTGTGTGGATACAATATATTATTATTTCTTCTTCGATGGACATGTGGATTGCTTCTGATTTGTTGCTATTGTGAACAGGGCTGCTATGAACATTTCGGTACATGGTTTTTGCTAAAGGTGTGTATATACTTCTTTTGGTTGCAGAATTGCTAAGTCAAAGAGTAGACATAAGTTTGGCTTTGTAGACACTGTTAAATAGTTATTAATTCCAATCAGCAGGATTGGAACCTTCCAGGGGCTCCTGGAATTTTGCCAACACTTAGTAATGTCAGTCATTTTCATTTTAGCCAGGATGGCTATGTGTTGGTATTTCATAGTAGTTTTTTTTTTGGGGGGGGGTACTGGGGATCAAACTCGGGTCCTTGCGCTTGCGGGGCAGGTGGTGGCACCACTGAGCTAAATCCCCAGCCCTATTGCATAGTAGTTTTAACTTTCATTTCCTTTGTTTACTTTTATTTTATTTTTTGCAGTACTGGCGATTGAACCCAGGGCCTTTGCCCTGAGTCACATCCCCAGCAGAGTCTAAGTCAGTAAGTTGCCCAGGCTTGCCTCAAACTTGTGATCCTCTTGCTTCAGCCTCTGAAAGTTCTGGGATTACAAGGACCACCACATCTAGTTTGATGTGTGGTTTTTTTTTTTTTTTTTTTGCAGTACCAGGGATTGAACTCAGGACCTTTCGCTTTCGAGGCAGGTGGTGGCACCCCTGAGCTAAATCCCTGGCCCCTTCCTTGATAACTCTTTATGGTGGGTGTCTTTTCATATGGTCAGTGGACATTTGGAGACTTTCTTTAAGGAGTAACTATTTGAGGAGTTTACCCATTTTTCTCATAGGCTGTCTGCTTTTTTTTTTTTCTGATGTATTTGTAGGAGTTAAAAAACAACCCAATTATAAATCCCTTCAAAAATATATGCATTGCAAATATATTCTCCCATTCTGTGGTTTACCTTATCCTCTCTAAATCTGATGTCTTTTGATGAGCAGAAGATATTAATTTTTAACTTTATGGTTAGTGCTTTTTATATTCAGTTTAAGAAATCTTTGTCCACCCAAAGGTTGTGAACTTATTTTATATTTAGTTTTATTTTACTTTTCACATTTAGAGCCACAATCTAGCTGAAGTGTTTTTTTTAAATGTAGGATTTGAGACAGAAAATCAGGATTCACTTTTTCTTTACAAGTTGCTTCAGCCTTTAGTTTTCCTCTCAGCTTACTGATGGAGATACCAGTGCCCAGGATTCATTTTTTTCTCTTATGTAATTGGCTACTCAGCATTATTTATTGAAAATAAGATCGAGGAGCCAGTCCCAGTGGCCAGGGGCATGTGGCATTTTTGTTGGCTGGCATGAGGTACCCCACCTCATCCAGGTGGCTGAGAAGGAGGAAGGGATATTCCTGAGGAGAATAGGGTGTTGTTTCTGGCAGAAGGAAATGACACTATGCAATCAAAGGCAGGTGAATGAATGAATGAATAAGATGTTTGACTGGATGGGGCTTTATCAAAGCAGCAGCAAATGTGATTAACATGTCTGCCAACATCATCATCATCATCATCATCATCATCATCATTTTCTGTGGTAGTGGGGATTGAACTCAAGGTCTTATGCATGCTAGGTAAGTGGTCTACCACTGAGCTACCTCCTCTGACCTTTTAAAAAACAATTTTTATACAGGGTATTGGTAAATTGCCCAGGCTGGCCTTGAACTTGTGATCCTCCTGCCTCAGCCTCCTAGAGTCCTAGGATTATAGACATACAGCTCTTTTAATTTTATTTTTTCAGCCCTCTTTATTTTTGAAATAGAGTCTTGCTAAGTTGCTTAGGCTAGCCTCAACCTTGTGACCCTCCTGCCTCAGCCTCCAGAGTAGCTGGGACATGTCCTAATTATGAGAGGCAATGTGGTGGGTATCTAAATGTAAGCTCAGGTTCAAATCCTGGCTCTGCTACTTATCAACTGCATTAACTTCAGTAAGTTTCCAGCCTTCTTGTGACTGTTTCCCACATCTACACAGTAGGGATAAAGTAGCCTCTACCATAGAGGAGTGTCCTGAAAATGAAATTTATTGGCGTATACAAAGCAAAAGCATTAGCTGTTATTATTATATTATTATAGGTGGTCTTCCTGCCAGATGTTCTCTGAATTTCTCCCCACCCTCCACAATTGCATAAGGTTATCTGCTTTGCCTGTTTGGTAATTTAAAAACTCAAATTTTTTTTTTTTTTTTGAGACAGGGTCTCACTGTGTAGTTCAGGCTGGCCTTGAACTCAACTATGGAGCCCAGGCTGGCCTTGAATTCACAGTGATCCTCCTGCCTCAGGCTCCTGAGTGCTGGGATTAAAAAAACTCAAACTTTTAATTTTAAAACACATGTAAATATACAGAAATACTAGGAAGTTTGTACTGAGAATTTTCATATACCTCTCAGCCAGTTTTCCCTATTATTAACATTAGCTTGGTACATTTAATAAACCAGTGCTGATACGTTATTGTTAAGTAAAGTCTATCCTTCATTCAGGTTCCTCACCACCACACAATGTGGGTGGATTATATTTAGTTGTGCCTCCTAAGGGTCCTTGGTTACGACAGTTTTTTATGTTTTCCTGACTTTTGATGGCCTGGTTGGGGTAACTTTTAGGCTGCAATCTTTTAGGTTTTGGGGGTCAAGTCACAGTGTCTTGTATCCTAGGTTCTGGTCCTGGCCCCTGCCAGCCTGGAGCCATCCTTTGGTACAGCTAGAAGGCAAAATGAAAGCCAGGTGTGGTGTTGCACACCTGCAATCCTAGCACTGTGGGAGACTGAGGCAGGAGGATTGCAAGTTCGAGCACAGCCTGGGAGACTTAGCGAGACCTTGTCTCATAATTAAAAAATAAATAAAAGGGCAGGGGATGTGGCTCAGTGTGAAGGCCCTGGGTTCAATCCCCAGGTCCCCCTGCCCGAAGTGGATATCTGAGTCCATGGGAGCAGGTGTGAATGAGTGTGCAAGCACAGCTGCAGACGACTCTGAAATCTGGGCCAGGTGGGCTTCTAGCAGCAGGCAAGGCTTGGCTTTGGCAGCTCCCTGCCCTTCCCTGGAGCACTGGAGCCTAGCACTCAGATGGTGAGGGCTCTTCTCTGTGCTCACAAAAATCCCTGGGCACTTGACTTTCGCATTCTCTTCATGGCCTGCTCAGGGATGGGCTGATGGACTAATTGCCAATAAAGTGGAGCCAGCTGACAAGGGCTGGCCGGCTCTCTTTCTTCCTGGCCAACATTTGCATTTCAAGCCTGATTTCCAAGTCTGGAGAACTGATGAGAGCTCTGAATCTACCCAGGACATAAAGCTCCATGTTTCTGTTCTACTGTGCCATCCTGGAAAAATATGCAACCTCCCTAAGCCTCATCTTCTTTACAGGGAGAGTAAATATACCAAATCTGAGTAAATGTTAATACTTACTGGAGCCTTGTGTTAAGAAGGCTGGGGAGATTATATCTTAGCTCAGTGGAGAAGCATGCAAGAGTTGATTAGTCATGTCTGCCACGGGCACAGGTTAAGGAAATGGTGGTATGTGTGCTGTATGTTTGTCACTCCCAGATTAGATGATTTTGGAGTTCTAGTTGTAAAACTGGTTCAGCACCCTGGGAATGGAGAGAATTGGGGCTGGTCGTGTGACCTAGCATGGGAAGATGGATTGGTCGGTGGCCCACTTATGGCTCTCTGTGCCTACAGAGTTCACCCATGCAGGGCAGGGTGGGCTGATCGAAGAGCCCACTGGTGATGAGCTGCCTACCAAGAAGGGGCGGAGAAACCGTTTCAAGTGGGGCCCAGCCTCCCAGCAGATCCTGTTCCAGGCCTACGAGAGGCAGAAGAACCCCAGCAAGGAGGAGCGAGAGACCTTAGTGGAGGAGTGCAATCGGTAGATGGCTGGCGGGTGGTGGGGGTGTCTTGGGCCCCTGGGGAGGCTCCCCAGTCCTGGACAGCTCCTGCTGTCAGTCAGTTTAGTCTCGGCCAGAAAGTTGAGCAGACTCAATGTCTGCTCAGTGTCTTGAACTTAACTCCATCCCTGGGATCCCCCACCCACCCAAGAGACCCTTTTGGGGGCCAGTCATCTCATTTCATCCCCTCCACAACCCCATGGCTATCTTGCTCACATTATGACTAAGGTCAGAGAAGCTAAGTCACTTGCCCATGGTCACACAGCAGAAGTGGTGCTGAAACCCAGATCTGCCAGCCCCAAACAGGTAGAGCTCAACTTCTCAGAACCCTCCCCCACCCCCAGGCGAGGGCTCTTCTGAGCCTGGCCTGGAGGCTCATGGGTGGTCACCTCTGCAGGGCAGAGTGCATCCAGAGAGGGGTGTCACCATCACAGGCACAGGGGCTGGGCTCCAACCTCGTCACCGAGGTTCGTGTCTACAACTGGTTTGCCAACCGGCGCAAGGAAGAAGCTTTTCGGCACAAGCTAGCCATGGACACATACAGCGGGCCCCCACCGGGGCCAGGCCCAGGGCCCGCACTGCCGGCCCACAGCTCCCCTGGCCTGCCACCATCTGCTCTTTCCCCCAGTAAGGTCCACGGTGAGTGCTGGCGGTGGTGGTGGTGGGAGATGGGACAGCAAGTAGAAGGGACAAACCAGGAAGGTAGAGCTGGGGGGATGGCCCAGTGGCCCTGGCCACCCAGACCTCTCAGCACTTCAGTTTGGTACCATCTGCTCCATTCACCATGCAACTTCTTTGACACCGTCCACTCCACTGCATTCACTCTATGCTTCTTTGCTCCAACCACTGTCCTCCATCCAGTCGTCCACAGCCCTCTAGCGTATCTACTGCACTCCGTTCCCTGCATTCCACATCATCCCACAATGGTCCATCCACACCCTCCATTGATTCTGTCCATGCCACTCCATCGCTCTCCACCCACTGTGTAACCCTCTACCCGATCTGTTCCATTCCCTCCACTCCACAGCATCCCACAGTTTTGTTGCTCCTACTCCAGCTGCTCCACCCCATCCACTCCATCCAGCTCACTCCACACCAGCCCCTCCTACTCATTTGCTCATTCCGAGGCTTGTGCACCCTGCTTCACTCCATCCTATTCGGTTCAGCCCCGGTTGACCTGGGCCATCTCACTTTAACATTCATTTCAAATCTATCAGTTTAAACCACTGTAGCTCAGCTCAGTTCAATTCAGTTGTTAAAACTCAACTCAATTCCTTTGTGTTCAATGAATTATAATCCAATTTAGTTCATTTAAATTTAGCACAGTTTAATCCAAACAATTCCTATTCAGTCCATTTAATTTAAACATCATTCAGTGAAATTCAGTTAATTTTGTATAGTTATTCTTTGGTATTTGTAGGGGATTTGTTCCAGGCTTCCCTGCTGATACCCAAATCCAAAGATACTCACGTTCCTTATTATATATTTGGGGGGCAATATATGTGTCGAATCTACACCCATCCTCCCATATACTTTAAATAATCTGTACATTATTATATTTTACAATGTAATTGCTACGTAATTACATTGTGTTGTTTAGGGAATAACAAGAAAAAAACTGAACTTGTGTAGTACACTTGTTTTTTTTCCAAATATTTCAATCTGCAGTTGATTGAATCCAAGGATGTAGAGCCCATAGATGCAGGGCTGACTGTAAAATGCAATTCAATGTACTCCAATTCTATTTCATTCAATCCAGCTCTGCTCCAACTCAATCTAGCTCAACTGATTTCAGGTTCAGTTCACTTAAATCTGGTTTAATTCAACCAATTCCAGTTCCTTCTATTCAGCTCAGTTCACTTCAGTGTCATTCCGTGAGCCTCAATTCAGTTTCATTCCATTATCTTTTATTGAGCACCTACTGCATGTCAGGTCATGCTGGGAAGAGTGGATGCAGAGCTGATGCAGTGTGGTGCTTGTATTCAGGGAGCGAGAAGCAGCCAGTGCAGGGCGGGGCCTGAGATGACGCTCAGGCCGTTTCGGGGCTGCGTAAAGAAAGATGGGGCAACTGGCCTGAGCAAACCGGCACAGACTGGAGTGCTGAGGCCTGGGGCAGGTGTGCTCAGGAAATGGGTGCTGATGCTGGACCCTGTTCCCCACTCCAGGCGTGCGCTATGGACAGCCTGCGGCCAGTGAGGCGGCAGAGGTGCCCTCGAGCAGTGGTGGCCCCTTAGTGACAGTGTCTACACCCCTACACCAAGTGTCCCCCACAGGCCTGGAGCCCAGCCACAGCCTGCTGAGCACTGAAGCCAAGCTGGTAAGTGTCCCCCATCTGTAGTGAAAACCCTGCCAACTCCATTTTCCTTTGGATGGTAAACACTGGAGTGGTTCCCAGGAAAGCGGTGTGAGGGGGGATCCACCTCGATTCAGTTTGGCTTCCCCTTGCAGGTCTCAGCAACTGGGGGGCCCCTGCCCCCCGTCAGCACCCTGACAGCTCTGCATAGCTTGGAACAGACATCCCCAGGCCTCAACCAGCAGCCCCAGAACCTCATCATGGCCTCACTGCCCGGTGTCATGACTATTGGGCCTGGTGAGCCTGCCTCTCTGGGCCCCACGTTCAGCAACACAGGTGCCTCCACCCTGGTTATTGGTAAGCTGGTGGGGGGCAGGTGGGGGACCTGGGGGTGGGTAATGGGGTTCCTACAGAATTGAGGAGCTGGGAAGAACTCCCGGGATTCATTCATGCAACATGCATGCAAAATGCCCTGCCACTGGGCTAGGCGGTACCCTACGTCAGTGATATGTGAGGGAACCAAACAGGCCAACATCTCAGAGAGCCAAGTGGGGAGGCAGGCGATACGCATAATGCAGAAATTCTGCAACACTTTAGAACATCAGAAGTCTGTGGGGATGCTGGGCATCGTGGTGCACGCCAGTCATCCCAGCACTCAGGAGGCTGAGACAGGATCACTGCATGTTTGGGACCATCGTGGGCTACATAGTGAGTTCAAGGCCAGTCTGAACTAATAGAGAGATTCTGTCTCAAAAGAAGAAGGGGCCGGGGATTTAGCTCAGTGGTTCTGCTGCCTACTTCGCAAGCGCAAGGACCCAAGTTCGATCCCCGGTACCAAAAAAAAAAAAAGGAGTCTGTGGAAAGAATCGAATAGGGTAAGGGGGACAGATGTTTTGTAGCTTTTTTCTTAAGCCCAGAAAGGTTTAATTTGCAGGGACTATTTGATATTGCTCAATATTAAAGAGAAAAGAAGAGGGTGGAGAGCTAACTCTAGGACCTTTGCACTGCTCGGGAACCCCAAGCCTCCAGGGAACCCAGTTGGACAACCTTTGATCTAGTCACTGCCTGCCTCTCCCACTGGGGCACATAAGGAACTAAAGGCTCACAGAAAGGGAGTGACTTGCCGGGGTCACTTAGGTTGGTGGCAGGTCCCAGTGCACACCCTGGGCTCCAGGAAGGCAGGATGGTCCCACGGGGGTGGGGGAGGCTTGGCTTACACCTGCTCCTCCTGCCCCAGGCCTGGCCTCCACTCAGGCCCAGAGTGTGCCTGTCATCAACAGCATGGGCAGCAGCCTGACTACCCTGCAGCCGGTCCAGTTCTCCCAGCCGCTGCACCCTTCTTACCAGCAGCCTCTCATGCCACCCGTGCAGAGCCACGTAGCCCAGAACCCCTTCATGGCGACCATGGCTCAGCTGCAGAGCCCCCACGGTGAGTGCCCCCTGCCCTGGGTGGGGGGCTGGCTGTGGATGGTGTGGGGGAAGGAGGTGGCTTAGCAGGCGTTGTGCGTGTGTCTGGTACAAGTGCCAGTACATCTGTGCCAGAGGGTGTCTGGGCCACAATACAGCTCCATGACACGTACTGCTGCTTAGTTCTGTGTGCACACACATGCCTGTTAGCCCATTTCAATGTGTGCTTCCAGTGGTTCACTGGTTGTATTCCCAGTTGTGTGTGCACGTCCATGGGTAGGGGCACAGGTCTCAGCCCTTTCTCTGGAAGCCTTAGCTTGGTGGATATGCTGTGCATCACATATGGCCCATACAGGGCCTGGGTGCCACCCTGGCCTCCAAACGCTACTGTGGCTGCAGTAGGCGGTGAGCTCCATGAAGCAGGCTAAAGACTCATTTGACCCCATGCTCGGCTCAGGTGGGGTTTTGCCATCAAACAAGTTCTGAAGTCAACCTTACAGAAATCTTTTGACTTCAGATATTTTTGGAATTTAGGATTGGGGAAAAGGGTTGTGGACCTGTGTATGTCTGTGTGTGTGCACGGTTGAAAGTGCATGTATTCGTGTGTGCATGTGGGTGTTGTGCTTGTGTGTGTGCTACTGGGGCTTGAACCCAGGGCTTTCTCACTGAAGTACATCCCCAGCTTTTTTTTTTTTTAAGACAGTCTAAGTTACTAAGTTGCCCAGGCTGGGCTCCAATTGTGATCTTTATTTTTTTGTACCGGGGACTGAACTCGGGACCTTGTGCTTGCGAGGCAGGTGGTGGCACCACTGAGCTAAATCCCCAGCATCCAATTGTGATCTTCCTGCTTCAGCCTCCTAGAGTGTTAGGTGTGTATCTGAGTCACTGTGAGAATACAGTGGGAGTGGAGTGTCTGCTTCTTGGGATGGGGAGCTGCAGGTGAAACACTGGATTACATATTGGAGAGGCGTCTCTCTCCTTGTTAAGGCTCACAGGCCACCTGCCCTTCCTTCCCAGGCACCCACACTTAGTATAGCAGCCCCTGCGCCTAGTCCAATAGCACTTGAGCTTGTTCTTAGTACAGCAGCACTGCACCTGTGCCTCTGCTTCCCTGTCACACTGGCTGTCACCAGGTGACAAGAGGAATTGCAGTTGGTTCCTGAGCTTCCCTAGGCTGTCCGCCATCAATCCCAGATGAGCAGGCACTGTACTGAAAGGGGATCTATTCCCTGTCTCTGGAGGACCCAGCTTTGGAAATCAGCCATGGGTCCCCAACTACTGCTCCACTGGGCCCTTCAATGGGTCCTGTGCCCACTTCCCCCAGAGCACCAGTCTTGGCCTCTGGTGGGGGTGGCATCTAGGTTGGCCCAGGGCACCATGTCTGCATCCTCCCCTCTCCCTCTCTCCAGCAGCCCTCTATAGCCACAAGCCTGAGGTGGCCCAGTACGCGCACACCGGGCTGCTTCAGCAGACCATGCTCATCACCGACACCACCAACCTGAGCGCCCTCGCCAGCCTCACACCCACCAAGCAGGTAAGGCCTGGGCCTGTCCAGCCTCCCTGGTCCTATCTGAGCCTCCAACTTCATGCCCAGGGGCTCAGGGGGCTGCTCTGGTCCCCTAGGTCTTCACCTCAGACACGGAGGCCTCCAGTGAGTCGGGGCTTCATGCACCAGTGTCCCCAGCCACCACGATCCACATCCCCAGCCAGGACCCTGGTGGCATCCAGCATCTGCAGCCTGCCCACCGGCTCAGCACTAGCCCCACAGGTGAGCACCCTCTGTGGATGACCCCCCGTCTGGGTAGGCAGTGTGTGCAGTGGATGGAGGGGAGGTGGTGTGGGGGGATCCCTGTCTCCTAAACACAGCCCAACACAGTAAGCAGCGTGCGAAGCTGCAGGAATACAGGGCTGGACTTACAGGAAGAGCTCAGGGCTTGACCGAGAAAGGGACTAGGTAACTGGAAGAGGCAGCAGAGGGGAACAACGAGCAGTAAACTGGGCTTGCGGTGGGCCAGATGTGACTCACAATGTGTTTGGTTTGGCTCGGCTCAAGGTTTATAGTCTTTAAATCAGAAAACAACATTTAAAAACTAGAACACAGAAATCTTTCATACAGAAATCCAACTTCTAAGGGTTGGGAGTGGTGGTGCACGGGAGGCTGAGGCAGGAGGAGTGCCTCGAATTTGAGGCCAGCCTGGGTGACATGTTGAGTCCAAGGCCAGCCTGAATTACAGAGTGAGACCCTGCCTCAAAAAACCAAAAAAAGTGAAATAAAAAAAAAGAAAGCCAACCTCTGTGGGGGAAAATGGGCCCACCATCCCACTCTGCCCACTTCTGTCCCCAGCAACCCTGGAGGCTCTTACTTTGCATACAATGTCATGGTCAAGAGTGGGCACGCTGGGGTCAGGCTAACTCTGCCTTTGGGCAAGCTGCCCTCGAGAAGCCTCAGTTTCCCCCTTCCCACCCTGATGGTTGTAGTGTCAGTTACTGAGGGGACTCCATGAGCCAACTCTGTGCTTTACCCCATGAGGCCTCTGCATTATTGTCCCCATTTTACAGATGAGAAAGTGGACACTCAAGGAGGTGACGGACGTGTCTCATCTCCCACAGCTACTGGGTGGCAGAGCCAGGACTTGAACCCAGGTCCAACCCCAAAGCCCGCTGGTTCTCTTAACCATGTCCATCAGTTAGGCTTCTCCCAAGATGCAGGACCAGTAGGATACGGCAGGGAGATTTCCCCTAAGGAACTGGCTCACATGGTGGGGGCTGGTGTCTGTCATCTGCAGGGCCAGTGGCAGCAGGTGGACACTCAGGCAGGAGATAATTCTGCAATCTTGAGACAGAATTCTGCAGCCTCTGGGAAACTTCAGTTTCTGCCCTTAAGGCCTTTGACTGATTAGAGGACGCCCACCCACGTTATTGAGGCTCGCTTCTCTTAAGTCAGCTGATTGTCAAGTGTTAACCAGGTCTACAAAGTACATTCCCAACAACACCTCGATGAGTGTGTGATTCAGCCTGGCTGAGCTAACACACATCACACCACACCACACCACACCATCTGGCTAGGACTTCTCCAGGGTCTGGGGTGGCCCCAGACCCTGGCTGGAGACTTCCCTTGTTAGGAACTGAAGGTAGAGGCTTGGCTTTGGGGAGGCCTCGTTTCTCCTGTCCCAAGCACCCCTAGGGACAGGCAGCTGGGGAGGGGTTGGGGGGCTTGGACGGCAGCCAGCAGCCTGGTTTGTCTCTGCAGTGTCCTCCAGCAGCCTGGTGTTGTACCAGAGCTCCGACTCCACCAACGGCCACAGCCACCTGCTGCCATCCAGCCACAGTGTCATCGAGACCTTCATCTCCACACAGATGGCTTCCTCCTCCCAGTAACTATGGCAACTGCCTCCCGGGTGCTGGACCTTGCACTGCCTGCTTGGGGAGTGAGGACAGCAGCTGCCATGGATGCCTGGGGCTACATGGGCCTCCACTGCCCTCCCTGGAAATCTGTGTCTTGGTCCCCACCTTGCTCTGCCAGCATCAAAAGGGGACAGATGAGGTGTCTCAACCTGAGGAGGGCTGTGAGTTGCACAGGAAGGGACGATGGCAAGCTGGGCAGCAGAGCTGCAGGGACTCTGCAGGGACTCTTCCGGTTGCTTAGGACAAAAAACTTGTTACTTGGAACCAGAGGGGACAGCTTTTGACCCTGGCACCACCAGCCTGGGCCTGTGGGGAGCCCTCGGGCCAAGTGAACCCCTGGTGGTCATAGCTCTCAGGACCCAAGCCTGGGTAGCTGTGACTCACTGAGCTCCAAGAGGCCCTGGATCAACGTGGTCATGCTGTCACTGATGGACCCACCGGGCCACTCCACCCTGCCCCAGCTCCTTCCAGCTGGTGATCCCATGCCTGTGTGTCCTTCTGCACCACCTCCTGCTGTTCACTTCCCCAGTGACTGCTCTGTGCCAGGGCCTGGGGCTCCGATGCCCACACCTGGGAGGGCTCAAGCTAACTGGGCAGACAAGTGGGGTACCCAGCCTCCCTCATCCTGAGCCATCCCTCCCCAGCCCGCTGAACATTTTGTTCCCCCATCATCATGCCTTCTGATGCCAGCCTGGTATCTTGCCTCTGCTTGTAAGACCACTTCAGGGCTAAGAAGTTGTCCTTGCTCTCGTGGGTGCCCTATTTGTGCCAAGTCCAGGTCTCACTGCAGCAGCTTCTGGAGACTCGGGGACCTATGAAACCTTCCCTTGTTTGGGAGGGATGCTGCTGAGCTCAGTGGGAAGCAAGAGCCCAAGCAATGGGCAGAGCTATGTCTGGAGGCAGAGGGTGGCAAATCAGCAGACAGAAGCTACCTGTGTGGCCGGGACAATGCTTGGGAGCCCCAGGCAACTGGCAGCCACCCTGAGGAGTCTGAGGTCCGAAGGGACAAGGCAGCCATGAGAACCCAGGGCACATGTGGCCTCATCTCCTTGGGCCCACTGCAGAGAATCTGACCCTCCGTGGGCTGCCTGCAGCTGGGACTGAGGAAGGGGTGCAGGGAGAGCTGTACCCTCGGCAGCTTGTAGCCAGTTACGAGTGAGGCTGGACATTTATTTAACTTTTAGTAAAGTCAATGAGAAACGTACAGAAACTTCCTGTCTGTCCATGAGTCACCCAGCTGGGGGTAGGACGGGCAGGCAGAGGGACACTGAGGCGGGCCAGGGGCCTGAGCAGGGATGGCTTCAGGGCACACTCCCACACCATGTTTTTTTTTCCTTTTTGTAGTACTAGGGATTGTAGTGGCAGGGCCTCTGCCCTGAACTACATCTCCAGTCCTTTTTAAAAATTTATTTTGAGATGGGGTCTCACCAAGTCACTAAGGTGCCCAGGCTGGGCTTGAACTTGTGATCCTCCTGCCCCAGCCTCCCAGAGTGCTGGGGTCACAGGCCTTCACCACCACGCCTGGCTCCACCTGTTTTTCTGCCCGAGACTGAGGCAAGGTGAGGAGGCCTGAATTCCACCTTAACCTTGGGCATCTGCTGCAGAAGAGCCCTCTGGACGGAACTTAGTCCACAAGTGCTGCCCCACTTCCTGAACCTTGGGCAGGGGTGACGGAATGGATCTTGGACCGCTGGCGGGTGGGTCCTACACACGATGTTTACTCAAAAGGTCCCTGTAAGGTTCAGCATTGACAGGAGGCAGCACCGAGTTCTGGGCCCCTTGACAACTCATTTCTGATGGGCCAGTTGGCTCAGAGACATTGTGCCTGTAAAATCACAACGTGCAGAAAAGGAATTCTGGAAAACAGAAGGGAAAAAACCTCTCTCCTTCTTTTCCTGAAAATATCCTGTTAATTCTATGTAAGTTGGAGGGAGAAGTATAAATGTTTGTCTGGGCCTTGGCATCTTGGGGACCTTTTCCCTCATTTTCTTTTTTTTCAGTACCGGGGCTCAAACTCAGGACCTCGTGCTTGACAGGCAGGTGCGGCACCACTAAGCTACATCCTAGCCATCTTTCCCTCATTTTCTGCAGATTTGCCTCTCACATTAAGCTGCAAAGGGAGAAAGGTCTTCCCCCTTCCCATATGTCTTGCTATATATATAGTTCAGGCTGGCCTTGAATTCACTGTGTAGCTCCAGGCTGGCCTTGAACTCATGGAGATTTTCCTGCCTCAGCCTACTGAGTGGTGGGATTAGAGGCATGTGCTACCACATTCGGTGAAAGTCTCCCTTTACTTGCCCACCACAGACTGTCTTGGAGAGGTAGGGGCATCACTACTTGGCCATTAGTCTTAAATGGCTGGAGGATTCCACCTTACTGAGGCCACAGAATGTTCTGGAACTACAGGTCTGTTGCACCCTCAATAGGAACACAGAAGGGCCGAGTCTCGACTTGCCAGCCAAGGGCTTGAACTTGGAGAGGTGAGTGTGGAACTGGCTTGTCCCCCTTGGGAGCCTCGTTCTTGGAGCCAGGGGGTGCGGCACCCACAGACCAGGGTCAGTTTGCAAGCACAGTGGCTGCACGTTTTGCTAATGGGCACTAGGAAGCCTTGTTGGCCTCCTTCGCCTTTTTCTTCCTTTTCTTTTTTTTGGTCCCAGGTGACACCTGGTCCCTGCTGATCACACTCAACTCCTTCTCTTGTTTCTGGGCCGCTGCTCCACTGGCTGGGGTGGTGGCTTCAGCCGGGTCGATGCTGACTGCCTTCCTGGCTTTCTTTTTCTTCTTCTTGACCTCCTTCTCCCTGTGGTCAGGGCCGTGGATAGCTGATTCCTCGAGAATGGCACTGGCTGACACAGCCGCCTCCTGGCACCGCTGCCACTCCTCAGCGCTCTCCTCGCTGCTGCAAGGGGAGGATGATTGGGGCCCTAGAATATGCCTCTCGCTGCCCTCCCTCGGTCCAAGGCATGGAGGGAGCCCAGGCTTGGGAGTGAGGCAGACCTGGGTTCCAACACAAGTTCCTCTGCTGCCAGCTATGTGAGCTCATTAAGTGACTTCCCCGCTCTGACCCTCTGTATCTTCATCTATAACATAAGGAGCTTTACAGGCCTCACAGGGATGTCCCTGAAAGCAAACACAATAACGGAAGGAGTCTGGCCCAAGATGGGTGCTTAGAAAGCTGTAAAGATCCAAAGCCACTCCCTAACGACCCTCGGCTGGGCATACTACTTCCCCGGTGACCTGACCTTTCCTTTGGTCTGGACCTGACTGGAGTCTGAGTCTGCCTGGCTATTTTGGGGGACTGGCCGAGACAGAGGGGAATGAAGGGGAGAGCTGTGGGAGAGGGTGTGAGCTCTTACCTGGAGCTGGAGGGCCATCGCTTTCTGCAGGGCCGGGGAGCAGCTTCCTCCTCAGGGCCTCTGGGGATGGACGTGAAGAAGAGGCGGAAGCCTAGGATTCACGGGGGCACAGTCAGCACTACTGGATGCCAGCCCCCCTTTCCCAGGTGCGAGGCTGCCACCTCCCTCCTCAGGAGCTCCTGGCCCACTGGAACAGGCCCAGGCAGCCCTATTGTGTGATGGCAAACAGAGGCCCACCTGAGGACAGGCCTGCTTGAGGCCTGATGGAGCTGGAGGTGGGGTGCCTGAGAGGGCATCAGCTGCCACACTGGGGCCGCAAGCCCTCAGAGCTTCTGGAAGCCAGCAGCTGAGCCTCCTGCCCAGGACAGATGAAGTTCCACAGGCAGGTGACTCTGTGCCCGAGCCCCACTCCCTTGTCTGTCACGGGGGTGTCATCATCCTTCCTGCCTCCCAGTGTGGGCTGTGTGAATGGAAGGTTGGGTACCCAAACTGCATCACTGGGATAGACAGTAGGTGTTTCATGGTTATTAACAGTGTAACTACTCACCATTGTCCCTCGAGGCCACTTCCTGTATCTTAGCTTTTCTCGGCTCCTTCACTACTTCTGAGATGACGATGGTGCTAAGGAGAGAGGAGGCGGTACATAGGATGTGAGATTCTGGGTAAAAATAATTTTTATTCTCAAATTTATTATTATTTTTCAAGTGGAGGGGATGGGGCATATGATCTTATATACAAAAGTGGAGACCATACTGGGCCAGGTGGAACATGAATGTCTGAAGCCACAAGATGCTGACCAGGCCCTGGTGACTCAAACTGCAGAGCATCATCTGTTTAAACCTCACTTTATTCCAGAAAGTGCTGAACAAGTTTTCATCATGCAGTGCAACAAAAGATAATGGCAGAGGGACAGAGAGAGCTGGAAGTATAATCAGAAAGTCTTTCCTATATACTTGTTAGGGAAACCTACATTTTGCTGTGGGCTTCCTATTAGCAAGCATGAAAGGGGAAATCTGACCAGTCTAGAGAAGTGGTTCAATGGTTCAACCTTCTAGAACAGGGCAGGCCTGTTTTCTTTTATGTTTAAAGAATTTGAGAAAATTGTAGGTTGACATTTAGTTGTGAGAAATAATGCAGAGATCCCAAATACCACAAAAAACCATAGTACAATATCTTTTTTTTTTTTTTTTTTTTTGTTACTGGGGATCAAACTCGGGACCTTGCGTTTGCGAGGCAGGCAGCAGCGGAACCGCTGAGCTAAATCCCCAGCCCCATAGTACAATATCTTAACAAGGAAACTGAGATTGATACAACCCACTGACCTCATTGAAACTGGGTCCTGCCCTTTGAATTCTGGCTTGGTCACTTACTAGCTGTGTCCCCTCTGGCAAATGACATTACTTCTCTGGGTCTCTATTACCCATCTGTACACTGGGAGTGAGAACAGTCCCTAGCTCTTGGGGATGTTACAGGATTAAATGGGAAAATGGATCTCAAGCACCTAAGGCAGAGCTTGCCACAAGCAGGTGCTTAGTAATTGGTAGCTGTGCTGACAAGGAAAGTCATCAAGATAAGCCACAGGGTAGAATCTCTCTCATAGAGATAAGCCACATCTCTCTGGGTGTGGAGAGACCAGGAAGTTCGTTTCTGCAGAATGCTGCAAACCCAGCAGGCACTGCATGCTTTTCCTGACTTCCCTCCACTCAGGCCTCAGCCAGCCCCAAAGCCCTGTGCAGGAAAAGAACCCGGGGAGCAGTGGAGATGGTGCCATTAGATATCAGTCCCTGGCCTGACACAGTGGTGTGATGTTGACCCTCAGGGACACCTGGCAATGTCTGGAGAGGGTTCTGGCTGTCACCACTGGTGAAATGGGTGCTAGTAGTACAGAGAGGCCAGGGATGCTGCTAATCATCCCCTGATGTGAGGAGCAGCCCTCACAACAAAGAACTCTCTGTAAGAAATGTCACCAGTGCCCAGGTTGAGACACCTGATCTAATGTAAGGGACCAACAAGTCCCTTCAGAGAAAAACATGGAAATGCTGCATTCAAATCGAATGACCAGGGCATCAAATCCTCATCTCCCTTTCAAAACCTGCTAGGGCTCTTCAATCAGGAACGGACCTAGCGAAGTGTGTCCTGAGTATGTCAACTGGTCTGTTAAACAAAGGCACTGTGGCCAAATGGGTTTGGTACATGCTGGGCCAAACAAAGTTACACAGTTCTCCTCACAGAACTTTCAGGGTCTTGAATATACCTCAATGTCTAAGGGCAGCCGACTGAAGTGTTTCTCAAACTTCACTGCTGTTGGACCCCCTTGGTTTCTAGAGCCACATTTGGGGTTAGTGCTAAGGTCTGACTGATTGCATCCCCCTGAAATTCCTGTGTTGAAACCCTAACTCCCAAGGTGATGGTATCTGGAGGTGGAGCCTTCGGAGGTGATTAGGTCATGTGGGTGAAGGCCTCAGGAATGGGATTTGTGCCTTTCTAAACAAAGCTCAAGGGCAGCCTCTGCCTGTTTCTCCCCGTGAGGACACAGGGGAAAGGTGGCATCTATGGAGTAGGAAGAGCAGACTCACTAGGCACTGAGTCTACTGGAATTCTCATGTGAGAAGGGCATTCTGGTGCTCGCAAGCTGGCCGGTACATAGCCTGAACAGACCATTAACAGCAGCACTCTTAGCGCTGGCTCTCCGAGGGCCAATTGGATCTTCAGACACAACACGGACAGAGGGCCCGGCATACAGAAAGCACCCAGGACACAGGATTTCTGTCTTCCCTTGCCGTAGGAATGAGCTCCTGCTTCTCAGTGCTCCTCTCGTATTCTCAGGTTAGCAGCACGCAGCGGTGGTGAAAGAGCCAGCCTCCTTGGGCTTGAGGCTCTGCTCCTTACTCCGTGACTTCAGGCAAACATGCCTCCTGGCTGGGCACCTTTTTCCTCACCCAGAGCAAGGACAATGGCAGGACCTCCATGATGTGTTGATTATGAATGCACTGAGGTGATGGAAGCTACATGCTGCTTAGATACTACGAGCTCCCGCCCAGCATATGCCACTGCTGTCGGTGTCAGTGAGGACAGACAAGAGAAGGTACACTGTCTTACCTGTCCAGCAACGCACCCAGCTTCTTGGCTATGTGGGCTCGGAACTCGGGCGTGGTTTGTAGCTCATTGCCATCTTGCTCATGCTCATCCACCTGATGCCTACAATGCACACAAAGGATCTTACTTCCAGGCAGTTCAGAAGCTGCCCCATGAGGGAGGGACTATGTTTGTCTTATTTCCTCACATCCTGGGGTCTAACCTAGCGTTGCTATTTGCTGATGATCTAAGATGGCCCCCATGTGTTTGGAGCATGGGGTGCTACACTCATTAGCATTCACCCACTGATGAGTTCATAGCCAAATGTGCTGTTAGGAGGTGGGATCTGGTCAGAAGGGGTGGTCACTGGGGGCCAACCTGGAAGGGTGTATTCTTGTCCCCAGCTTTGCCCTTCTCTGCTTCCTGGCTGCCATGAATTGAGCAGCTTTCCTCTGGCATGACCCTGTGACATGTTGTTCTGCCCTGAGCCAAACAACCATGTGAAATAGGAGCCAAAATAAACCTCTCTTCCTTTAAGATGCAGTACCAGGTATTTTGTCCCAGCAACCAGAAAGCTAATACAAGGAGTAAATGAAACTGCTATCCAAACCGCACAGTACCTGAGGCTCGGCTGGGAGGCTGACAACCGGTTATTTGCAGCACCTGGGGGAGATGAAAATTGAAGCATTTGTAGAGGGAATGACAACAGTAACAGTGGCAAAACCTACTGTGTGCCAGGCACTATTTTAAGTAGTTTATGTGTAATTCAGGGAATCTTCCTCCAGAATCCCATTAGAGAGCTGACCATTATCAACATTTTGCAGAAGAGAAGAAAGTCAAAGAGATGTAAAATACCTTGGCCAGTGTCTAACAGCTAATTCAACAGGGCTGGGACAAGGCCCCAGGATAGCTGGCTCCGAGCCCCCGTTAACCGTCACACTGAACTGGTGAGTCCAAGGGTGTGCCGAGTGCTGTGGCAGAAGAGGGCAGGTGGCTGTTTGTGCTGAGGACATTTTTAAAGCCACAACATTGGGATTGCCTGACTTGGCTGTCATTTACGGAATCAAATACTGAACGTTGAGCAAGAGTCACATTTCCTAGTTGTTGAACTCAGACGCCTCTTCCTGTCCTCACAGAGCTTGTGTTCTAGTTGGTGGGGATGGATGACAAACACACATGAACAAAATATAAAATTGGACAATAGTGAGAGCATGGCAAGTAACAAAAACAAAGCTGAGGAGAGAGGGAGGCAGAGGTGGGCGGGGGAGCATCATACAAAGGTGGGCGGGGAGGGCCTGGCAGGTTAGGTGAGAGGTGAGGGACGAGGCTAACTGGAAGTCTGGGATACAGCTTCTAGGCAGAGGGAAAAACATCTGAAAAGGCCCCGAGGTAGGAACCTGTCTGGTGTTTGAGAACCAGCAAGAAGGCAGGTGTGACCGGAGCCCACCCCGGCAGCTGGTGGGACAGAAGACAGAGAACTTGTGGGGGACAAATCACCAAGCGCATCCATATAAGCCAATGTGAGGATCTGGGCTTTGAGGAAGAGCCATTGGAGGATTCTGGGCAGAGGAGGGACATAAATGGATTTAAGTTTTTATAGAACATCTCGGGCCGCTGTGTGGAATGAGCCCAGAATCAGGGAAGGGCAGCACAGGGAGTCTGATGCAACAGCTGATGACTCTGGACATACGAAGCTTGAAGACAGACTCCTCAGGCTATGCTGACGGACCTGACATAGGGTGTGAGTTGAATGAGAGACGGCTCTGAGGCTTCTGACCTTACTCAGGTCATTATCCAGGATAAGATGGGCTTATGTCAAGGGGACACTTGGTAGCTCTGGGCCCAGTACAAGGGTTTGATGGGTGCAGCAACTCCAGAGGGCCCGCTGTGCCCACACCGTGGTGCATTCACACTGTGCCTGTGTCCTAGGACCCTGTGGTCCATGCCGATATGCTCTGGGACATGACAAAACTCTGTGAAAGTCCTCTGTGCTTCCAGAGCTGTGTGTGGGGGCCCGGAATGCAGTCTTTGAAGACCTGATCTTTCCTCTGGAACACAAAGACAGAAGGGAGAACAGCGCCTCCTGTGAGGACTACAGAGCAATAGCAAGGTCCTGCCCTGGGTCAGGCATAGTGTTTAACTCCAGAGGGAGACAGCTCAGTTGAGTCCTGGCTCTACTGCCACAAAATTGTGTGACCTTGGTAATTCACTTTAACTTACAGAGCCTTTGTTTATCTCAGGTATAAAATGGGGATAAAATCACCAACCTAGCCTAGTGTAATGGCACATACGTATAATCCTAGCACTTCGTAGGCTGAGGCAGGAGGACCTTACATTTAAAGCCAGCCTAGGCAACCTGGTGATATCTTGTCCTAAAATAATAAATAAAAGGGCTGGAGATGTAGCTCAGTGTAAAGGTTCTAGGTTTAATCCCTAGTAGTATGTTAAAAACAAAAATCACCAACCTTCCGCAGTTAAGTGTTATGGACACTTTGTTTGCATGTCCATCTCCTGCTTGGACTGGAAAGCCAAGTGGCAGTCTTAGTATATCCCCTGGCACAGTGTCTTGGTTTGAAATAAATATTGCACAAATGCATCTAAGTATATGTTGCCCAAAGACTTAAGTGGTTTGAGGGTCCAGGTGACCAGTTCATCACTGCAATTAAGAGCTGTATATAGAGGTTACATCAGTAAAATTGTGACCTACATTTCCACATGGGCATAGACCAACAGGTAGGTATTTTGTCCATAATACACACTTGTCTGTGGCAGGCAGGGAGTGACATAAAGCAATTAAGAGCATGACTTGGAGTCAGATAACCTGAATTTACTCCCGGTTCCTCCATTTAGAACTTGGAAGACCCTGGCCAAGTTATTTCACCTTTATTAGCATCAGTTGTTTTCATCTATGAAATGGGGGCAATAATATCTTCTTTGTGGTATTGCTGGAAAGATTAAAACAGACAACAAATACAAAGTGTGTAGAATAAGGGCACAGAGTTCTCAAATCATGGTGGTGTTATTATTAGAATCATCCAAGAATGTCCAAACATCCAGTATCTTGCCAGGCACACAGTGGTACTCATTAAATAACAGTACTTATTATCAGAAGCTACACTTACTCTGATCAGCAGAAGATTTATGATGGATATTACAAAAACAATGAGTTCTAAAGAAGTGGATGCCACTTCTAAGATGTTTATCTCTTCATATGCTGGTTAAAGCTTGTTTAGGTCAGAGAAGTCAGGCATTTTACAGTTAAGGAAGTTGACGTTTCCAGAAGTTATGTTACTTATCTAAGAACAACATTTCATATTGAATCCTCTTAACACTGTCACACAGAAATCCACTGTGTCGAAGCAGAAAGAACTGGATTGGGACTCTGCTGGAATCTCAGATCCTTCACTCATGTATGAGGTGCCTTTTGGGCAAGTTCATTCATTTAAGAATGATTTTCCTGAGGACTGTGCTAGGTCCTGAAAAAACCCCATGGTGAAGGAACAGGCTGGATATCAGCCATCGTGAAGTTTACATCACACAACCTCTATATAACTATTTGTGGGGCAAGTATTGTGGGGCTAGGGACGCTGGAATGAAAGAAAGAAAAAAAGAAAATGATAAAGACAAGGAAAGAAGCATACTGTAGGAAGAAAGAAAAGTGCTCTCTATGAAGGGAGTCACACAAAGTGTGATGTGGGTATGCAGGGAAGGCAAGTAACCCAGACTGGGAAGATTGAGGAGCTTTCCAAAGAGGTGCTGTCTCAGCAAATGGTACCATGTCAAAGAGCAAGAGTTAAGAAGGAGGGGAAAAGCGGTCCATGCAGAGACCTACCACATATTTGCTGCCATTTACTGGGTTTTAATATGTGCCAAGCACTAAAGATGGATCAGCTCAGTTACTTGGCAACGTTATGGGGTAGGTACTACCATTATCCTCACTGTACAGACAAGGAAATTTAGGTACAATGAGTTGTAAATACGTTGCCCAAGTTCTTACTGCTAGTGAGTGGTGGAGATGGAGAGAGAGCCAGATCTGTACATAGAACCTGCAGAGAAAACTGCAGGTCTGGTGATCTGGAGCCTACCTTCCAGAAGTGAAGTGTGGCAGCAGTGCAAGAAAGGAAAGGCAGACAGGAAGTGGGCCGCAAAAGGGCTTGTAAGTCTTTAAACAAATGTAGAGGTTCTTAACCTTGTTTTGTCATGGCCTCCTTCAGCAGTTAAGGAAGCCTGGATCCCTTCTCAAAATAATGTTTTTTTTTGGTACCGGGGATTGAACTGCGGTCCTTGCGCTTTCGAGGTAGGTGACGGAACCACTGAGCTAAATCCCCGGCCCTCAAAATAATGTTTTAAATACACACAAAATGCAACATATAAGATTATAAAAATCCCAATAATACTGAAATTTAGTTATATAATAGTAAACTTATGATCTTAATATCTGTGCTTCTTTAGTGAAGATCTTTACTAAACAGGATCTAGGAACAAGTAGAAGATGACTAATTTTAACGAAGAGATAAGTATAAATGACTTCCTAATATTTTACTGTGAATAAAATATTTTGGTATATCTGCAAGATTGTAATGAAATACAAAAATCTGGTAACTTCTGTTGGAACGAAGTAATAGGCATTGTCAAAACGGCTGTGGCTTGTTGCTCACGTGCACGATGGAGAGATGCTAAATTTCAGTTAGGGGTTAATGAAAGTAAAGACGGTATTTTTTCCATTCCAAATTCAAGGAACCGCTGGATACCACTCATGATTAGACATCCCTATTGTTGAGGGCTTCGGATTTATCCCCAGGGCACTAGGGAATCAAGGTCAGAGACTTATCGCACAAACCTCCTCGGTGACCTCAGGGAAGGGGAATGTGTTGCAGGCGGGGAAAGCGTAGATGAGACAATATAGGAGGGGGACTATCTCAGTTATTTCAGAGGAGTGGTGGCCTTCCCAGCACGCAGCAGTATGGATGAACCCAAGAAAGTGGAATAAAGAGACATCCAGGTGCCTTAGTTTCCTTCAATGGGCGTAACCACCCTCTCTGCTGCATCTGCCCTCGCTTTGAGTATGATTCCCAGGTAGCTCCTGGAGCTCTCTTGAGGAAGGAAGTCAAGTCCGGTAACGCCCTCCTCCCCGTCCATCCTCTTAATCCTCAGGGAAGAACCTATGCCTTTCGGGCAGCCTCCCAGAATACAGCCCCCTACCGGCTCTTGGTTTTTCCTCTCCCCGTGGGGGTTGCTCCAAGTCCCAGGCCGGCATAGCTGCCTCCTTGCACCGCGCCAGCTCCTCCGCATCGCTACTGCTGCTGCTCTCGGAATCGCTCACGATGCCACTGGGCGCCGCCATCTTGAGGTATCACAAAGGATTGTGGGAAACACAATTGACCCTGGCACGTGACCCTACGGGAGGGCAGAGTGAACTGTGGGGATTGCAGTCCTCAGAGGAAGGCTGTCTTTGGCCGTGAACTATCCTGGATGGCATAGGAAGGCATTTCTTTTTGAAAATAAAAAAATTTTCATTCTTTTCCAATCTTATGTAATTTAACATAAACTCCAGTTTACTTAGACCTAATGCAGTAACAGCCTTTGTTGTATCCACATTTCAAAACATAGAACATTTGCAGGACACATAGACCATCATTCTTTTTTCTTCTCCACCATTTCTATATGTTTTGGGATTTTTGTTTTGTTTTTTTAAAAAAAGATTGAAACAATCTTCAAAGTTTACCTTTTTTTGGACTTAAGGCATAACATGAAATTGTGCATTATTCTAAAGCTTAACTTTGAAATGAACTAGTTTAGTGCTATCAAACCCTGTTTGCGTTTACATTATTTAAATTATATAGTATTTTATTTCTGTTTCTTGCTGTAAGTTCTAATGTTGCTGGTGGGTTGTGCAATTCCTATGCAATAAGTCGATGCCTGCTGTCAGTTGTTAACAGTGCAGTGAAGAATCCAGATATTGAGCTTTCAGTTTCTCACTTATCATTTCAGTTCAATGCATGCTGCTTAATTGTGTGGAAGATCCAATCCATTTTTGTTGTCCAGCCTCCATGACGTCCATCATTCATTTGTTTCATGAAATATTCCAAAGCCTCTTGCTCAGTTTTATCCACGGCTAGGGTCTTTTGAATATATGCAATGCCATCGAAAGATTGTAGTTCGGGCATTCCAGAGCCAAGCATCATTGAGAAAAGATTTATGAAGAGATTGGCATGCTGCCGAAAAGCTAGATATGCCTTCTAACACATCTCCTGAAACCTTTCAAATTCTCCGGTCTTTGTACATTCTCAGGCCCCTTTACTTATCACTATTAAGAAATCTTGTGTCAAAACAAATGGCACACATTCTCATTTATAACCACATTTTTTCTTCTTGTGATCCAAACAGTGTCCAAAATCTATACAAAATAGTTCTCCATCATCTTTCACCATGATGTCACTATTGTGACGGTCTCCAATTCCCAAAATGAAGGTAGCCACACAATATCCAGCACATGAACATGTAAAGAGGTCAATGGCTGCATCATATATTTCTCCTTCGTTCTTGTCTTTGAGTCACTGATGCAGTGTGTGGCTATTCAACTGCAGTGCACCTTTCAGGCCCTCTTTGGACTGAATCTGAATGATAGTGTGAGAATTTCTCACTACTTCAGTAAGTCCCATGCAGTCATCGATTGAGAGACAACTGTAAGGCAGCATTCGAAGATCAAGACCTTGATTTTGCCAGATATTTTCCATAATGCCAATAATTTGAAGCATTAGCATATCTTGGCATAAATCATCCCCATTTTTAAAGATGATCTCATTGTTCTGAAACAGTAACTCTGACATGATGTTTGGGTTCTCCCAATTCAACCACAGTGGCCTTTTTGCAGAAGACATAATTTGACACTCTTCAAGCCTGAGATTTCCTAGTTGATAAGCAGGGTTTAGAGGAGACAGAAAGCCCTGTAGAGCATCCATGAGATCTGGTTGCCTCATTTGCTCAACTAAAAACTTCATCTGTACCTTTTGTGTCTCATCCTTCTCCTCCTTGAGAATGTCAGTTAAGTTAATGAGCTTTTCCATAGCTTCAACTTGCTTATTCAGGTGCTTCAGATACGTCCCACAGGCCCGACAATAGGACTCTAAAAGCAGACCAAATCTTTGACTGTTTTATTATGCATCTCAGATTTTAAATGCCAAACGAAAAAGTGTCCAATCCTTTGCTTTGTTAGTGCTTTCTTGAGTAAAACTCTCACAAGCAGGTTTTCCAAATACTGTTCACATTTTAGGACCTGTAGTAGCTGAATTAGATACTGAGAAAGCTTGTCATCTGTCAAATATTTTTTCAAGCATCAAACAGGAAAAACCTTGAACCATAGGATCTGGGTAATTACAGTCCAGAAGCTCCATTGCCTGCTAAGGTTTGATTGGGGGCCAATCTTTTACCAAGCAGTGCATCTGAGCTACTTCATCTCTAGAATTCCATTTAACGGACAGAAGCAATTTAGGTAGAATTTCAGGGATAGTTACATAATAGTGTCTGTGGCCCCACAGAAAATCTTTCTCTTGCTCAGTGATTTCAGAGGGTCTCGTGTACAAATTGCTCAGAGCTGTTCTTTGTCATTTTCTCTTAATTCATTGTCTCTAGCTAGTCTGTTACTCAGTCCTGCATGTGAATAACTAAACCCTGCTTCTCAGGATACAGACTAATTTGCATGCTTTTCAATCACTGACATATCTGGAAACTTTACCACACTGCTGAACCAATCAAATTCCAACTCTAGGCGTGGAGTTTCTTTGTTTGGATTTGACCTGGTAACACCAACAGGGTTCAGCAAAACTTCCAAGCCATGAGATACTGGCTAAAGATTCAAAGCCATTTTTCCAGATACTAGAGTGTCTGTGTAATCAAACAAGTTGTACTTCCCCAGGCCAATGGACAGTGCTCCTCTTTAGCACCCTTTCGGCCTTTAACAGAGCAAATGGAAAGACAAAATTGAGCAGCACGAGGAAGATCAGGAATGTACATATCATAATTCAGCCATTCATTCCACCTAGGATTGGAACAAGGTACTCTTTGAGTGTTCACATTCACATAAGGGTTCTCCTCTGTGGTAGATACTCGTTTGAACATAGATCTTATCAATGTCTTGAATATTTATATTTACATAAATTGCTCAAAGAATTTTTATTCTGAGTGCACTATTTATAACCCAAAGGGATTTTGTAGATGTTTCTCCATTCATATATGGTGTAGCTGTAGAGATGCGTCTGGAATAGGATAGCATTGTAAAAAAGTCCATTGGCAGTTGAGAGTAAAGGCTTTCTTTAGCCATCAGCATCAAATTGGGCATCCTCCCACGCATTATACCGCTTCTTATATACTTATACGGACTCAGGGGATATTTTTCTTGGAAGTATTCATCACATCTACATACTTTCAAAATATACTTGCCCTGATATTCTAAAACACAGAGTTTTAGTTGTTCAGAGGATAGCAACACACTTTGAGTTTTTTTTCCTGATTGCTTCAGCAATTACTTGTTCTGGCACACAGTCGTGGTTGATTTTCAAAGTATACTTCTGCTTGTCATTATTTGGAAAAACTATTACCCAAATCACCACAATTATTTGTCCTTTATCCAATTTATTGTATATGTGCTTTGGCAGTTCTAGTGAAGAGTCTGCCTTTGGAGGATAGACATACATTGCTCTACTATGAGGTGAATTGAGATTCCTAAGATCCACAGCTTCTTAACAAACATTCAGAATATTTCTTTGGAAGTCCTGTACTTCTGGGTCTTTAACCATATCAAATTCACACACTGGCATGCCAATTTCTCGATTGAGGATCTTTTCTTCATAGTTGCCTACTGGTTCAATTACTTTTAAAAAGGGTTGAAAAAGCCAAAGGTCACAAAGTCGTTTTGTTTCAGCAAAAAATTCTTCCCTTTCTGCTTCTTGAGTAACAGGAAAATGTAAGAAGATTCATCTTGAAGAAGTTGATGGAGAGGGTATTTTCTTGCTTCCTTAAATAGTTCATGCTTTGTGGTTATTAATGTAGCCTCACAGAGGCATTCTAAAGTCACGATCATTCCATTTGGTAGTAAACATTCTACTAGGATTCTTGGGGGCATCAAGTGGATGCCCCTCAGTTCACCTGATGATGGTCGTGGAGGCATTGCTCTGATCCTTTGCAAGTTTTACATATAAAACTACTCTAAGTAATTAAATCTATGGCTGTTCCAAAGCCGTAATGCTCGAGGCTCCTCCAGGCTCCGCGGCTCTAACCGCATCTGGTCCCAGGGAGAGGAGAGCGGACGGCTCGGTCCCCGCTCCCGGCCCCTCTCCCCCGCCGCTGCAGAGCTGCCCGCCCGGGCCTGAGCCCTGCCTCGCCGGCGGCCCCAGCCCCAGCCCCAGCCCCAGCCCCAGCCCCAGAGGCCGCGGTAGCAGCAGCCGGAGACCTCCGCGGCGGCACCGGAATTTCTTAATTAAATGTGAGCGCTTGAAGGAGCTAAAAAAGGCGACTTGGTGACTTAGTGAGACGCCCTTACTCAAAATTTAAAATAGAAAGGTCTGGGATTAAGTCAGGGTGAGGGCCCTGGGTTCAATCTCTAGAAGGGACGGGGATCAACTAAGTTCTTTTCTTTTTTCTTTTCGGCTGTACTAGGGAATCGAACTCGTGCGGCGCCACTGAGCTGAATCCTCGGCTCCTTCAGTCTTTTCTTGATAAGGGAAATGAGAACTACAGAGGGAAGTAAATCTCCTAAGGTCACATAAAGACAAGGATTAGTTCAGATTTTGATCAATGTAGTTTAGACATTATCGTGTATTCCAGTAATTTTCAAATCCAGCTAGAGGTCAGAACCATCGCAGGGCACTTGTTCAACTGTGGGCTAACCCAGTCCTATTAGATTGGTACCCAGGAATCTATTTTTTCTAATAGCCTCCGGCCTTCCTACTCAGGATAAAGTCCATGGGCCAAGTTGTTAGAAATGCAGGATCTTGGGCCCCACCACAAACCTACAAGATCAGAATTGCATCTGAACAGCTGTCCCTGTGATTTAGATATAAAATGTGATTTGGATACAGTTTAGTCTGGTAAACGCTTTGGCCTCCCTCGCTCTTTCTTTCTTTCTTTTTTTAAAAATTAATATTTGATTTAGAACTTTCTTTTATTTGTGGTCCTCATGCTACAATACAACCCTTCAAAGTCAATCAAAAACATAATATTAGTATACTTCTTCAATATACTTAGAAACTTAAAATGACCCAAAGCCCCAGCTTCTAGACTTCTACAAGGCAGCTTCAATATCCAAAAGAGCACAATACAGTGACTGTGGCATGAAATCCATCTCAATGCAAATTTAAGAAAAGCAAACTGTAGAGACCATCAAAACTCAGTGAGATACTGTTATTTAATATGCCTACCTCTCAACTCTCTAAACATGTGGTTTTCAAAAATATCAATGCATGCCGGGGATTTAGCTCAGTGGTTCCAGCGCCTGCCTCACAAGCGCAAGGTCCCGAGTTTGATCCCAGTATCAAAAAACCAAACAAACAAAAAATATCAATGCATGATGAATGTCATTATACTGTATACCTAAAATGTACCAATAAAATTAATTTTTAAAAAATCAATGCATCAGCTTCTACTTCAAGCTAATTTAGATCATAATCTGTGGGGTATCTTTTTTTAAAAGCTTACCTAGCAATTCTAACATTAGCCAGTTAGGAGTCACTGCTCTAAATGAATCTCTTATGAAGGGAAGACATAAATAAACAGAAATGTATAAAAGCACAGGGAGAAAGGTTTAAAAAAAAGAAGAATCAGAAGGACTCACCGTTTGCTTTCTGACATCTTTTACTCTTGACCTCTTCTTGTAAGGTCCAAAGATCATTATTAGAATCTATGTCATAATCCTAGCAATTACACAGTTAAGAAAAAACAGGCCTTGGGGGAGAGGGGAACTCAGTGGTAGAGTGCTCGCCTAACATGGATGAGGCCCTGGGCTGGATCCCCAGCACCACAAAAAACAAAACAACTACCCAGGAAAAAAAGCCTGGAGAGATCTTTGTTAGTTGTCCACAATCACTTGATACAACAGTTTTACCAATGTGGGGAGGCTGTCAGGTTTCAGGTATAAACCAATGCACAAATAATCGCAGGGGACCACAGGGAGAGGGGGAGAACTTTTGGCTCAGGTTTCCTATGTCCCAGTCCAAAAAAAATAGGGGAAATGTTATCTGTGGGACAAGCATTCGCACTCTAGAGGACAATTTCTTTCTTTTTGGTTCTGGGGATCAAACTCAGGACCTTGTGATAGCGAGGCAGGCAGCAGAACCACTGGGCTAAATCCCCAGCTCTAGAGGACAATTTCATTTGAACCTATTAATTTCCTTTCCAATGAAAATTTAAAGGATAAAGTAACATAGGGGGGAGACAAGAAGGGGAGGAAAAAAGAGTTAAGATGTGTTATGTATACATACCAGCTCCCCAGTGAATGTAATCATTATGTACTGTAAACATGTACTAATAAAAAAATTAAATTTTTTTAAAAAAACATAAAATGTGAGGCCTAACAAAGGAGAGATGGTTTTTGAGGAGAATTTATATCTTCCAGTTTTTACTGGTATTAACAGTCTTTTAGCCTGGAGCTAAAAGACTTTTAGCCTGAATTGTGAAAAAGAAAAACTTTATTTCAGATAGGTTCAGTAGCATGTGTGCTACAGGGAAGGCTGGTTTTAGCAGTTTCTTTTCAAAGTTGTATATATGTATAAATTAGACCTGATTTGGAAATGCTAAAATGTAGATTCAGTCTAACATGATATCAACCTTTACATTTATTGTAGTCCTCATATTAGTACTAGAGGTTAGATTTTCATCACCAAAAAATGAGAATAACCTTACAGCTACCTACTAAGGTAATAAGCTGTGAAATTAATTCCCTAGTATTGCTTTGAAAATATACCCCTAGGTTGTTCAGAGAAATTCCAACTCCATCCAGATGTATTGTTTAACTGGGATTCTTCAGTCATCATCTGTGGTTGGCTTGATTGTCACTCCTCTTCTTATCTGACCCCAACCAATTAAACGCCAGTGCTTCTCAACTCTTCGGCTAAGGGCAATTTTCTCTCCCACTTCTGTGCACACAGGATTGGTCAGAACAATTTTGCCCAAATCAGCCTTGACAGCACTAACTCTCCCTTCTGTTGACAGAGATCCTATGTTGACCATGAGCACTTCATTCTTGGACAGCTTTTGGACCTTTGCTGCTTTCTTATCACCTTCAGTGCGTACACCTAGAAGCCGTCTAAGTAGGAAATAGGAAATTTCTAATTCTGTGAATATCTCAGGTAAAGCTCCAACTGCACCAAGCACCTGGCCCACCATTCTGTCAGCCCGGCACAAGGTGGGGTCGATTTTTGTTCCAACTCCAATAAGACCCCCAGGAGCAGCATACTGAAGATCATTATGTTCCGAAAAAAGTGATACAATTTTGGAAAAGATTGGTTTACACATGAGTTTTCCTTCACTATCTTTGGAAACAGTACCAGGTCTGACTTCTATTTCCTGGCCCACCTTCAATACTCCCTTTAGGATACTACCACCAGCCACACCTCCCTTAAGGTCATCAACTTCACAACCAGGTTTGTTGACATCAAATGACCTAATGACAATAAGTCGAGGTTCTGAAGTAAAGTCTCTAGGAGGCACCGGTATTTTCTTTACTATGTGCTCACAGACAACTTCAATACTGTATTTCAGCTGGGCAGAAATTGGAATAATGGGAGCTCCTTCTGCTACTGTACCTTGTACAAATGCAAGGGTCTGTTCATATTGTTCCTTAGCCTGACTTTCTTTTACCAAATCAATTTTATTCTGTAGGATCAAAATATGCTTCAGTTTCATGATTTCTATTGCTCCCTCTTTCCTTCCTTCCTTCCTTCCTTCCTTCCTTCCTTCCTTCCTTCCTGATGGTACTGGGAATTGAACCCAAAGCCTTCATACTGAGCTACATCTCCAGCCCCTTTTAAATTTTTAAAAAAATTTACTTTGAGACAAGGCCTTGCTGAGTTGCCCAGGTGGGACTTGAACTTGCAGTTCTCCTGCCTTAGCCCCAGCAAGTGCTGGGACTACTGTCATGTGCCGTTATGCCTGGCTAACACTCTAGTTTTCTAGCTCATAACTTCTCTAACCTGCTTGCACGTAGAAACATTTAAGGAGCAAAAATATACTGATTCCCAGGACTGATAAGTTAAAATCTCTGCAGCTAAGCTATTACACAATGATTGACAAACAAAATAACTTTTGTCTTTGGGACGCTTTACCTTTGAAGATGAGTGTGTCAGAAACATCATTAAAATAAGCTATCTGGCCCCGGGCTTTTGTATTAAAAAAAAAACGACCGTTCTAATCTGCATCTTTGTATGTCCTCCCAATTCCCATATTGAAATCCTCACCCCAAAGGTGATGGTGTTAGGAGGCAGGGCCTTTGGAAGGTGATTAACTCCTGGGAGCAGAGTCTTCCAGAAAGGGATTATTGCTGTCATGAAGGAGACCCCCTCCTTCCTTTGTGTGAGGACACAGGGAGAAGTTGCCATCTGTGAACCAGGAAGAAGCCTTCACCAGATACCAAATGTACCAGCACCTAGTTCTTCCTGGCCTTCAAAACTGTAATAAATACCTGTTATTTATAAGCCTTGAATTTATAGTTTTTGTTATAACAGTCCAAATGAACTGAGACAGTGACTCAGTGAATAAGTCTTAGTCCTTTATCGAAGAAGAATTTTTCCACTATCTGCACTGTGGGCTGTTCTGGACATTGTAATGGATACAAACATGTGGGTTGGGCTAGCCTGTTTACTTCTTGGAAATGAGACACTTTTTTGGTCCCTGAAGGCAAAAAGAGCCAGGAAATATACAAATTACTGTTGCTAAATTGCCCAGAGATTGTTGAGAACCAATTATGAGGTACATTTGATATGCTATAGTGAGTCATCAGAAAGCAGGGCAAAGTGGAAGGATGGGAGAAAGCTTTTTATTGTTTGGTTGGCATAAACCCCACCACATGATAGCCTTTGATTATAAAGGATATTATTTTTTTAAAGTCTTTGCACTAGTATGAACTGTGTATGTGGGTTTCATGAGTGGAGGGGATTTTTTTTCACCCAACCTCATCCCCAGTCTCCCAGACTTTGCCTCTTTTTGTCTGTTTTCCTAGGGTCCTTAATCCCCAGAGTTGAGAGGCTCAAATGATTAAGCAATACCCATTAGGACAGAATGACCATCTGTGGAAATGAAGGAAGACCACCCATATGAGAGCAGACAAAGGCTCTTTATTCTCAGCTTGCAAAGACATCGGTTGCCTTTGACAGAGACTCACAGACAGGCAGGGGACCAGGAAAGCTTCATAGCAAGGAGGAAAAAGGGGTGGGCTTCAGGCATGTCCCGATCCGGGCTGTTGGTGCAAGGAGGCTGGGGGTGAACCAGCCAAAGCAGGGCTACTTACGTGATCAGTGTGGGGATCTCATTTGCCTTCCCTTGGCTGGTCCTATACTAGAAGTGGGATCGAGTGGAGGGGGAAATTAGAGAGGCTGGCAGTTACTGACTCAGTCCTGACTTGGTTTCTGGTTGGTTGTTGCTGCAGAGGTTGTGGGTGAGAATTGTATTGTAACACAGGTCTTGGCCATTGTCTATTTGTATATTTAGTCCCTACTGGCAGGGCTGGGAGAACTGTTTATAAAGTTGTTGAAGATGTGAGACCTCCTCCTTGCAGAGAACTGGTGGTGAGACTCAGTTCTGATATTCTTTTTATTTCCTTCCTTCCTTTCTTTCTTCAGCAGTGTTAGACATTGAACCCAGGACCTCATACATAGTAGGCAAATGCTCTACCCCTGAGCTATGTACTCTCAGCCCTGAGTTCTGGATATGGTGGCAGAAATGCTCAGAGCAGCTTCCCAGAGGAAACTAGCTGGATGGAAATAGAGCCTCTTCCTTCTTCTTGGACAAGATGATTGTGTCGCTGTCCTGGATGCCATAGCACGAAAAATTGAACCAGTTCTGCAGGACCTGACCCCGGAACTCTAGCTGCTGCTGCTTGCTGGGCAGCCCCTGCCTGTCTTCAATCTTCTGTTTCAGACCCAGGATGAGGTGGTAGGGGTGGGTGGCATAGGCATGGCTCCTACCATCCGGGTTCTTCACAAAGACCTGGATCTCGGGAGATACAGTGTCCAGCAGGCAGATGTGGGTGTCCGAGAAGATCCCGTAATAGGCCAGCGAGCAGTGGCTGCTGAGGAGCTGTCGCTCGCCGCCGGGCTCCTGGAAGGACAGGCGCTGCAGGCCTGCGTAGCCCCGGCTCCGTCGGATTTTCTCTTTCAACTTCTTTATGGACTCATAAGGGTTCATCCTGAGGATCAAATCGGAGTGACCCCACTGCTCTACTGTCAGCTGGATATCTCTTGCTCTCTGCGAGGGACAGGGAGAGGAGAGGGGTTAAGGCCATACTTCTCCCTGACATGTAAAAGTCCCCTGCACCTGTCTTCATCTTCAGCAAAAACAGAAGCAGCAGCAAACATTTAGGGAGTGCCAACCACTTTCCAGGCCCTGTGCTGGGCACCTCCCATGCTCTAAATGCACTTTCTTCTCACAGCAACCCCAGGAAGCTGGTTCTGCTGTTTTATTTTTGGTACTGGGAATCGAACTCAGGACCTTGTGCTTTTGAGGCAGGCGGCGGAACCACTGAGCTAAATCCCCGGCCCTGTTCTCCCTATTTTACAGATGAGGCAATTGAGGGTGGGTGAAGTTAAGTATTCACTGTCTATCAATCACAAAGGGAGCAAAGAGCCAGGTCTGGAAAGCAATCTAAGCCTCATGTTGCAAAATCTTATTTTTCAAAAAAAATATTTACACAATGTTTTTTATATTTGAGAGCCATGTGGTTTTCAGCCCATCTGTAGGTCTCATGTGGCTGGTGGATCCTCTGTAATCGCTACCTTATCACAGCCTCTGATCTTGCTTCTGCCTCTACTGTAAGTGGGTCAGTCTCTTGTTCCTGCACGTTCCTTGCTTTTTGCCCCCTTCCATTCTGGCCATTCAACCTGGAGTGAGCTCTGTTCCCAGCATCTATAACCCTCCCTGGTCTTTTGGACTCACTTTAAGCCCCAGCTCCTTCAAGGAGTCATCTCTAATGACTTCAGATAATATTTATTCTTTGTGGAGTCCCACAAAGATTTGTGAATCCTGGCTTTGCTACCTCTTGGTAGTGTGATGTTGACTGACTTAACCTCTTTGAGCCTCAGTTTTTTCATCTCTAAAATGGCAACAATAGTAATAGTACTAATATAGATAATGATAATATTTGACCTTCCCACTTTACAGAATTGGGGCTGGGGATTTAGCTCAGTGGTTTCGGCGCCTGCCCCACTTGACAGAATTGCTATGAGATGTTCCCCAGACAAGTATTTTGAAAATTGTAAAATATGATGAGAAGAAAATAAGATTTTTATGGTTTTTGCCTATATTGGAGGTTTGGCATCACATAGGAATATTATTTGCTTGCTGACAGCATAGGGTGAGTTCCTCGAGGGCAGAGGCCAAGTCCTATCTCTGTTCCCCCTATGCTGCCCTTGCTACCTCCCCTCCAACTCCAAACCCAGTACTGGCACCCACTACTCAGCTCATGCAAGGCATGATCAGGAAAATGGAACTGATTTTCCAATAGGTTCTGGGGGAAAAAAGGAGAGGAATTTAAAAATAAGGGAGCTGAGGCTCGGAGAACCAAAGGGCTTTCCCAAGTCCACAGAGCTGGTGGGAGCTTGCAGTCGGGCCTCAAAGTGTCTGCCTCTAAAGCGCTGTTCACTTTGTCCCGGAACTGGAAGACTCAACATGGTGTGGCCATCTCGTTTGGAGCTTCAAGTCCCAGACAGTCCTGAAAGGAGCCGTTACCTTCACATTCCAGGCGGGGACTGGGGTATCATTGGTGTCATAGCAACAGTCCTGTTTCAGGCACTGGCAGGCTCTCTGAGCCATTATGTCCCATCTGTACCCTTCTGCCACATTGTGGGTGGGGTCTGCCGGGTCCAGGATGATGGGCCTGCAACATAGGGAGAGGGTGACATGTTCCTCCAACTTGGAGGCTGCAAGCCAGAAAGATGCCGCAGCCGCCATGAATTCAAGCCACCGAGCATCTATGTTCTGAGCCCAGGGCTGTCTGTCCAGGAAGGCCCAGAAACATCCCCGGAAAGCAAGTCGAGGGAGGTGATCAGATTCCCACCACTTCTCTCAGGAGAGTACTCTAGGTGTTCATGAGGAATTTTGAGGGTGGAGAGGCTGAGGGCCCAAGAGGTGTACTGTGGTGATAACAGATGCCACTCCGGCAGGGCAAGGGGCCTTCGGAGGTCACAGAAGGCAGCACCAGTTTGAGGATGGAGCTGCCCCACAGCTTTGGCTAATAGGAACACCACCACCAACCCTTGTACTGAAGTGCTGAACCAAACCCTATGTGGTTAATGAGTTTCAATCCTTACAACATTTCTAAAAGGTGGGGACTATTATTGTGTCCCCCCGCCCCCCCATTTCACAGGTGAGGAAACAGGCGCAGACCTTCCTAAATTCTCAGAGCCAGTTCATGGGGGTAAGAATCCATTCTACTTGGCTGTCTCTAAACTCATATAAATTGCATTTTTGAGACAAGGTCTCACTATGTAGTTCAAGCTGGCGTTGAACTCGTGGTGATCCTCCTTAGTCTCCTGAGTGCTGGGATTATAGGCACGCACCACCATGCCTGGTGTAATGTTGAATGATTTGTTTTTGGATTTGTTTTGTTTTGTTTTGTTTTGGTAACAGGGATTGAACTCAGGGCCTTGTGCTTGCAAAGGCAGTGCTTTCCACCGAGCTAAATCCCTGGCCTTGTTTTTAGATTTTTAACATGGTACTGGGAATTAAACCAAGGGCCTTCTCACTGAGCGACATCCTCAGCTCCTTTTTTTCTTTTTTCTTTGGAGATAAAGTCTTAGTTAAGTCGGCCAGACTGTGCTCAAACTTGCAGTCTTCTTGCCTCAGTCTCCTAGGGTGCTAAGATCAGAAGGGTGTGCCATCATGCCCAGCATTACATAATTTTTTTTTTTTTGGTACCGAGAATGAACTCTGGATCTTGCACTTCCAAGGCAGGCGCTGGAACCACTGAGCTAAATCCCTGGCTACATGAATATTTTAAAGAGCATTAGCTTGTATGGAGTCCAATAGCCTGCTCAGGCTTCTTGGGCGTGACTGCATGTGGTGTATAACAACCCCATGAGTAAGACTTGGCCTTTGCCCGTTGGACTTTTCAGCTTAGGGGCTGTGACTGTCTGTGGTGGACTGAGAGCAGGCTACTGGAGGGAACTGGACACTGGGGCTTTCTGCCTGATCCCAACCCCCTGCTCCATGACAGTCCTGCCTGGAATCACCTGGGAGCAATGCAGGGCTTCCCCAGGGGGTTTGGGACACCAGAGTGCCTCAGTCTGTTGGCTGGCAGGTAATCTGTCACATAAGACCTGTGTCCACTGGCCAGGCTGGTTTCTTCTGAGGTATGACCAGGAATGATGGCGGCCCTTCAACAACTGGGAGGAAATGAGGAGCAGGCAGGTGTCAAAGGAAGAGGAGAAGAGAAGAGTAGAAACAAAGGAGAAGAATAGGAGGGAGGCAAGGACGGAGAGGGAGAGAGAGAGAGAAAGAGAGAGAGACAGAGACAGTCAAGTCAGTCTCGAGTCAGTCTCTAGGTCTTCCTAAGATCCTGAAGAAATTTTCCATCCTCAATTTCATGGACATCTTTATAATAAATCCTCTCTCCATCAGGAGACCTGTTTTTCTTCCTTGAAAAACAAAATAAAACCATCACTAAGAACAAAATATCCAACGCTCACATAATGGAATACTAAAACTTCTAATATAAAGACTTGTCTAGGCAGGGTTCCCCTGGAAGCAAATCTCCAGAGTAAAGACTGGCTTATTAGGAAGGTGATTCCAGGAAGCACTAATAAGGGGGTGAGAAAGTGACACAGGGGAAGGGAAGGAAGCCAATCAAGGGGGAGTGTCAAGAGCATTGCCACTGTGGGCAACTGGAGGTCAGCCCCACCAGGGAACTCTGGGAAACAGCGATAGAAGAGTCCTTTCATCAGAGGGGACTGGGTGTTGGGGTATCTACCACCTACGCCCTCCAATTACTGGTTCAGGGATGCTCCCAGGATGGGTTGGCTGGTGAGAGGAAGACCTCAGGCTGAGAGGTACAGGAGTTGGCAGTTGGAAGTTGGAGCCAGCCTGCCCTGCCAAGGTCAAGGCCAAGGCTATACAAGTTGGGGCACTGGGGACCTGAATTGTGAAAATGAGCATTTTTGCAGCATCTACCACACCCCAGACACTGTGCATCCTTCACATCATGACCCTTGTGGCCATCCTGCACTGCAGGTGCTGTACCAGGTGATTCCTGTTTTACAGATGAGAACCAAAGCTCATGGCACTTAGAAAATGGTAGATGTGAGATTTAAACACGAGTCCACAAGATTTTCCCTCATTTTTGTATGCTGTTTCTAAAAAGAGAGGAAGCGAACTTGTGTGAACAAGAGAACTAAGGTAGGGTAGAGGGGTGGCTTTTGGAACAAGAAAAAGGCTCATATCCCCTAAGGGACCCACCTGCCCCTGGAAGCTTAGTAAGCTGGGAACATGAGGCACTGTGTTCTTTTGAGATTTCAGTGTCAACTATGGCAGCTTTACTATGTCCTGAATAAAGCCAATCCATAAAACTCTATGTCACAGGCCCCTTGATTCTCTCTCTTTTTTTCTTTTGTGAGACTTGGTGAGCAAGCAGTGGCCCAGTACCTCTCTTTTTTGAGCTGTTTTCTGACAGCGCCCTCGATGACTGGGTGCTGGAGGGTGTAGTACTTGGTCCAGTAGATGCAGATGAGTTCAGCATCCTGGAGCAGTTCCATCACGGTGGTGAGACCTTCAGCCAAACTGAAGCTCTCCTCCTCCTCGGTGCCCATCTCCCAGGCATAGATGGCCAGCAGCTCCAGGGCATAGGGAGGTGGCAGATTGGCCCTGGGGCACTTGGCTTTCACATACTGTTGAAAGACATGGGAAGAGAGAGGGAGAGATCCCATGATTACGCATAAGGATGGCACTGGACTAGGAGCTGGAAAATCAAATTCTAGACCTGCAGTTCATTGTGCTGTAGGAAAAGTATCCTTCAGGAAGGGCTTCTTGCTGGACAGGGTAATATGTGTCTGTAATCCCAGCACTCCGGGAGGCTGAGGCAGGAGGACTGCAAGTTTCAACCCAGTCTAGGCAACTTGGCAACTTAATGAGACACTCTCAAAATAAAGAAAAAATAATAAAAAGAGCTGGAGATATAGTTCAGTGGGAAGGCCCTGTGTTCAATCCCCAGTATAGGCTGGGGTTTTGGCAGCAAGGGCTTCTTGGATAATTGGAAAGTGGAAGAGATAATACCTAAGAACGGAGATTCTGTAGTGAGCATTGCGATGGCTCCTCTAGCAGATGTTCTGTCCTAACCCATGGTATAGTAGTGTTGCTGTTTGGATGGTGTTGACCCCCACCCCCAACCCCAAAGTGGGACGTGACTACATAATTGTTTTCCCCATGACAAGTGATGGGCTCAAGAGAGGGCATGTGACCTAGGATGGTTCAATTAGAATAAAGCAAAATTATTTTATTAAGTGGTCAAAAGAAAAGAAGTCTTGTTATGTATGCATGTGAGGGCAGGAACATCAGTGGAAATTTTGTTACCATAAGGGAAACCAACCTGAGGGCCAAGTTGACATACAGAGGAGAAAGAATTGAATTATAGAGAAATGGATAGAGCCCTCACCAAACACTGCCTGAAGACCCCATTCCACTGTTGTGGGTTTTCATACATGAGCTGATAATTTTCTTATTTAAGTTAGTTTGAATTGGTTCTGTGTATTTCTATAAATTGAAAAAGAAAGTATCTTTACTGACTGGTCACTTCCTATCTTAAAATCTTCTCTTATATTCAGCTAGAAAGTAAGAGTTTCTGTGGAATACCTAGATGTTTGGTTTGTGGAAGCAAAACTGACATGTTGTTTATGGCTGTTATAAATAAATATGGCACATTGCACAGTCAGAAGAAAAACACAGTATTTTGACCTTGAAACAATCAAAAAACATACAAAAACCACAGGTTCATCTTGTGTAGTTCTCGTTCCCCAAATAAATGGAAACTTGGGCCTTTCCTGATTTACTATCAAAAACAACTTTATTGCCGGGGATTTAGCTCAGTGGTTCTGGCGCCTGCCACGAAAGTGCAAGGTCCCGAGTTCGATCCCCGTACCAAAAAAAAAAAAAACACACCAAAAAACCAAAAACCCACAACTTTATTTCTGACTTAAAAAATTTTTAAATGTGCTCAAATTTATTTATGTTAATGAATTTTCTTTTTGTAACCCTGTGAGTTCAGTTTTCTCTAATACTAATGAGGTTTTACATTCTTAAAAAAAATTAGATGATTCATGGACTGGGGATTTAGCTCAGTGGTTCTGCCACCTGCCTTGCAATTGGAAAGTCCTGAGTTTGGTACCCAGTACCAAAAAAAAAAAAAAAAAAAAATAGATGATTCATAAAATATAGAAAGCCTATAATCATTAAGCTATAATTCTTAGGAGAAAAAAGGGGGTAGGGGTCTGTAATTCCAGCTACTCAGGAGGCTGAGACAAGAGGATTGCTTGAGTTGGAGGCCAGGTTGGGCAACATAGTGAAACCTCATTTCAGAAAGGAAGAAAGAAAGAAAACCCTGCATTTCCTTTATGATCTTTGATGGACTATTTAATGGGGAAAAGAACCCAGAAAAAAATTAACATTCTTTTCCAGAGCTGATGATCAGTGATGTTGTGTTAACCTTTTGTCACTGTGGCAAATACCTGAAGATGATCACCTTAGAAAGAGCTAAGTTTTTGGCTCACAGTTTTGGAGCTTTCAGTCCATGGTTGATTGGCCCTACTGCTCTTGGGCCTGTGGTGAGGCGGCATATCATGTGACAGCATGTAGCAAAGCCACTCACCTCATGGCAGGGCAAGAAAGAAGAGGAAGGGGCTGGGGTCTCACTCTCTCTCTGTCAAGGGCATGCACCCCCAGCAACCTAAGCCCCTCCCAGCAGTCCCTAACTCTAGTTTTTTTGCCCCCCTGCAGTACTGGGAATTGAATCTAGGGCCTTTGCATTGAGCTATGTCCCCAGCCCTTTTTTATTTTTTATTTTGAGATGGGATTTCACTAAGTTGATAAGTTATTCATCCTCAAATTTGCCAGCCTCCTGCCTTAGCCTCCGAGTACTGGGTTTACAGGCACGTGGTACCATGCCCAGCCTTATTATGTATTTTATTGGGTTAAGCCTTTCCTTCTGCAGTCTGCTCTCTGTGCACCTTCTCTAAAAATTTTTATTTGATAAACGATTTTTGTCTGAGTTTCTTTTCTCAGTTGAAAGTTCCACTGAGATTTCCCCCAGGGGAAACCCAAAACATTTGGACAGAACTGTGTCTGATTTATATATCTCACGGGCTGTTTACACTCAGATATGTCCCCTTTCCAACTCCTAGTGTAGGGACAGAGATCTGTAGATGAGAAAATAGAACGGAGGCTTCCTTCAGTCTTCTAGCTAATCCTGACTAGAAGTAATTAAAAGCAAACGTTACTAGAGAAATTCCCTTGACAAACAGGTCAAGTAGGGGGGTAGAGAAAGAAAACCCAGATAAAGGTACCAAATGACCTTGGTACTTGCCCCAAGAGATTGAAAAAAGAGCTGACAGGCAGGACACAGAGAGAAAGCCAGGCGCACAAGCAACAAGTCACTCCCACCTCCAATAGAATACAGAGGAAGGAAAGGTGGGGAGGGTGACTAACTTGCAATATGTGCCCACACCTAAGCACTGACAATTCCAAATATATACGTGTGTATTCACTCTAGAGTCACTACATTCGTCACTCCAGGGTCATTATAGGCTGTAAAGGACAGCCACATGCCCCTTTACTAACCCTAAGCTAACCATGAATAAGGGCCCCCATGCCAATGAGCCTCCCACCTCAAAGATAAAGTAAACAGACAGCAGCTGAACATAGACCAGCGGAAGGAATGACATTAGACAGAGGTGCTTGGAAGCCAATCCAGTTATGGCAAGTTCTCAGCCCCCACCCCCCGAAGCAGCCAGGAACAAATGGCCCACAGATCCTCCATCTTTCCCAAGCCTTCTACCCTGATTCTTTCTCTCTTTTTCTTGGTACTGGGGACCAAACTCGGGTCCTTGAGCTTGCAAGGCAGGAAGCAGAACCACTGAGCTAAATCCCCAGCCCCTGATTCTTTCCTATTGGTGTAGCTATCTATCTTCTCCTTTCCTCCCCCTTTCTTTTCCTCCATACAAATAAAGTGTCTTTCATTCAATTTTGTCCCTCTCATTTTTTTACTGGGGCTGAGTTTACAATCTCAGTGGGCTGCTTGGACTGCAGAGCAGCGATGCCCGTCCCCCGAGATGTGACATCTTTGGTTACCAGGAGCCAGACGCAACTCTAAGGTGAAGTTTATGTGGCAATAGCATTTATTCTTTCGGACTTTCTCTCCTTCCCCCTTTGACTCTGTGTTCTCTCTCTCTCTCTCTCTCTCTTTCTCTCTCTCTCTCTCTCTCTCTCTCTCTCTCTCTCGCTCTCTCTTGTCAAGCCCTGACTTCCTGGGCTCAAGTGATCCTCCTCCCTCAGCCTCCCAAGTACCTCAGGCTACAGGTATAGTCACCACACTAGCTATATTATTATTTTTTTGATTCTGATTCTTCTTTTTATTTGTATGGGTTCACTATATCCCTGTTGTGACAATAATCTGTAACTCTGGTTTTGACCATTTGGTGGTCTTTATTGGGAGGCAGATGCCTGGATTAACTCCCTGGTATTGGCAGCCATGGGAATTTGGTTGTATTTTGTGCTTTTCTCTCCCTTTTGTTCTGTGTGTTTTGAGAATTCTGGTGTCTCCTGGAAGCCTCACTGTTGCCTTTAATGTCATTATGAATTTAAACCATTCATAGATTTGTGTGTGTGTGTGTGTGTGTGTGTGTGTGTGTGTAGACAGCCCCCAGAAAGATTAGGAGCTGACTGGTGGATTTTTGCTGTGTTTATTTTTGATCCATAATTAAAGTTGTAAAACCAAAGCTGCTAGTTCTTTGCATCTTTATGTGTATAAATGAAGAAAGCATTTTCTAAAAGAATTGTCTGATTCCAATCTACTCTGTCTGTGGGAGATTTCTTTCTCACCCTCCACTCTAGGATATTTATGGAGTGTAATAAATTCATGGGTAATCACTGATATGGTCATTAATGGGGACCGAATCAGAACTGTACCAGATTCTTTTATTCTGAAAGCATATAACTTCATCAAAGCAGATTTTTTTTTTTTTTTTTTGGTACCGGGGGTCAAACTTGGGTCCTTGAGCTTGCAAGGCAGGTGGTGGAACCACTGAGCTAAATCCCCAGCCCCATCAAAGCAGATTCTTTAACCAAAGATTAATAAAGCTACAAGGTTAAAGTTAAATTTTCAGTGGACATGTAAGGAAAAATCCTTTCTCTTTTTGTAATCTCTTACCCTCAATGAAAAGTTTTCTTGAGCAAACCAAGATTAAACATTTTTAAATGATATATTATGCTGACACTTCAGAATAAGAAATCTCCATAACAGATTAATAACAAATCAGAAAACCAAAGATAATTATTTTGCAAGATCATAGCATGTATTATTGGCCTTGTTTACAAAACTGTTCAGAATGATGGTTAAATATTCATGAAAGGTCTTTACTAAGTTACTCTATTTTAATAACTATATAATATTTGTGTTAGTTGAATAAAATTTTGTTCTCTTCCTACCAGCATGGAATTAGATTAATCCAATTTGTATTCATGCTAGAAGTCTCATTCGATTAGGTAGGATAGGACCATTACTTAGAATCAAGGACAAATTAAGCCAGGCACAAAAGGATAAATATTGCATGATTCCACTTACGTGACATTTCTAGAGTAGGCAAATCCATAGGGACAGAAAGTCAAATTGTGGTTATTAGGGATGGGAGATAGCAGGGAATGGGGAGTTATTATTTAATAAATATTCTTGTTTGGGATGATGAAAAAGTTCTGGAACTAGAGAGTCGTGATGGTTATATAACATTAAACCTCCTCCACTAAACCAAGAAACCCCCTTTTTTTAAATGTCAAAAGCTTAGCCAAAAACACTGGGGGAAAGTTCCATTTTGTTTGTAGAGCTGCACTGAATTACATACACGAGAGGAAATCTATCCAGTAAGCTTTCCATATCTCTGTATCCACATGTTCCACATCTGGGGATTCAACCAAATGTCAAATGAAAATCTTTGGTTAAAAAAGTTATGTGCATACTGATCACATACAGACTTTTTTCTTGTCATTCCCCAACTAATAAAATATAACAACCACTTACATAGCATTTACATTATGTTCAGTATTATAAGTAATCTAGAGATGATTTCAAGTATAGGGCAGGATGTGTGTAGATTATATGCAAATACTAAACCATTTTAAGTAAGGGACTTGAGATTTTTGGATTTTGATATCCGAGGAGGTTCCTGAAACTAATCCTGTATGAATACGAAGGGATGGCTGTACATAAACACATATATACAAACATACAAATGGCGTATGTATATGGCATCAGTTTCTTTTTTTCTTTTTCTTTTTGATACTGGGGATCGAACTCGGGTCCTTGCGCTTGCGCAGCAGGCGGCGAAACCACTGAGCTAAATCCCTGGCTAGCATCAGTTTCTTGATGAAGAACAGGAAAGAATCAAAGACAGACCTTCATATGTAGAAATGATGCTTATAAAGTTTTTGTTGGAAACTGACTTGAGTTCTGCTCTAAGGCATATGAAAACCCAGCCTTACAGATAGTAAAAAGAACACTTTTATGGAAGGCCTTGAGCACTAACAAACAGCCCTCTCTGATCACTGATGTCATTACAGTTAAGATTTGACAGATGAAGGCAGAGCCCATTCTTGTAATCTCAGCATCAAGGGAGCTGAGGGAGGAAGTTTGCAAGTTAAAATCCTGCCTGGGCAATTTAGTGAGACACTGTCTCAAAATCAAAACAAACAAACAAACAATTTAAAGTAAAATAAATAAAAGGGGTTGGGGGATATTGCTCAGTGGTGGAGCACCTTTGAATTTGATCCTTAGTACTGAAAAAAAATGTTCGATAGATGAAACCCCGAGGGTGTAAGATGCACATTCCTGGGTCTCTGAATCCAGTAGATGAACCAATCAGCACACTAAAATATAATTACAACTTCAAACATTTTACAAAGCCTCCAGACAACAATGATGAACTTTTTAGTCTTATGCAATGCTGGCTTTATTCTCCATACTGTGGTGATTGATTATCCCTTGGCAACAAAAGAGTTAAAACCCTCAGCAGGAAGCTTCCCCTATTAAAGCAATTCTGCTCTCCTCATACTAAGCAATCATAAAACAATGCACTCAGACTGACCCAAGGCAGCATGAGATAAAAATAAATCTTTCTCCCAGGGATCAGGGGCCTTATGTAAGGCTGAATTAAAGGGCCTTGCCAATTTGCAATTTTGATATACAACTTCAGATACAATGCAGTTGCTCCTGGGAGATTAACAAGAGACAAGATGGCCCCAGAAATGCATTTCCAAGATGTCTGCAGTTACTGAGACCCTTTTCTATGTCTCCAATCCCTTATAAAAACCCCAATCTCTCACATGGACTGCAAAGTCCTCTCTTGGGAACCCACCGGCTGTCCTCTTTCTGGAAGAGTTTCTGGAAGTCCTCTTTCCTGTCCTTAAGAGGTTAAAATACTGTAAATGCCATTCGATGGAAAGGCAGACTTGTAAAAACATTTTTGTGTGGCTTTATCTACTGAATTCACCAGATCTGGCACCATGTGACTTCTGGCTCTTCCCCAAAGTCAAAACCACCATGAAAGGTAACATTTTGAATCAATTCAGGAATGGAGGCAGCCACAATACTGCAACTAAAGACACTCAGGAAAAAGGACTTCAGGAACTGCTTCAGAAAGTGGCAAGAACCATGGGATAAGTGTGTTTGAAGCGAGGGGGGTGTTTTTGAGGGGGATTAATGGCAATGTGTCTTATACTGTTATACATTTTAAAAATTTAAACATTCTCTATGTATTTTAATCACACCTCATACAATATGAGATCTTTATGTCCTTATATATTAATCAACATCTTATAATACTTGGGTAAATAAAACTGTCAAATAAACTGGGCATGGTGGTACATGCTGGTAATACCAGAAACTTTGGAGGGGGAGGCAAGAGGATTTTAATTTTGAGGCCAACCCAGGCAACTTAGTGAGACTCTGACTCAAAATAAAATAAAGTAAAAAAGGCTGAGCATGTAACTCAATGATATATTCTTGTGTTGCATGCACAAGGCCCCTGGGTTTAATCCCTAGAATGAAAAAAAGTCAAATAAAACAAAATGTTAAGTTAAAAATCCTGCAACAAAAAATAGTTAAAAACCATGTGCTGGGCCGGGGATTTAGCTCAGTGGTTTTGCCGCCTGCTGCGTAAGCGCAAGGTCCTGGGTTTGATCTCTGGTACCAAAAAAAAAAAAAAAACTTAAAAAATAGATGTAGCCCAGTGGCACCACTCCTGCCTGACAAGCGCAAGGTCCTGCATTTGATCCTTAGAACCGAAAAAAAAGAAGGTAAAAAATATGTCAAATCCTTGTCTTAGGACCAGAGACTTGAGGAAAGGATTGTAGAAGTAAAGCTGATACATTATACACAATCCTCCCCTCCAAAGCTGACCCCATCCTTGACTTTGGAAAAGCTAATGTCTGAAAACTTGTCAACTGTGGTTGAAGTGACTTCTGTCATCTCACCATGAACAGAATATTAATTGTAAGTGTACTGACCTTGGTAATTTTGTGATTTTTATATCTTTTTTTTTTGTTTAAATTAATTAATTTATTTTTATTTTTTGAGACAAGATCTCAATATGTAGCTCAAGCTGGCTTTGAACTCATTTTGTAGCCTAGATTGGCCTCAAACTCACTGTGATCCTCCTGCCTCAGCCTCCTAAGTGCTGGGATCACAGGCGTGTGCCACTATGCCCAGCCTGTTTTCAGGACCTTGTGCTTGTGAGGCAGGCACGGTGCCACTGAGCTAAATCCTTGGCCCATCCTGTTTTATTTTTTAAACTGAGTTAATCTTCCCAAAATCTTGGATTTTTTTTTTTTTTGGCATGGGGGATCGAACTCGGGACCTTGTACTTGCAAGGCAGGTAGTGGAACCACTGAACTAAAGCCCAGGCTTACCTTTTTTTAAAATGGGAAACTTCTACGTCTTTGTAATTTTTGTATTTGTTTCTGAGTCTTCAACCCTAAGTTTAGATGGCTCTATTCATTGGATATTTTAAAATCTACTTGGTTCTGTGCAGAGATCATTTGTGAAATCTAAAACGTAGTTATTCTTGGGCCAGGGATTTAGCTCAGTGGTGCCACTGCCTGTCTCAAAAGCACAAGGTCCTGAGTTTGATCCCCGATACCAAAAAAAAAAGTAGTTATCCTGGTGATCATGATAGTCAAGAATCAGTCATACTGAGGGCGATTAGTGTGGGCGGAATAAAGGAATCTTTTCTCTTGTTAGTCCTTAATTTACTGTGATTAAGGTCCAGAGTACACAATGAAGTTACCATTTGCTAATACTAGATGGTAACCAGAGCATTTCAATCCCTTAATTACTGAAATACCGTACATTAGCTATTTTTCTCTTTCCTTTTCTGTTTTTGTTTCTCCTCTCCCTCCTTCTCTCCTTTCCCCTTTCCATTTTCACTGAGGGCTCTCTTTACAATTTAAAAGTCTAGCAATCTCCCCCTCCTTTCCCCACTTCCATTTCCCCTTGATGCATCTGGCCCCTGCCTTTCCTCTTACCCCTCCTGCCCCCATCCTGGCAGCCCTCTTTACCTGCTGGTACCAGTGTTTTACCAGCCGCAGGAAGCTCTTCAGCTTAGTTGGCCGATGTTTTATAAAGTTTCTCTGCAGCTCGCTGAAGGATGGGGAGAAATTTCCAGGGTACCCATAGGCCTTGATCAGACTCACATAGATCTCTGGGGGTGGCTTAGAGTTGGGAACAGAAGGCCCTGAGGGAAGAGGAAGCAACAACAGATACTGAGGGTTTAGGAAGCCCAGAGGGGTAATTAGTGGCCAGGGTACAGCCTGTTTATCCATTGGAGGTGCCTCTCTAGAGAGACTTGGGACCTCAGCTCTTCAGACACCAAAGCTTTGCCTTGCTTGATTGTCCTTGAGAAATTCTTGCTTTGGGGAGCCAACATTGGGCTTTCCGTGTCTCAGAGCCTCCCCCACCCAGGACTGTTGTCCTCCCTGAATATCCCTGGCTGTTATGGTTTAGATCTGGAGGTGTCCTCCAAAAGTCTCATGGGGGCACTATACTCATCAGTGAATTAGTGGATTGATGAATTCATAGCTGACTGTGTTGTTGGAAGGTGGAGGCTGGTTAAAGGTGAGTCACTGGGAGCATGACCTGGAAGGGTATGTCTCTTTCCCTGGCTCTTTCCTATGCTCTCTGCTTCCTGGCTGCCATGCTAGGAGCCCCATCCCTCTGCCAGACTCTTCCACCATGCCCTTCCTGCCTTGGAGCCAGCTGACTATTGACTAAATCCTCTACAAACTAAAAGCCAAAATAAACCTCTCCTCCTATAAATTGTGAGTGTCGGATATCATGTCTCATTGATGAGGAAGTTGCCAAGACTTGAACACTCCTAGTTTTCCTTAATATTTATTTTAGATTTGTTTCTGGACGATTCATTTAGGAAGCCCCAGGAGGTAGCAGTGGCCGAGGGGAGAACCAGTTCCATGGCATGTGTTATTCTTTTTCTTGCTAAGATTGGATCCTGACTCTGACACTTTCTCAATAGAACAACTCCTGGCAGCCACAACAGTTAATGGATGCTGGCACACAAGATAATACATTGTTATGATTTGGCTCCTAAATGTCCCTCCAGGCCTTAGTGCTAAAGGCTTGGTCTTCAGCTCATAGTGCTATTGGGAGATGGTGGAATCTTTAAGAGGAGTGGCTTAATGGAAGGAAGTTAGGTCATTGGGGTGTGCCCTTGAAGAGGGTATAGAGACTTCTCTCTCCCCCCCCCTTCTTTTTCTCTCTCCTTCTCTGATACCATGATGTAAACAGATTTCCTACATCATGTGCTCCTGCCATGACATACTGTGCCGCCACCACCACAGGCCCAAAGCAAGATGACCAGATGACCATGGACTGAAACCTCTGAAACTGTGAGTCAAATTAAACACATCCTTCTTCTAAGTTGCTTATCTCAGGTATTTTATCACAGTGTCTGAAAGCTGACTAACAGAAAGCCTATATCATCTGGACTTGTAGCAGACATGGTTTATTTCAAACATGTAGGACACTTGGACTGAGGACAAACAACAAGTGCCAGAGATTTAGTGCTCCAGGCAGCAGCTGACAGCTAATGACTGATAAGAAGTCATGGGTGAGCACTCAGCACCCCCTTGAGATATTGTTGAGATGTGTTCTGTATTATTGCTTTGAGTTCTGCAGGGGCGTGAAGCCCAATTGCTCACAGAGTTGCTTATAGTAATGCCTCGCTCAGTAATATACTTTGTATTGTGTTTTGGTTCCCTGCCTCTCTCCTAGTGTTGGGGCATTTTCTTGTAAAATGCTTGTCCTCATATCCTTGTCACAAGATCTGCTTCTGGGAAAGCCAAAACAATGACAGACCCTGATGCCCTAGTAAGAAGCACTCACGGTTATTATTTTAGCTCCTTTCTCTCATTGGGTCTAGGATCTTCCAGACTATCCTTAGCACAAAAAGCAATTCTTTCTGCACTTACCCAGGTTGTTCCATTTTTGTTTTCTCTGAACACTGCCATCATGTCTTTCTCTCTCTCCCTCCCTCCCTCCCTCCCCTTATTTCTTTTATGCTGGGGATTGAACCCAGGGCCTTGTGCATGTTAGGCAAGCATTCTATCATTGAGGTACACCTTCAGCTCTTTTATTTTGCCACAGGTTCTCACTAAGTTGCTTAGACTGGCCTTGAACTTTTGATCCTCCTGCCTCAGCCTTCTGAATCAGCTGGGGTTATAGGCATGAGCACTGTATGCAGCCTACCACATGTTTATCTGGTAAGTTTCTGTTTCCCAGATTTCCCAACAGGACAGCTCCAGTGTTAGTCATGGGCACATAGCAAAGGTTCAGTCCCCGGTACAGGACATGGATAGAATGAATGAATGAATGCAGGCATCTGTATATGGCCATGAATGAGAGATGAGGGAGTTGCAAGTGTCCTGGGAAGGGCAGGTGTGTGTTGCGGGCATCTGCTCCCCTTACCCAGGACCCCGTAGGCAGGAATGATGGTGACATTGATGGGCTCTTCAGTCTCTCCGGCCTGGATGGTGAAGATGAGAGCATCTGGGACTCCCTGGGCCACACTCAGGTCACTGAGCCCGAGGTCCACCAGGTCTTGGCAACAGCAGACTTTTTTCCTTAACAGTCTCAGGATGGCTTGGTGCTGCTTGGCCTCTTCCTGGAAGCTGTGGAAACAGCTCAGAAACACCACCAGCTCCACATCTGTGGTGCCTCTGAGCACTGTGCCATTCCCGAAGGAGCCCACCTGGAGGAGACAGAGCCCTGTCACCTGGAGGCCCCTGTGCTGTGTCCCGGGCAACCCCTGCACACATCACACGACACATCCCATTTAATGTGCACTGCCACCCTGAGGAATGGGTGGGTGGTACTGACATCCCTGCTCTACAGATGGGGAAACTGAGGTGTGAAGAGGATGGGTCACTTTGTTGGGGCCCTCAATTTGCAGCCTCACACCAGAGCCTACGTTTCTCATCTACTGCATGGCTTTCAAGACTCAGTCTTTTCTGCAGAGAGACGACTACTTCAAATGAATATGGCTTCCATATTCCCTACCCCAAAATCTGCAACCCAAAATGCTCTAAATCTGACACTTTCTGAGTGGTGATGTGACATCACAAGTGGAGCCTAGGGTGGTGGCACATGCTCTACTCGCAGCACTCTGGGAGGCTGAAGTAGGAGGATCAAAATTTCAAGCCCACTCTGGGCAATTTAGTGACTTCATGAGACCTGTCTCAAAATTTCAGAAGGGGCTGGAGATGTGGCTTGGTGCTGAGGCCCTGGGTTCAATCCCTAGTAAGACACACACACACACACACACACACACACTCTCTCTCACACTCACAAGTTGAAGATTCCACACCTGACCTCATGTGATGAGTCATAGTCAAAACACTAGCACACTAACAATAGTGTAAAAAATTACCTTTATGCTATGCAAACAAGGTGTTTATGAAACATAAATGATTTATGTGTAAGCCTGGATCCCATCCCTAAGATACTTCATTATATATATGCAAATACTTCAAAATCGGAAGAAAATCCCAAATCTGAAACGCTTCTGATCTCAAGCATTTCAGATGAGGCATATTCAACCTGTAGTAATACCCACTGCACTGCATTTGAGAATTCGGAGCAGGGGTGTTGTGTGTGTCTGAATAATTTCATGGCATTAAAGAGCAGGAAGCAGGTTTGCCTAGTGGATGAGAGCCATGGGCTATGAAATCAGCCCTTTGACTTTGACCTTAACTAGCGTGTGTGTGTGGTGCTAGAGACTGAAGCCAGAACAAGTGCTGACCTACACCCTCAGCCCTTGTTCCTTAGCTGATCATTTGAAGCCCTCAGACCTTCATCCGTAAATGAAAGTAATGATGGAAGGTGAGTCACTGGACATGGAGAGGATTAGATAAAATGCTGTATGCCTTGGTGTGGTGCCTGGCACACAGAAAGTCAACAATCTGTTTCGCTCTTTCCTCTCTATCTAATTGACTCAGACAATCCCTTTTACCACCTGGGCATCAGTTTCCCCATTTGTAATGGAAGGAAACTGAGCTGGATGGTTTTGAAGAGGCCCTGGGGATGTTCTGAGATTCTAGACATACTCTCCAAGTTCCACTGCCTCTAGCGTACAGAGCTCCACACCTCTCTGTCTCCACCTTTTCTCACTCTGTGTCAGGAAGTGGAATTCTTAGGGAATTCCCAGGCCCCAAGTGGGCTACCTTTCTTGGTGGGTGGAGCCACTGAATACAAATTATATCCCAGCTGTCACAGGCTGAGCACTCCCTCTGTCTGGTACCATGAACAGAACTTTTGCACATTACTCTTAATCCTCACACCCTCCATTTGATGTGGGTACCATGACAAATCTCCCCAATGTGCAGATAAGAATACTGAGTCAAGTCAAGCATGGTGGTGCACACCTATCTGGGAGGCTGAGGCAGGAGGATGGCAAGTTCAAGCCTAGCCCGAGCAATTTAGCAAGATCCTATCTCAAAATAAAGAATTTTACAAAATGGGCTGGGGATATAGCTCAGTGCAAAAGCCCTGGGTTCAATCCCCAGTACTGGAAGGAAAAAAAAAGAATATTGAGGCAGCAGAGGGGGAATTAATTTACCATGGCCTCCCAGTGAGCCAGGGAGTCAAGACGAAGAATCAGAAGACAAGGAATGGGTGATTCTTCCTCCCCTTTCCTCCCTGTGACCCATATACGAGCCATGCCTTGCTCCAGGATGGGAGGAGGCACCTGCATCTTTTCTCTCTTTTTCTCTTTTTCAATATTGTGGATTGAATCCAGGGTCTTTGTACTGAGCAACATCCTCAGCACATTCTTATAGTTTTTATTTGGAGACAGGGTCTTGGTTAGTTGCTAAGTTGCCCAGGCTGGGCTTGAATTTGCCATTTTCCTGCGGCAGCTCGCTTAGTGCTGGGATTACTGCCGTGCACCACCACACCTGGCTTTCCCTTTCCCTTCACTTTTCCCACTAGATCCTGACTCAGCATTTCTACCCCCGTGAGAGAGCATGGGGTAGCTGTGTGTGGCTTAGGGTGATTGCCCTCCGATGGCCCTTTAGATGGCCCTTTCTCTCTTTGGGCTGTCCAGATCACTCCTTTTGCAACAGCCTCCTCTATCCAGGCTTCTCCCATTTCATCCGCTTTTCCCCCAGGGTTGCTATTTTTATTTTGAACCAGGGTCTCAGTTGCTGAGCTGCCCAGGCTGGGCTCAAACCCTCCTGCCTGGGGGAGGTGTGTGTGTGTGTGTGTGTGTGTGTGTGTGTGTGTGTGTGTGTGAGTGTGCATGTGTGCACCTGCACATGTGAGTGCCCAAGCTCCCTAAGCCCAGCAGAAATCTCGGGCAAGAATGACAATGATGTTTCTGTTTTGAGGCCTTTGTCCTGCGCTGCTGATCATTTAGCTTACATTGCCCAGGCTGTTTGGTGAAGGAGAAAGAATGATGATTATGATGTCCGAATCATAGGTGAGAAGGCTAAGAACTTGAGAGATAAGATAGAGCAATCAAGGTCACACAGTTGGCAAGGAAAAAAAAAGCAGAATCAAATCCAGATCTGTCTGATGTTAAAATTTGTGGTTTTCTGCCCTAAATCATATTGTGTCAGGCTCCAGATGCTGGGGAAGGTGTGAAGATGGGATTTAACCCAAGGTTGCTGAATCCTTGCCTGGCTTGGCTGCCCATAGAGCCCTGAGCTGGGGGTCTGCAGTCCTACTTCTAGTCTTGCTTTGCTATCAACTTGGTGTGTAACATTGGGATATCTCTCACCTGGTCTATGTGTCAGTTTCCTTAAAGTTTAAATGAAGGAATGGCTGATTTTCTGATTCTTCAGGGCCTTTTAAACTATGGGCCTCTTGAAAAAAATGTTTTTTTTCCAGTACTGGGGGTTGAACCCAAGGCCTTTGTAGTGAGCTACATTCCCAGCCCTTTTTATTTTTTACTTTGAGACAATGTTATGCTAAGTAGCTGAATTGCTCAGGCTGGGCTTGAATTTGTGGTCCATCTGCCTCAGCCTCCTGGAGTGCTGGGATTACAGGTGTGCACCACTACACCCAGCTTGAATTTCTTAAATTTTGATCCTAGGTAGCATAGTAGGTGGTATGAATCGGCTGGGGGAAGACTTTAGGGAACATCTCAATGAAGGAGCCTAGATCCTTGGCGATGGGGTCAAATTCAAATCCCAGTGTCTGCACTAGCTATGTGACTGGGCAAGTCACCTCCTCTCTCTGAGCCTCCATTATAAAATTATTTTATTAACAGAAATTTAAAACAAACAGAAAAATACAAAGAAAATACAAAGAACACTTATGTACCCAACAAGTTAGATTCAACACATCTAATCTTCTTGCCACATTTGTTTCATCTAAACCATTTTAAAGTAAGTTACAGAAAGCACAGAACTTTGTCTATGGACAGCACGGAACTTTACCCCTAAATATTTTAGCATTTGTGTCATCTCAAAAAAAAAGAGGACAGGGCTGGGGATTTAGCTCAGTGGTTCTGCCGCCTGCCTCGAAAACACAAGGTCCCAAGTTCCATCCCCAGTACCAAAAAAAAAAAAAGAAAAAGAAAAAAAGAGGACATTCTCTGTCTATCCACAAAGTTACCATTACAATTAATGAAATCTCTCATATTATCTAATATCCAGGCCATGTTAAAATTTCTCCATTGTCCCCAAGCTATGTGTTACACAGATGACTTATTCACCTCAGGATCCAATCAAAGAGCTTGTATTGCATTTGATCCTTGTGAATTTCTTTTTTTGGTATCGGGGATCAAACTCGGGACCTTGCGCTTTTGAGGCAGGTGGTGGAACCACTGAGCTAAATCCCTGGCCCAATCCTTGTGAATCTTAAGTCTCTGACTTAAGATTTTTGCTTGTCTATAAAATGAAAAAAGAATCTATCTACCTCAAAAGGTACTCAAATTAGAGATAACAATATTAAGGGATTAGACTATTATACCCTGTCTTAGTTACTTTTCTCATTGCTGAGACAAAATACCTGACACCCAAAGTTAAAGGAGGAAAGGTTTATTTAGCTCACAGTTTGCAGAGTTTCAGCCTGTAATCAATCAGCTGGCTCCAAGGCAGGAAGGGTGGGATGGCAGAGGAGAAATTGTTTATGGTGAGCAGAACATAGCAAAGCAACAAGGCTCACTCACAGCTCTTTCTATCCCTTATATCTTATCCAGGCTACTTAAGGAGGGTAGCACTCACACCCTTAATCCTAGTGCCCTTGACACTAGCATTACACCATGAATCATCCCAGCCTCACACATTCTACATCCAACCACCTCTGAAAAAGCCCCACCTATGACCTCTTGCATGAGGCTTTGGGGGGACATCTAGACACAAGCCATAACATACTCCCAAATATGGTCTATTAGTATTAGTTTCCTTACTGGCATGTTCTGCTCCAGACAGCAGTGCAGTGGGGTGTAAATAGCTAACAAGGGGTGGAGTGGATCTTAAGCAGTAGAAAAGTATCTTGAGATATCAGCAGCATGGGCTAAAGATAACATGGCAAGAAGACCCCAGCATCCTTGGGGATGTGGCCTTCCACACTCGGTTTTTTCCTGCCCTGGCCAGGGAGGGAGAGGCCTGGTCTTACCTTGACCACCTTCAGCACCCGCACCTCCTGGTCCAGCCCTCGCTCCCAGTAGAAGAACTCCTGCCTCAGGAACTGCTCCACTGTCCGCACGACCTCCAGCACCTCTTCTTTCCATTTCCGGCTGGGCTGCAGCCACTGAGCCACGAAGGAGTCCAGCCTGGAGGCTGGGGTGCCATAGAGGTCGTGGGCCAGGGCCATCTCTGCTGAAAGTCCCACTGCTGGATAGATATATGGCCAGTCACTCACTGGCTCCTGGAACGCTCACCCCCTTTTTTAAGGAGGCTCCTCTCCAGCTGAACTCCAGCACCCTGATGGGTAAAGGACCTGAACAAAGAGGAATCCAGAGGTAAATGTGCTTAGAGTGGTTCCTTGGAGACCCCTAGCTGCAACAGGTATGCTGAAGGACACCCAGCTGAGGCTGGGAGATCTGGGGCCACCTTAACAGGGCTGGCATCCAGCCAACCTTTCTGCCTTTGGTTTCGATTCTCTGCTTTTAGAGTTTCCTTCTTTTGACGTTTGGAAACTGAAATTGGCTTGAGTCAGACCTTGGGAGAGGCACATTGCCCAGTATGTTGGAGTTGGATGGGGTCAGTCAGTCCAACTGCCCCAAACTGTCCTAAGGGACAGAGGAAGAGAAGGCGCTTCCTCCTGGTGGGGGTGAGGAGTGAGACCTCTACTTTGAATTCCAGTGTGCCCCTTACTAGGCTCTCTTGACCTCTCTGGCTCTCACAGTTTTTGTTCACAGGCGGGTTAGGTAATAATCCCCATCCCATAAAACTGTGCTGATGAAGAAGTATGAAAACACTGAGCAGAGAAACTACTTGGTCAATGAAAAAATTTTTATTCGTTCACTAAACATTCTTGAGGGACTGCTGGATGCCAGAGATTTTGCTAAAAAGACTCCCAAGTTGTTGACCGAAAGGGCTCCCAGAGCAATGGATAGACTTCTAGAGTCCAGCATGAGGTGTGTTCAGTCAGAAAAAGGCCATGGAATCCTGGTGGGAAGCCAGGCAGAAGGATTTCTTTGAATCACAGGTAGTGTCAGCAGACACCTGATTGACAGGAATCTTAAAGACAAGATCTAGCCAGGAGGAAGAGGGCTGAGCAGCGGTAAAAGCTGACACATGTGAACAGTCCTAGTGCTTGTGAATAGGGACTCGGGTGTTGTGTCTGTTCAGCATGGAGGGGTGAAGAGATCCGAGGTGAGAGCTGTACCTGGATAGGAGGGTAGGGATCGCATCATGGATGCTGTTCACTCATTTGCTCCTCCGTGCAGGCATTTATTCATTCAAGAAAGGCTTATTGGGGAACTACTCTATGCCAGGCAGTGTAGTGAATAGACATCAACTTGCATCTGATTGTAGGACTACAGTAAATAAAATGGGGCTAGATGGAGGAAAAGGTGAATAGGTTCTGTATGTGTGGTGGTGCTTATGTGTTCAGTTTATACTATAAGGTGGTCAGAAAAGGCTTACTTGAAAAGGAGACATTTGAGCAAAAACATGAAGGAAGAGAAGAGCGAGCCACACCTATGAGAGGAAAGAGGATCTTTTATGGCAGGACGAACCGCATGTGCAAAGACCCCACGGTAGTAGTGTAGTTGGTGGATTTGAGGAACATCATTGTGCCTGAAATGAAATGATCAAGGAGGGAGTTGAAAGGCGCCTGGGGCTGAGTAGTAAAGGGCAGGGAGGTAAATAGTATCTTGAAAACTACTACAAAGGTTTTGTCTATTCTCAATGAAGTGGGGAGCTGTTGGAGTGTTTTGAGCAGAGGAGGTACATGGCCTGACTTTCATTTCAACAGAAACGATCACACAAACTGTGGGACTGGGAGTGCAGGTGAGAGAGAGAGACCAGGATGGCAGCAGTCCTGGCCAGAGCTACAGCTGCTTGAATAGAGTGGTGGCAGTGAAGGTAGATAGAGTTGAATGTTTTAAATATAAACAAAACCGGAATCATGCAATGTATCTCCATATACCATCAATCAGCTCCAGCAATTATTATTTTTAATTTTGCATAACAAGTTTATTTTTAAAAGGCATATAGACCAAAGTAAACATTTAAACAGGTTTTAATTTCTGTCCAAGAAATGTTCCATTAAATTTTAGTCTCTAAACATTTTTAGCTCATTAATTGTCATCTTTGTTGGAGTCCATTACTTGTCTTCTGTTGAATTTAACTGCTGTTTTTTTTCCTGTTTCCTGGCTTTTCAATGATTTCTATTAAATTTTATTCTGCTAGTTTCCCACTTAGATGTCCCTGTCTTGCTTTCTGTGTAAGGTAATGGTTCACTGCTTTCATTTTAGGCTTTACAATGGTAAGTTACTTAGTGGGGCCCAGGCTGATTGATCCAGAACTTGGGCTAAGATGCCATTTTTCATTTCTGCTCTCCTGTGTTTTGCTTCCAGTTGTGCTGTGTTGTTAGGATCCCCATGTTTTGCCTGCAGCTCAGCTAGCTTCTGTTTCCTCAGCACCTCTAGCTCCATGGCATGGGTGTCAGGGGGCAGTAGCTGACCACCCTCTAGCCTGCTCGTGCTTCAACAGTTATCAAGCTATAGATAATCTTCTTTTAGTTATAATTCATCCATATTTTCCCTTCTGTATTTTTTTTTGAGACAGGGTATGCAGTTTAGGCTGACTTTGAACTCACTATGTAGCCCAGGCTAGCCTCAAACTTGAGGCAATCTTCCTGCCTCAGCCTCTTGAGTGCTGGGATTACAGGTGTGCCCACCATGCTTAGCCTTCTCTTCTGCCTTTCTGTATTATTTGGAAGGAAATCACAGACCTATCATTTCATGAGATATATTGTAGCAGATGTCCCTGACCAGTACTAGGCGGCTATAAGTGGGGCCTTCTTCTTGCTTTCCATAATTCGGCTATATTGTTTTATATCAGGAGTCAGACTGAAGCTCTATGTGACTCAGATGGGCATGTCAGATGGTGGACTGGATGAGTATAGCCCCTCTCCCAATGGCTGCTATGGAAACCAAGGCCCTGGTCTGTGAAGTGGCAGGGTTCTGCTGAGTTATGTATAGCTGAGATCATCGTGACCCCAATTAAAATCCTCTCCCCTGAATCGTGGCTTCTCACTGACCCGATGGATTGCTTGCTAATTGCACCTGGTCCCAGTACCTGTTTGTTCTGTCCAAGCAAGATAAGCAGTGCTTATTTCCTAACAGCCCTGCCTGGTTTCACTAGATGCCTTCAAAGAATACCCTGCTCCCTATTTCTTCCCATGATTGTATTCAATAAATACTGGATGTGCTTGGGGGAGCCTTTGTCTTTGTTGCCATAAGCAGCATTGATCAGGTCCCAAGATCGAGATTCTTCATTCTAAGTCTCATTTCCTGTCTATTCTTTTTTTTTTTTTTGGTACCAGGGATTGAACTCAGGTCCTTGTGCTTGAGCAGCAGGCGGCGAAACCACTGAGCTAAATCCCCGGCCCATCCTGTCTATTCTTTAATTTGCCTTGTGCTGTGGTGGCTCACAGAAGGCCAGAACCCATTGCAGAGGTTCTGGTGACAATCCCCTTCCTCGTTCCCTACAATATATTTTGACTATAAAACTAGTAGATCTTGGTAATGGTGATGTTAGAAAAAGATTGGATTCAAGGTGTGTTTCAAGGGTTTGGCCTTTGGCAATTGGAAGGATGGAATTGCTTTCAATAGAGGGGAAAGGTTGGGGAAGAGCACAGCATGGATATGAAGAGGAAGAACTTGAGTTTGGAACTGAAGTTTGGGGTGTCTATTAGAGATCCAGGAGATGAGGAGTAGACGTTTGGATATATGGGTCTATATTTCAAGGAAGAGGTGCGGGTTTGAGAAATAAAGTTGGCAGTCATCAGCATAGAGATATTTAAAGCCATGAGACTGGAAGAAGGAATGAAGAAAGAGAAAGCAAAGAAAAAGACCAAGGAGTGCACCCTAAAGCATTTAATATTATTCAGAGCTTGGTGATGGTGGTGGGGGATGTTGTCAAAGTCCAGCAAAGAAGAATAAGAAGTAGCTAGTGAGGTGGAGAAAAATCTGGAGTGGTGTTTTGGAAGCTAAGTGATATTGTTTTAAGAAAGAGGAAGTGACTCATTGGGTCATGTGCCAAGTGAACGTGCTCTGACTTTATTCGGAAGGCAGTAATAAATCAGAAGAGAGACACGTGATGAAGTTAGACTCTAGATAGCTTGGCCTGGTGCTCCTGTGGTGAGGGCAGATTGCAGGGAACAAGAGATGAAGAGTAGATGCAGAGATGAAGAGTAGAGGTGGGAGTATATGGATTGGGATGGTGTGTGGTGGTGCAGGTGAGAGGCAACAGTGGCCAGACCAGGCTAGGAGTAGTGGAGGTGGAGGGAAGCGGTTGGCTTCTAGGTGTCTTTTGGAGAAAGTTTGGGACAGGACTTAGTGAGTATAGGTAGGAGGAGAGGGACTGAGAGAAGACAAGGATGACCACCAGCTCTCTTCCTTGGTCCTTGTTATGGTTTAGATCTAACATATCCCCCCAAAGTCTCATGTGTTCAGGGGTTGGGCTTTTGGAAGGCAGTTGGATCAGGTGGGCGCTGAATGGGCTGTTAGGAAGTAGGACCTGGTTGGAGGAGGTGGATCACTGGGGAATGACCTGGAAGAGTGTATTCTTGTCCTCAGCCTTTTCCTCTCTCTCTGGTTTTTTTCCTGCTGTCTCTGTATCCTGGCTACCATGGATTGAGTTGCTTTCCTCAACTATACTCTTCCACCATGACATTTCTGCTTTGGAGCCAGATGACCATGGACCAAAGCTTCTGAAATTGTGTGCCAAAACAAACACTTTCTTCCTAAAGTTGCCTATGTCATGTATTTTGCTCCAGCTATGGAAAAGCCAACTAGTACTGTCCTTGAGTAAGTGGTTGGGGACATCATTAATAAAGAAAGAAGGAGGAGTATGCATGAGAGAGATCTAGCAGTATTTTTAGTGCTTCTGATAAGATATATAGGTCTAAGAAGGATCCAGGAGGTCATTGTTGACCAAAGTGGGTGCAGTTTTATGAGACAGGTGGGAGTAGGAGCCAGGTTAGAATGGGTGGAAGAGGAAGTGGGGTGAGAGGAATGGACGCCAGGAATGTAGATAACTTTTCAAGAAGTTTGTCAGCCATGACATATTTCTATTTAAATTTTCAAACTCGCTAACCTCCAATGGAAAGCATCATTTTTTTTTTAATTACATAAATTCTAAAAGTTCTCATGCTTCCAATGTTTGGTAGAATGTAGTCCTTAAACAATATCATGTTGACAGTTTTAAGGGTGGTGACCACACCTAAGTCAACAACAGTGTAAGATGCAACTATTTGTCATATGTTGACAGATGATTAACATCAAGCCAATATAAGAATCACTCAAACACGAACCATTTAGGCCTTATGTATTAGATTTTTGTTCACCTTCGTAAAATCTGAAGGGTAAGCAGTTTTCAATCATTCAATCACTAATATGTTAGATATATTTGAAGGCTTTAAAAAGAAACAAAGAGGCCCGGGGATTTAGCTCAGTGGTTCCAGCGTCTGCCTCAAAAGCACAAGGTCCTGAGTTCAATCTCCGGTACCAAAAACAAACAAACAAACAATCAAACATAGAGTCAGTAACATGTTGGCTTTGTGCTTTGTCACAATGACACTCAGTTGAGTGTGCTTCTGTGTGGAAGGAGAGCCAGTCTATAAGAAGGGGCTGGGCTAGGCTTGGGGCAGGAAGAGGATATGTGAAAATGTATATCATCTTGACTTGGGTTCCTGTGCTACAGAGAACAAGATAAGGGGCTATGCATGGGTGGTTTGTTCTGGAAATGATTTCAAGGGAGAAATGTGGGAATTGAGAAGGCCAAGCTGAGGAATATTATTAAATCAATAAGTACTGTGGACAACTGGGACTCAGTTCCATTGGAGACCATTTTGAAGAGCTGTGTAGAATGAGCCTGAAAATTGTCTCCCTGAGAACCAGAAGAGGGAACACTTCTGCCTCTCTTCTTATAGCTTAAGGGCTGCCTTGTCCAGTGTCAACTCCCTTGAACTTCCAGGTTTGTTTTATGCACTGTAATGGCTAAGGGGACATCCACAGATGTGCTTTGTGAGCATGCCTTGGTAGGAAGCAATTGTTTCTGTCAAGTAGAGAGAGATGGTTGAAGAAAATAGATTTTAAAAATGTATAAATCAAGCCTGCTATGGTTTGAATGTGCTTTATCCTCTCTGAAATTTATGTTGGAGTTTAAGGCCCACTGTGCTACTGGTATGCAGGAGGTCGAAAGTTAATCAGACTACAGTGTTGAAAGTTGGAGCCTATGGGAGGTATTAAGATTAGAAGTGATTTTTGTGGGTTTTTTTGGTATCAGGGATCGAACTTGGGACCTTGTGCTTGCAAGGCAGGTGGTGGCACCATTGAACTAAATCCCCGGCCCTATTAAGATTAGATATAGTCAGGAGGAAGGAGCCCTCATGAGTAAATACTGGTAGCTTGATAAGAAGGAAGGACACCAGGAGAAACACAGAGATGTGCACTTCCTGTCTCTTGCCACATGATGCCCTAAACCATCTTGGGACTCTGCCAGCAACAAGGTCATCATTAGATGCAGCCCTTGAACTTTAGACCTCCATAATTGTGAGCTCAAACAAATCTCTTTATAATTTAACCCATCTGTGGTACTGTATTGTGTATTTAGCAACAGAAAATGGCTGAATCAAATGTTCTCAAATTCTTCTCATCTCTGAAAGCACCTCCATCTGCAGTGTGGATTTTGCAGTCCTTTCTGTCAAGAAGTGGAGTCAGTTTCTCTTTCCCTTGAATCAGGGCTTGGTTACACAGCTTGCTTTGCCCAATGGGACAGTAGCAAATATCCATTAAGGTGTGGGGCCTAGGCTGGGGAGAAAAGAAAGTCAGTCTGGTATATAGAAGAAATGGAAAGGTCAGTAATTTAAGGTCTTTCTTTCTTGAAACCCTGGGGTTTTCTTCTCTGAATCTCTGCTTGGAGCTGGATCAAACTCACTGGTTTCCATCCCCACCCCCATGACACTAAGGTCCTGCTGTCTCATTAGCGTATCAGTCTGCCCTCCACTCAGAAGACTTCTAGACACCCACAGAGTCATGCGTGCCCTCTGTTTAGAAGTAGGCAAGGCTATTTTTATTCCTCAGTATATCATAATCTGTGATTACTGACATCATTCATCTCCTTGTGTTCAGACAAACCAATTTGTTGGTTTTATGCACTTTCCCCTTGCCATATCTTGGGCACCACAGAAAAGAGCTGCACCCAGTCTTAAGCCATCCAGAGACCAGAGACTTTCACAAAAATTTTTTCAGTGCCTAATATTACAACTTTCCCATCCTCTTTTCTAGATACGCATCAGAAGGGGGATAGTGCCTGCAGATTCTGGACCCAATAGACACTTGGAGATTTTGGGGGATAACATGTAAATATATGTACAAATGAACTCTACTGGCCAGGACTTTATTGTGCTGTCCCAGTTGGCTGCAATGGAGATCGGAAAATGTAATCTCTAGTCCTTAGAAGTGTGCCTATGTAAGAGACAAAAAGTATTGCAGGGGAAATAGAAATTGCTGCTACATCTATTTCAATTTTTGCAATTTTGGCTCTAGCACTGGACTAGGAATGAGGAAATTGCCAAGATCAAAGAAGACACAGCTCTTTAGAATTCCCTCCAGCCTGGGAATCCTCCCACCCTGGGATACGAAAGGGGAACTTGGAGGACGTAGGGGAAAGAACTAATAACAGCAGCTAGCTGCTACATTTATCTAGCACTTATTGTATGTCAGACACTGAGTGAAGAATTTCATACGCTTAATGTTGAGTTTCTATATCCTCAGCTATAGTATGGGGGAAACGGTTATCAATCTAAGCTTGTTGTGATAAATAAACACCAAGTACCCTGCTATTCCTAGTATACAGAGAATGGTAAAAACAAATAATGGTTCCCAGAACTCATAATCTGATTGGCATAGCCCAGCCAATGGATTAAGCCTATTTTGGGTCAGGTGATCACCCCTGGTCTAATCAGGTTTGGCAGAGGGTGAAGTCTCTTGGTGTGAACAAGATTTATTGAAGGGATTGAGAAGATTAGCAGGATGATAAGGCTAGATTTCAGAGCACGTGTTTACTGAAGGAAGTGCAGAGGTGGGAAAGGAGTTTCTTCCAGATAATGTATGAAAACTCCAGGAAGTTCCTGCTGCAGTTGCCATGATTTCCCTTCCATAAAAGTTGCTCTCCAAACATCATTTCCTATTCGTTAAGCCTTAGTACTCTGGTCTGTAAAATGGGGAAGGGTTATTTCAACTTGTTCATCTAACTTTCAGGGCAACTGTGATTATAAAAATCAAATGATGGGGCTGGGGATTTAGCTCAGTGGTTCCAGCACCTGCCATGCAAGCGCAAGGTCCAGAGTTTGATCCCTAGTACGAAAAAAAAAAAAAAAAAAAAAATCAAATGATGTTATATCTATAAGGTATAAATGCCATATAAATGCACAGAATTATTAAATACTGAGGAATACAGAAAATTTTTATTGAGCTTCTGAGGCAGATCTTAGTGAAAGGTCTTGAGGGGTAGAAAATACATCCAGTCTGATTTACTCAATGAGTGGATTCTCATTCCACTGAGGATAAGGAAAAGATTCAGGAGGAATTTATTTTTTATTTTTTATTTTTTCCCCTAAAATGCTTTATTAAGACAAAGGTGGGGGGGCGATGGATTGTTTGCCCCAGGGACTGACCTCCACTCCCCTCTGCAGCCCCCCAGCCGGTTCAGTGCACTGCAGGGAGGGTGAGTCCTGGGCCCTAGGCAGAGCTGCTGTCGAGCTGGGCTGAGGCCAGAGCAGGCAAGGTCCGCGTCACTTTCCTCATGCAGTGCAGGAGGAATTTAATAGGAAAAAAGTCAAGCCTGATATCTTACAGCTTTTCTCCCTAGGAATATATGAGGACTTTTGGTTCTGTCTCTTACTGTGTGTGGCTTCTTTCTCTGCGCTGATGGCATTTTCTCTTTACTAAAGTATGGGCTTGAGTGATGCTCTAGTTTGGGCTATCATGACCCCTCCAGTCTTATCTGCATTTCTGGTTACATGCTCACTCTCATTTAACTATGCTAAGAGCACACTATACCTGGTACCGCTCTCCAGGATTCAAAATCAGATTGGCTAAGCATAGCCAAGTGTTGGAAGGATTCCATTCTGTTGCCTTGTGGTCCAATTAGGTCTAGACAGAGAGGAAAGGGAGCATTGGGTATGAGCATGGAGATCAGGTCCAACATGGGGCCTGTGTGGTATTTGGGCATTTTCAAAGAAGGAGACAGAGGCTGGGAGGCTCCCCAAACAATGTGAACTCCAAAACTGCATTAGACTGAGACCTATATCAAGACCATAGTGAAAGACTCAAAGCCATTTTTTTTGGCTCATTCCTTTATTTAGCAAGTATGTGCCAAGGGTTGATACTGGGCAGGTACCATTGTAGAACACAGGGGACAAGCACTAAGACATAGTTTTTGGCAAGTTTCGTTAGACCAGGGAATAGATGATCCAAAGGAACACAGTGAAGGCTTCAGGTACTTTCAGGGAAGTTAAATCTGAGTGAAGGGAAATGATAAAGGAAGAGGATGAGTTGGCCAACTGTATGGAGCATACAGCAGTGGTATCCAAATGGAGCACGCATTAAAATTACTTGGAAGGCCTATTAAGACACAAGCTGCTGAGTCTGACCACCTGAGAGTCTGACTCAGGTTAAGTCTGGGAGAGAAGCTGAGAATTTTCCTTTCTAAGAAGTTCCGAAGTGATCCTGATTCTGCTGGTGTGAGGTTCATACTTTGAGATTCAGTGATTTAGATGTTTGGGGATTGAAAGATGGAAACATGGACAGGTGACCTAAAGTGATGGAGTTGTGACCCAGCAGTTAGTGTTCTGGAATTGCAAGTGTTAGGGAACATCTGGTGTGCTTTAGAAGGTGAGGAGAGATTGAGGGGTAAGGAAGGGATCTTGAATGTCAAGGAGAGGAACTTGAACTTCACTCTGTAGGTAATGGGGAGACACTGAAGACTTTTAGGCAGGGGAGGGGTGTGTTCATATTTAGGCTTCAAAAAGAGCACAGTGAGTAGAAAGGGGTGGGATGGGGGAACAGGACCATAGGAGTCTACATCACGAGCAGCCTGACCACAGGGAGTCCTGGGGACTTTCAGCTTCTCCTAATGAGCAGGATGGTGTCACAATCTTTGATCTCTAGGTCTTCAAGGCACTGATCATTTTTCAGTTTCCGACCCTGGAACTTCAATATCTGATCCTCCACACAAGGTCCTCCAGCTTCTTCAATTACCTCTTTCAAGTCAAGGATAGTGTCATCAGGATTTATGGCATAAGGCCTGCTCTGGCCACTAGAATCCTTCACAAAGACCTGGATTTCATCAAGGGAGGTCTCCAACACCCGGATGTTCACCTTAGAGAAGATCCCATAGTGTGCCAGGGTCTGCCGGCTGCCGAGCAGCTGCCTCTGCCCTCCTGGCTCCTGGAAGGAGAGACGCTGATACCCACAGATGTCATTTCTCATCTTGATCTCTGCCTTCATCTTCCTGATAGGGCTGTAGGGATCCACTGAGAGTGTCCAGTCCTCTTTCCCTGCCTGTTTCACTGTCACCTGCACATCCCGTGCTTGCTGAAATGGAACAAAGAGCAGATAAAGGCATTTGGGTGGTCATGACTGTCTGTTGCCTCCAAAAGTTCTCCCTCTGGTCACTGATGATATAATTTATCATTTACTGAGACATTTTCAAAAATAAAAGGAGGCACTAGTCATAATTATGTGGCACAACAGGCATAGGACTCTTCCAAGCAAAGGAAACTATTTGGACATCCTAGGTTTACAGAATCATTGGGTCAAACTCCGTCCTCTGACTCAACATGCAAATTGGCAACAGGTTTCCAAATAACATTCCTCCTGTGTGGAACTATTCAGTGTCCTTGCCTGTCACCTGGTGGTAACATTAGTACCTCCATGAGCAAATCACAGTGCCATTGTGAGGTTAAACAATGCAATGAGCTGGACTCTGGGATGTAAGCTTAAGGACATTGATTGCAATGGCAGAAGTCTGAAGATATCTAAAAAATCTGCCACAGATGCTGGTTATATAAATTAAAGGACTTGCATTTATTGAATTATCACATAGTTTCTGAAAATATTGATTGGACTAAGGAAGGTTTTATGTTCCTGTTCACCTGGTGTAGGTCCCTTGACCTAACATTCACTCTTGAAAGTGTTCTGATTTGGACTTTATGTTATATGATTGTAACTATTAGGTCCATAGGTGTGGGCAGAAAATTATCTTTAAAATGATTTAATTTAATAAAGGAACAATCAGTTGAATATTAATTTAAGTAAAATAAAAATGCATTCAGGCACATGCTTGGAAGGAGTTGTGTGGAAAGATGAGTGGATGTCTGAGAGGTAGTATTTCTAAGTCAGGGTTGTTATAGGAGGGAAGACTTATTTACTTACTTACTTACTTTGTTTATTTATTTATTTATTTGGTACTGGGGATCGAACTGAGAACCTTGCGCTTGCAAGGCAGGCACGGTGCAGTGAGCTAAATCCCTGGCCCAGGACTTACTTTAAATTACTTTTTAACAATTTGTTTTGCCTTTTTTATGTGTATCAGGGATTAAACCCAGGTCCTCTCTGCTGAGCTACATCCCCAGCCTTTTAAAATATTTT
>NW_004624747.1:12651535-12664083 GCF_000247695.1 Heterocephalus glaber | reverse complement strand
TTATTATTTTCTTTAAAAGACTTCATTTCTTTATATACTACTAAAAAACTCTGCCAGTTAAACCATGCTTTCTTACCACTTGTAACTTTTATTTTCTACTTAATGAAAAAATTCATGATTTTTACATAGAAATTTTTTTTTTTAATTAGAGCTATTACTTTCTTTCTATTTATTTTTTTAATATATATTTTTTTGGTATTGAGGATCAAACTCAAGATCTTGTGCTTACGAGGCAGACATGGTGCCACTGAGCTATAAATCCCTGGCCCTATATTTTTTAAAATTCTGAGATAGGGTCTTCCTTAGTTAGTAAATTGCCCAGGCTGCACCTGAACTTGTCATCCTCCTGCCTCAGTCTCCCAGAGTGCTGGGATTACATAGATACACCACCATGCCCTCCTCCCGCTTTGCTTTTGTTCTCGTTTGCTTGCCTCCCAGGAGCTGCCAGATCTGCTGGACATTCTCAAGAGACATTTCTGGGTGGTGGGGCTCTGTGATGCCTTAGTTAACTGCTTCAATTCAGTAGCTGTGAGGTTGTCTTTGAGGCTAGACTCAGAATTTCCATGCAAGACATGAAAAGTGGGACAGGTGACAAGATTTCTCTGGGAGAAGTAGGTAGGGGAAATAGATTATCTCAAGGAGTTCATAAACAGAGTCTTGGTCCTGAACACTGGATTGCTACTCAGAGTGCTGTAACCCATGTGGGAAAAACCTGCACACCGGGAGGCGTGCAGCTAGCATTGTTGCCCACAGCAGAGCCCTGTGATCCTCACTTATTTTTGGGGGAAATATCTAGCAAATCTCTTGCTTAAATAGCAAGAAGCTGCACTTTTGACACCTCACAAAAGGAGAAACAATACCCCACAGGAAATGTAGATGTGAGTATCTTGAGTCTATCTCTGAATTGGCTACAGAGCAGGGCAGAAATTGCTGCTCACTTTATAGGTGAAAGAACTGAGGCCAGATACTTATCACAGAAGAGAAGAACTGCCTATCCATTTGGCTGGAATGTCTACATGGGAGATAATTCCTGTCCCGGGACCTATGGATGCTGGGGTGGGGGGATTCACATGGGGTTAACATGAGGGCAAAACTGAGTCCTGACTACAGGAAGAAGAGTCGTACCTGTACATGCCAGGCCTGGCTGGGGTCTTCAGTCAAGCAGCAGGCCTGCTGCAGGCAGTAAGCAGCCTCTTTGGCCACCAGATCCCATCTTCTTCCCTTGCCTAGGTTGTTGGTGGGATCAGCTGGGTCTAGGATAATGGGCCTGAGGGAAATAAGGGAAGCAGATCTCTGTCACACTCAGGATCCTGGCTTCTGGCACTCATGTCTATCCAAGAGTACAGCCTTTGTGTAGGAAGGATTCCTTGCAAGCTGAAGCTGTTGGTTTAGGTTTGGAATATAACCTAAACTGACTTGGTCAGAGTGAATTTCTGAGATTTTGCTTGGAATGTTCCTTCTTGTACTGGAACATATATGTCCAGATGAGAAGCCCAGGACTGATGTAACCATGAAGGAATTAACCTGAACTTGATGGTAAAACCCTGGGAAAGACAGCTGAACAATTCACATAAAGGGATTCTGATGACATGGCAAACTTCTGCAGCATGCCACACCTTAACCTTCTTTTATTTTGGGGTTTTTCAGTTACAAAAGCTAATAAATTCCTTAAATTTTTTTTAAAAAAACTGTTCCTGTTGGATTTCCTGTTCCTTGAAGCTGAAAGTAATGCAACCAACATACTCACCTGCTCTTCTTCAATTGTTGTTTGATAAAATTTCTGACAATCTCACTTTGGAAATCATAATACTTGGTCCAGTATATGCAAATGTCTTCATAATCCCTGAGGAGTGTCATCACAGCCAGAAGTCCTTCATCCATGTTGAAGTTCTCTTGTTGGTCAGTTCCCATTTCCCAGGCATAGATGGTCAGTAGCTCCAGTGCATATTTTGGGGGCAGAGCTACTTTTCGGTACTGAGGTTTCACATACTAGAGAAAGGAGTTGGGGGAGAGAACAGGAGATAACTGATGCTCTAAGAATTCTCAGGTCACTGTGTTGTATTATGTAGCATAAGCCAAGGAAAGGCGGGGTGTAGGTAGACCTATGTCCTGGGGTTATCAAGATATCAATAAAAGAGGATGCTAGGGTTTCTTATGGATCCTCTGGGCTTTTATCAATCTATGTTTTTCAGTTGGAATGGAGGAAGCAATATAATGAATATAGAAAATAATTGAAGAAAATGAAAACACACATAAGACACCATTGAAAGATGAAAGGGAAAGAGTAATGTGAAAAGTACAATTCCTCCAAAGTTAATTTAAAGTTTTATTGCAATCTCACTTGGAATCCCAGTGGTATTTTAAACAGGACAAAATAGCCTTAAGATTCACATAGAAACATAAATGGCTAGGAAAAGCCAAGAAAATTACAAACTATATTATGTACATGTACCAACTTCCCAAGATGATTGTAAAATGTATGTACTGCAAACATATACTAATAAAAAAGCCAAGAAAATTATGAAAAAGAAAAATAGTCGGATATTTGTCTTTTTGGATATAACATATAAAACAGTTGTAGTAAGAGTATGTTTTTGGTATAGGAATAAGCAATAGTCAAATGTAACAGAACAGCCCAGAATTTGTTCCCAGTAAATAGAATTTAGTATTTGACAAAGGCAATATTTTTTTTTTTTGGTACAGGGGATTGAACTCGGGACCTTGTGCTTGCAGGGCAGGTGGTGGCACCACTGAGCTAAATCCCTGGCCCTGGAGGCAATATTTTGGATCAGTGGGAAAAAGACGCACAATTCAACGATTGATGTACAACTTGTTACCTATTTGGTAGAAAATAAAGTGATTCCATTGTTCCACCATATACCAAAAGAAATTACATGAAGGGCTGGGGATTTAGCTCAGTGGATCCGGTGCCTGCCTCGAAAGCACAGGGTTCCAAGTTCGATCCCCGGTACCAAAAAAAAAAAAAAAACTACATGAAGTTGCTTTACATATTAAACCATATTAGAAGAAAAATGAAGTGACTAATATATGTGTATGGAATATACATATGTCAGTATGTGTATATATATAAGGGGGGGTCAGATAGGAAACATATAATCTATAAAAGAAAGTCATACATTTATCTATGTAAAAATTAGAAACCACTATGTTGTCAAAGACAGTATAATTAAGATTATAGATGAATGATATATTGGTAAATATATCTGAAACACATATGAGAAATAATGGTAAAGGCAATTAAAAAGAGGTCTTAGAGTTGAGAAAAAATACAAAATCAATTGAACAATGTACAAATTACATTAATAGATAACTCCCCAAAGTTTAAATCCAAATGCATTTGTTTAATGGGTGGACTAGAACAACAGTATGGTCCCACGTATCTAAGCTCTGTGCATAAGCTATGTGAATATTGGCAAACACAGATATAAAAGAATGGTCACCGATGATGTTATTGGTATTATCTTAGGATTTTGTATAAATTTTACCTTCTTTCTTAGGCTTTTTGCACTGATGATTTTTTTTTCGGTATTGGGGATTGAAACCAGGGTTTTGCACTATGCTATATCCCAGGCCTTCAAAATTGCTGTTGTTGTTGTTCTTGCTAAGTTGCCAAGGCTGGCACTGAACTTGTGGATCTTCTTGCCTCAGCTTCTCAAGCAGCTGGGATGAGAGGCATAAGCCACTATGCACAGCTTCAATTTTTTAAACATGAGTCCACTGAAATATTCAGATGGAAAAAATAATTATAAAGAATATATTTTTTTGGTACCAGGGATCAAACTCGGGACCTTGAGCTTGCAAGGCAGGTGGTGGAACCACTGAGCTAAATCCCCAGCCCTATAAAGAATATTTTGTATTAAAATCACAAGTGCCAGAGGCAGACATACTTATATTCAAATTTCAGCTCCACTTTAGCATTTGAGTCTCAGTTTTCACATCTCCAAAATAATAATAAATAATGCATACAATTGAATTGCTAACAAGAGCTGAGCATAATCTCAGCTACTGGGGAGGCTGAGGCAGGAGTGTTGCCAAGTTCAAGGCCAGCCTGAGCAACTTAATGAGCTTGTCTCAAAAATAAAGAGGGGTGGGGCATGTGGTAGGTTACTTGCCTAGCATGCACAAAACTATGGAATTGATCCCCAGCAACACACACACAGACTAAATGAGAAAAATATGCAGCATTTGTATGTAGCATAAATCATGGAACTTGATTTACACTCAATAAACGGTAGCTTTATAATAGTTGTTTTACTATTATCTGAAGTACTTGAGGTCTGAAGCCTATTGAAAATCATGCTTGTGCTCATCAGGAACTATTTAACTGCCCTTGAGGAACTGTGTTATTCAAACCAGGCGGCTCTAAGCAGGACAGGATGCTTCAGAGGACAACAGAACATAGCAACAATAAACACCATTACCAACAATACTGGCTACCCCTAACTTTGTCTGGGTGCTCTATGCAGCAGTACCCAACTTTTTGGCATCAGGGACCCATTTTGTGGAAGATAATTTTTCTGTAGGATAGGGAAGAGGAGGGATGGTTTTGGGATGATTCATTCAAGTGCATTACATTTATTGTGTACTTTATTTCTATTATTATTACATTGTATACTTTGTTATTGTTACATTAGGTTCTCACAAGGAATGCAAACCTAAATCCCTTATATCTGTGTGCAGTTCACAGTAGGGTTTGCGTCCCTATGAGAATCCAATGCTGCTGCTGATCTGACAGGAGGCAGAGCTCAGGCAGTAATGTAAGCAATGGGAAGTGGCTTCAGATACAGAGGAGGCTTCCCTGGCTCACCCACTGCTCACCTCCTGCTGCGTGGCAAAGTTCCTAACAGGCTGTGAACTGGAACTGGTCTATGACCCTGGAGATGGGGATCCATCTCCAGGTTACAAATAATTTCCAATTATACTAGTATCTCAGTATAAGGGTTTAATCTGCCTGCCACTCTTAATTGTTTCCTTTTTTTCTCTTTCTCTTTAGGTTTCTTTTTTTTTTTTTTTGGTACCAGGGTTCGAACCTGGGTCCTTGCACTTGCTAGACAGGTGGTGAAACCACTGAGCTAAATCCCTGGCCCTCTCCTTCTCTTTAAAAAACACTGGGTTGCCCCTTGTCCCTGCATCTCCCAGCCTAACCTCCATTCTCTCACCTTCAGGTACCAGAACTTCACCAGCCGCAGGAGGTTTTTCAGTTTAATAGGGCGCCTTTTCACAAAGTCCCTCTGTAACACTGTGAAGCTTGGTGAAAACTCCCCAGGATGGCTGCAGCTTTTTATTAAATCTTCATAGATTTCTGGTGCTGGTTTAGAGTCCAGGCAAAGGGATCCTGGGAGGAAAAAAGTACTTGGTCAGGGAAACCTACTCTTTGAGGTGAAGAAGGTGAAAAGAGCTCCAATGAACATAGTGTATGTATAAATTATTTTAGGCAATTCTCACAACGGTATTACCCTTCTCAATTTATAGCTAGACAAATAAAGGTTTAGATGGTTTGCTAGCACACCCAAAGGTCACATGAATTTAAAATAACTCACGCTGACCAAAAACATACAATATGTCAGGCACTGAGCTACACTCAGGGAATCCTCAGAACAACAGTTCTATGAAGTAGGCAAATTTAAGCAAAACTTAAGACATTACCATTTTTGTTGGTGAAACATGGTCAAATAGCTTTCTATGGTTCCACCTAAATTTGATATTGTCCCATTAAACAAGTTGGTATTCTCAGTGTTGGAGGTATGTTACTGTTTTTGTCTAGAATGTTCCTCAAAAGCACTTGTGGTGAAGTCTTGGTCCCTAATGCAGCAATTTTCAGAGGTGGGGCTTTTGGAAGGTGATCAGATTATAAGGGCTCTAATTTCATCCGATGGATTTATAATTTGATGGCATTTTTGGGAGGTGATGAAACTTAGATGGAGCCTAGCTGAAGGGAAGCAGTCACAGGGGCATGACCTTAGGCACTACATCTTGTCTTTGGCCCCTTTCTCTCAGGATCTTTCTCTCTCCCTCAGGCCTCCCCCTTCTCTTTCCTCTTCCCCATTGCCTCTCCCTTCTTCCTGCTTCTTCTGGCTGCCAAGAGGTGAGCAATTTTATTCCTCTATGCCTTTCTGCCATGCTGTTTCTGCCTTAACACAGGCCCAGAAACAATGGAGCCATGGGCTGCAAAAACCACAAGCCAAAATAAACCTTTCCTGCTTTGAAATGTTATTCTTGAGTGTTTTGTCACAGCAAAGGAAAGCTGACTAACAAAGTGTTAAATAGTTTTTTCAACTAAAGGTGGAGGCAGGAAGATTGAAAGTTTGAGCCCAGCCTGGGCAATTCAGTGACTTAGCTAGATCCTGTCCCTCCAAAAAAATTTTAAAGGGCTGGAGATGTAGCTCAGTGTGAAGACTTTGAGTTCAACAATCCCCAGTACAAAAAAAAAAAAAAAGAGTTCTGTTTTAAAGATGATTCTAATCCAATTCTGTGTGATTCCAAAGACTGTGAAGTGCTTGCTTGACCTAGTGCATCCCAGAGAGTTGGAGAGGCTTAGGTTGGGTAGAAATTCATTATTTAGGAGAAACCCCTTTTCCATGCAACACTGAGACATGGTAACACATGCATTTATGGAAAGACTTAATTCTTAAAAGGATAGCTCCAATCCCATCTCCATGAAAAAGAACAATCTCCACTGGTTTTCACTTTCCCCAAACTCTGAAGCCAGGTCAGTAAAGGGGCCCTATCCATTGCTGTCTTTACCCAGGGCATCAAAGGCCAGGACCACATCCATGCGAATGACATCACTGCTCTTCCTGGGGTGGACCTGTAGAGTCAGGGAGCGAGGTTCTCTGGGTCCCGGTCTGTGGTGAACCACAGCGATGTTGTAGGCCAGGCTCTCACTACAGTGATCAAATCTCTTCTCAATGAAGTCAATGATGAATCCTCGGAGGCTTGCCTGCTTTTGGAAGCTGGTAAAGCAGCTCAGGAACAGAACCATGTCCAGGTCGGAGCTGTGGTTCAGCGTTGTGCCCTTCCCCAAAGAGCCGCCCTGTGGAGGATGACAATGCTGAACCTTACTTCCACTGCGACTTGATGCTTGGGGTTGAGAGTAAAGCAAGAAGCCCTCATGGGAGGCTGTACACACAGGTCCCCCCAAATGATAGCACTTGGCTGCTATCATACACAGTGGTCTATGCCGTGGGCATTATGGGTTGAGCACCTCTAACTGAAGACTCAAAAATTCAAAGTGCTCTAAGTACAAAACTTTTTGAGTGTTCACATGACACCAGAAGTGGAAAATGCCACCTGGAATCTCATGTGATACATCACAGTCAAAATGTAAAAATATTATACAAAATTACTTTCAGACTAAATGCACTGTATAAGGAATAAATAAATGAAGGGCAAAATACAAGATAGATAAAAGGAAACAGAGAGATAGATATGTTGCAGAAGGGAAGAGGACTGAGAGATGGAGAAAGGATGAAGGAGGGGAGAAGAAGGGAATGAAAAAAGAATTAAGATGTGTTATGTATGTGTACCAACTCCCTATGAAGTAGGTAATCATTATGTATGTAAACATGTATCAATAAAAATAAAAATTAAAAAATAAATTTAGATCAAAGCAGAGAGAAAAAATACTATGTTTATACAGATTTCATATTTAGACTTAAGATATCATCCCTGAGATGTCTCATTATGTACATGCAAATATTCTAAAATCGGGGGGGAAAAATTCAAAATCCAAACACTTCTTTTCCCAAGTGTTTTGTGTAAGGGACACTCAACCTGTACTACATCTTTTCACTAACTTCTAACAATCAAATAGATGGTGAGCAATTCAGAAGCTATGAAATGCAAAACTCTGTTCCTCCCCAGGACCTTAATCCCTTCTCCAGAGGCAACTACAGTTACCAGCACCTTATAGTGTTCCTTAAATGTTCTACTCCAAGACCTGCACTGTCCAATGTGGTAGCCAGCAGCCACAGATGTCCTTTTAAATTTAAATGAATCAAAATGAAATAAAACATCTGTTAGCTTTATTTCAAGTGCTCAATAGCTGCCCAAAGATAGTGGCTATTCTATTAGATAATGCACATGTATAGCATTTCTTTTCTTTTCTTTCTTTCTTTTCTTTTTTTGGTACCAGGGATCAAACTCAGGACCTTGTGCTTGCAAGTATTAGCATTTCTATCATTGAAGGAAGTCCTATTGGACACCTCTGGTTAAAAATATTTTTATGCATGTATTTTGTACACATATATTTTGTATATACAGATGCGTGGGTATATGTACAAATATTTTCTAGGCTTTTTGCTTTGAAATAATTACAGACTTACAGGAAGTTATAAAGATAGTAGAGAGGGGTTTGGTGTGTACTTCACCTAATTTTCCCAATGGTTATATACCATTATTGGGGATTGAGCACATGGCCTTCACACTGAGTTACATCCCCAGCTCCTTTTTTTTTTTTTTAAGTCTTGGAACTGTTTCTCACTAAACCACTAAGTTGCCCAGGCTGGAGTTGAACTTGGGACCCTCCTGCCTCAGCCTCTCAGAGCGCTGGGATTACAGGTATGTATTACTCTGCCAGCACATCTTACATAAAATATAGTAGAATATTAAAACCAGAAGGTTGACATTGATGCCACATCTTATCCTGTGACAGTCAAGGTAGAGAATCATCATTGCAATTAAGATACAGAATTATTCTATCATTACAAAGATGTACCTCACGCAGCTCCTTTATAATCACACATACTCAGGGCCAGGGATTTACCTCAGTGGTTCCGCCACCTGCCTCACAAGCACAAGGTCCTGAGTTTGATCCCCCGTACCAAAACAAAACAAAAAAAAATCACACATGCTTCCCTCCCTCCCACCATCCTTGAACCCTGGAAAACACCAATCTGTTTTCCATTTGTATAATCTTGTCATTCTGAGAATGTTGCATACAGTTGTCCCTTGCTATCCTAAGACTGGTTTTAGGACTTCCTCAGATACAAAAGTCTGAGGATGCTCATGTCCCTTACATAGAATGGTGTAGTATTTGCATATCATCCCCATCCATGCACAGCCTCCTGTACATCTCAATCTCTAGTTTACTTTTAATCCCTAATACAATGTGATAGGCACAGTTGTTACACTGTATAATTTTATTTGTATTATTTTTAATATTGTACTATTGTTTTTAAATTTATTTATTTATTTATCTTTTTGGTTCTGGGTATCGAACTCGGGACCTTGCGCTTGCAAGGCAGGCGGTGGAACCACTGAGCTGAATCCCCAGCCCTTAAATTTATTTTTTTAAAAATATGGTTAGACCTTTGTATCTAAGTCCCACATAAGCATATTCAACCAACTTCATATAAAAAAAAATACTTGAAAGGGCCAGGGATTTAGCTCAGTGGTGCCACCACCTGCCTCACAAGTGTAAGGTCCTGAGTTTGAGCCCCAGTACCAAAAAAAAAAAAAAAGAAAAGAAAAAAAGAAAAGAAAAAAGAAAAATACTGTTTGTGCTGAACAAGTATGACCTGTTTCTGGGCACTATTCCCTACACAATACCATGTAATACTATTTACATGGTAATCACATCCTTTTAGGCACCACAGGTCATCTAGAGATGGTTTAAAATAAAGGCAAGGAGGTACATAGGTTATACAAAAACACTACGTCATTTTATATAAGGGACTTGAGCATCTTTGGATTTTGGTAACTTCAGGTATGGGAATGAGTGTGTGTTCCTGGATTCCATCCTCTTGTGGCCTTTTCATATTGACTTTTCCTGCCTAATTTGCACAATGCTTTTGGTATCTACTTGTAGATTTGTGTGTCTTAATAGCTTTTTCCACCATTGTCACATTTGTTTTAGGTTATTCAAATTTTTATTTCAATCCCTATTATTCTTGTTACATAGATTAATTTTCAGAGTCCTCAAGTCCTGGCTCTTTGCTGTTTGTCCAGAGTTTTAGTTGTAACTTGTAAGAGAGTTTGTAAGATGTTTACTCCATCTTGGCGGCACCAGAAGTTTACAGACTCTTGTGAAATAAATATAAGTATTGTTAAATTAAATAAGCAGGAGGCCATTAGTCTGAGGCTCCCATAATTTGAGCTCCTACATTACAAACTGTAGTCTTAGTATGTAAATAAGCCAGATCCTGATTTAAGTAGTATAACAAATGGCCAGGTTTCAGCCAATCAGAAACAGCTAAGCTTCAGCCAATCACAGTCAGCCAACTGATCAGACCATGTCCAAATAAAGGAACGGCATATTACATGCTGCCTATAGAAAGAAATGCCCACCAGTAGCCAAACAGGTGATTTCTCTACTTTGTTCCCATGTTTGTCCAACTTTTATTGGCCTTTGTGTTTACTGCTCATTTGAACAGCACTCTGTGAACCTCATCTGGTTCGGCATGAAAACCTGATTCATGAATCATTTTTTTCTCAGGTATATTCTATTGAGTTTAACTTGTCTAAAGTTTTTCTTTTAGCAATATATATGAAAGAAAATGTTTTCTATCATTTACAAACAAAAGCATGGTCATAGTGTGCTAAAATATGAATGATGCTTATATATGAGCAATAAGGTCATTTTATAAGGTTCTGTGCTTTCCTATACCTTTGTGACTAAATGTATTATTTGTGTAATTAAAACATCACAAAACAATATTGACTTTAGATTTGTATGTAACTTTATTTATTTTTATTTATTTATTTAATTTTTTTTTTATTTTTGTACCCGGATTGAACTCGAGATCTTGCACTTGCGAGGCAGGCAGTGGCACCACTGAGCTAAATCCCTGTTGTTTATTTATTAATTTTTGAGACAGGGTCTTGCTATGTAGTTCAGGCTGGCTTTGAACTCATGTAGCTCAGGCTGGCCTCTCTTGACAATCCTCTGAACTCAGCCTCCCGAGTGCTAGGATTATAGGTATGCACCACCACATTGGGGTGTAACCTTAATTTAGACATGTGGTTCCTTGAGGATGTAGAATAGTAAAAAAAGAAAGAATATGGGGGCTCAGATACAGGTGGTGATTAAGTACAGCAAGAGATGTCCTTGCACAAGTTACTGCTGGTCCCTGAAGACTCTCTGGTCCACTCATGATCGGAAATTAAATGGATCAGCATATTTGACTGTAGAAAAACACATCGTTCTCATACCAGTATGGATGGATGGATGAAACCAGGAAAACTAGAGGTTACTAAAAAAATGTAATGCTTAAATAGGCTAACAAAGGTAGAAAAGTGTATTGTGGCTCCTTCCTCTTAATATAAAAGTGAAATGTAACATATATATATAAAATAATTATCTATATATCCATATTGATATATTATCTATATCTATATCTCCTCATTGCTGGTAACAGGTAAACTCACCGGTAATTCACCATTCATAACTGGTAAACTTATTTATCAATAAGGTCTTTAGTTTCAGTCCAACTTTGTTCTAGGCATTTTCTTTGTTGCTTAAAATGTTATGATAGCTACTTCAGAGGTGATTCAAATTCTGAAAATAGATTGTTGAGAGCAAGAGTAAACGTGAAATACATCTTTATCTTGCACAAAGATAGTCTTTACTTGGTGCATATACCTGTAAAGGTAGGAATAGGAACTTCAAGATGTGGGCATTTGGAGTAACACAAATGGACATATCCTACTGAGACAACGCATTCCAATCTGTAGAAGAGCTTTATTTAGAATATATGTTAAAATCTTCGAGCACTTTCAGACCCATCCTTAAGACAACATTCATCTCATTTCTAGTTCTGTTAGGGATTTCATTTTTTTGTTTGATTCAGAAAATGTGAGCAAAGATGGTGATATAGTAGAAGTACACTATAGCAAGTTCAGAGGTGTGCAGGAGTTAAGAGTATAGAAGTGCAAAGTTGTATCTTTTTAAGCAACTATAGGAAGCTGACTTTCGGTTTTTGAAGCTCATGATCTGCAGTGAATGCTCGAGCATTCGGGTCCTTCTGTATCAGTCTTACTGTCCGCGGCCCTTGTCACCACCGGGCACAGCCTAATTTGCTTAAGTTAATGTGCAGTGTCTTTCATTCTAGGAAAATGAACAAAACCTAGGGTTATGGTCTAAGCACTTTATATTGAAAATGGTATATTAAAAGTTGAATTATAATTTAGTACTTTCCTAGGAGAAACCATGCTTATAAATAGGTGTTTAATTACATGGTCAGTCCCTAAAAACTCCTTGGACTTGTCAGGTGACTTCTGGTATCACTAAATGCTCCGTAGTTTCTGACACAAGCAGTCAGTACCATTTGTGAAGAAAAATATTGGAGCTTTTTTTCATGACATGTAGGTAAAGTGAGAAGCATAAATTTTATAGAGACCTGCTATCCACATTCTGACTCCTTGACATTCAGGGGGCTGAAACCCAAATAATAATAATAATAATAATAATCCTCCTCCTCCTCCTCCTCCTCCGTACTATTGTTTTTAAATTTATTTATTTATTTATCTTTTTGGTTCTGGGTATCGAACTCGGGACCTTGCGCTTGCAAGGCAGGCGGTGGAACCAC
>NW_004624747.1:12619908-12651435 GCF_000247695.1 Heterocephalus glaber | reverse complement strand
CTCCTCCTGCTTTGTGGAATAATTTGCTATATAAGAGCATTTTCCCATGTTTTATCCCACTTATTAGTCATATGAAATTCAGGTTAAAGAGGGGGAAACTGAGGCTCAGAGATGAAGTGACTCATTCCCCAAGGCCCCATAATCCCACAGAAGCAGGGGTGGGATTTGAGCCCCAGGATCCCAGGAGTGCTCACCTTCACCACCTTCAGCACCCTGACTTCTTCGTCCAGAACCAGCAGATCTCGAAAGCAAAGATTTTGAAAGAATCTCTCGACTCTCTGCCAGGCATCCTGCATTTCTTCCTTCCAGTCCCCCTGGGGCTGAAGACTGTGCTCCAGGAAGGCGTCCAGCCTGTCCCCAGTGGTCTCATACAGGTCCGGTGTGAGGTCCATCTCTGCAGGGCAGGTGATGGAATATCTCCTCTGTCACTGCCCAGCTCTGTAAGGGGCACCTCTCAGCCTTTTCCAGCAGCTAAACAATTGCACAGGAGGAAGAAGACTGAACGGGAGACTGGAGAGGGCTGGACTGATTTCTTCTGGCAGCACATCGCTCCTCCTCCTAAGTATTTTAAACTCTGCAGCCAAGCTTCTCGGCCAGATTGTAAACGAAACAGTGCTTTCAAAAGAATAGAAACTGAAACTGTGGAGATAGAATTTTTTTCCTAAGGCAGTAAGGAACAATGGGTTCAGGAATGGAGCCAAATCTCCACAAGGGCTTTCTGTCTGGGAATTCCCAGAGCGTCCTGGAGCTGCCCCCTCTCCCCATGGGAGCTTGACTACTTGGGGTGAGGGCATGGCAGCTTGGCTGTGCTTAATGAAGGAGTCCTGAGGCAGATAATCACACCTTTTGTTTCTCCTGTTATCCCTTTTCTCTTTCTAGGTGAACCCTCTGATCCCTAAAAGCTATGAGTTGGAAAGAGGTCTTTTAAAAATCTATGTGTGTGGGATGTTAAGTAAAAATTTTGAGACCAAGAGGTCTCTGAAAAAAAGGGTTTTTGGAGCTAGCCAACAGTGAAAGGAGCAAAGGACAGATTTGCTAAGCTATCAGCAGTTTGACCAGATAGTACTTGGAAAAACATCCACTGGACCTAAAATGGACCTGAAATTTTGGAGAGAATAAACAAACCATTTACACGGAACCTCCCTTGCCATGGACCAGAGAAGTGGGGCAGAGTGGAAATGGGCAAAGCCCTGGGGTAGGAGGTGAGTCCATAAAGGCACGTTTTTGTTGCTTCTTGCTTGGTTGGTTAAAGAAGCAGAATGTGTGATGTGGCCTTGGTGGTGATCTTCAACACACATGCGGGAAAGGGAGGTGGAGCCAGTTTGTTTTTGTTTCTGTTTCCTTTCTCTTTGTTGATCTTGTCATGCCTGGCCTAAGTGAACAAACAGGACAAAGCAAACAGGCTGCTTGTGCCAAGAAGTCCAGTAATTGTCTACATACCTGTGCAGACTGTCCTTGGTCACCCGAGTCATAAACATTCCTTATGATTATAGCCCTTCCTGAAAATCTATAGAAATGTAGTCTTCTTTCCCCTTCAGTGGCTAGAATCTGTCCCCGCTTTTAGTCCCTGATTTTAGTCTCTGTTCACTGGAATAAACATTTCTTTTTTTCACAAAAGCCCATCTCCAGCGACTGGTTTCATGTGCACTGTTTATAGCAGATCTGGCTTAAAGCTGTCAGTTAAAATGAATTTCTGTTTTCTCTTTCCTCCCTACATTCTCTGGCCTGTCTGTTTAGCACATCTTAGAATACTTCTCTCATCAGGGGCTTATTTTCTGAAGTCTTCATTTCAAAGAGCAAAGGACAATTTTGAGGAAGACACATTGTCCTTAAAATATTTCAATTAATGCAAATTTTAGAAGTCTAAAACAACCCCTGTGAACCAGAAAAATAAGTGAAGAGAAAGTGAATTCAGGGCTAGTAATTATTTCGAGGAATATGACCTTACATTTACATATAATACATAGATGACATTGTATACGAGTGTTTTAATAGTCATTTTAAAAAGGATATTGAGGAAGTCATAAATAAACACAGGATGCATGTAAAAATGCACAGATGGCACATGAACATGTCACTGAGATCTGTTCAGAATGTCAAATCCAAAAACGTCTGTTTTTTAGGCTGCTGCTCTAAGAGAAGATGCTGGGTCCTGGAAAACTGGCTGAGAAAATTCAGAACTTGCTTGGAGATGAGAAAAACACTGCTATGGGAGATGCTTGTGAAATATTTGAGGAAAAAAGTTTTTTTTTGTTTTGAAAGATAAAAGTGGAAAAGAGAAACACATACCACTCATATAACATTTATAATTATATCATTATATCTAAAGAAGTAAATAAGTAAATATTGTGCCCTTTTGGTTTCCCTGAGGTTTATATAAGCAGGATAATTGCAACATTGATGTATTTTCTCACTGGGAAATATGTTATTAGTCTATTGGAAAATTTACTTAGATTATATCTTTAATGCACTGCATATGGATACACACACACACATATGTCAGTTTCCTTTTTCTTTTTTTCTCTCTTTTGTGACAATTTTCCTTCTTCTTTTGTTGGGTGGTATTTTACACCCACTGAAAACACACCATTTCTACTTCCTAGGATCCTAGCATGAAATAGACAGAGGTGCTCTGGTTAATCCTTGTATCGAGGAGGTGGACTAGAGACTACGGGTTTAGTGGGGCTGTCTGACATTGTGGCAATGATATTAAGTCCAATAACTAGATCATGTCAAGCATACAGTATGCACTGGACTCTTCATGGATGAGCTCCTATAATTCCCACAGGACCCACTGATGTAAGTTCCCACTGCTCTATGTACAGAGAAATCTGGTCTCAGATATGATCTGCCCGTGGTCATGCAGCACAGAAGTGAATGAGGTTTTTTTTTTAGCAAATAAAATACTTTATTGTCAAGGAGTAAATATACATTTAAAAAAGTGCAGATACTCATGAAAATTCCACTCTCTGCTTTTACAAAAGACCTGTACAAATTTCATAAAATGTCTTGTTTACTCTGTATACATACACACATATACATGGACACACACATGCACATATATATAGATTTATTAGTCTATCTATGATAAATAATCAAGAATGTGTTAATGCATTTTTCTATACATGTACACTTTTATGTGTTGAAGTGAATGAGTTTTGATTCACATACATATTCTCTGGTTCCAGAGTCTTGTCCTCGTTCATCTGCTTTGTTACTTCTGCTGTTAGCATTTCCGAGAGTCTGGGTGGGTGGCTTCCAGATTGTTCCACCCCGTTGTCCCCTGAACTTGCCTCTGGTGAGCTGAATGTCTGGGGGTATTGCATCTTGTTTAAGTGTCTTCCAATTTTCTTTTTTTTTTTTAGTTTAATTCCTGAGTTGATGCTTGTAGATTGCTTATGGTGAGTAGCTTTATTCCCAGTATTCAGAACCCTTAGAAAATGCCTACTTCTCAAAGGTATCTTCCGGGTATAGCTGGCTTTTGGTTTTTGAGTCTGTTATAAGATCCAACTTCTTTAATATATTGGAGATGAGAAGTTTCTACCTACTTGGCCCAGCCCCCAGTTCTTTGGCACTGGCCTATGGTATTTTTTAAGACCCTTAGGCAATCTCAGTCTTGGTATATCAGGAAGAACAACTGATTAGCACAATTATGTCACCTTGGGTAAAGTAGTACAATCAGCAATAACAATAGCATCAAACACAGCCTAGAAAATGACAAACTAATTTTGTCACCTTTAACCATATAAACTTATAGTTTTGTGGTTATATAATAAAATTTAGAATGAACTAGAAAATTGTATGCAATAAATAAGCCCCCAATATGGCAATTTTACCCTAAAGGGAGGAGATTTAAAAGGGGTTGGGGGAAAAATAGAGAAATAGAAGCAGAGATTAGAAGCAAGGCTGGAGGACAAAGGAAGATCATATAAAATTTCAGAAACTGGTGAAGAAGAAAGGAGTGAAAGAGAGAAGGAAGAAATAAAAATAAGAATACAATAGAACAACCACCACAACAACAAAAATTAGAAAATTGTGTTCATATTCATGTAAAAACAAGAAAAAACAATCAAGAATAAACAAAACAGGACAAGAACAAAAGCCAGAAGAGAAAAAAGAAAGATGAAAATAAGGAAAAGAAAAGACAAGTCCAATTCAAGATGTGTCTCTGTTGTCACTGGTAGACAGTGTGGGCAGGCAGAGTCCAGATCCGAGTTGTTTCCAGCAAGCCAACTGTAGATTTATGGTGGGGTAGTAGGTAATCCCAGCAAGCCTGGACCTTTAATTCCACTGAAGTTCAGACTGGTTTCTGGCTATGAGACTGGAACCAGATTTGTTGAGCCTGCAACAGTCTGTGTGCCTTCTGAAGTCTTGAACTCCACTCTGATCTCCTGCCGACTTGAACTCAGAACTCTCATTGTGACACCAGGAGCCACTAGATGGAGCCAGCTCATAGTTGTTCTGAGTTCTGAGCTCAGTTGGCTTCTCTCCAAGATGGCTACAAGCCAATCACCCTCTCCTGGGGGAGATCAGAACCTGAATAACTCACCAGCCACTGCAGTCTGCTGTGTCCACTGCTCCGTTCCACTGGTGTGTTTCTCTGTGGAGGTCTCTGGGCTCACCAGTAGTCACCATGCATCTGCAGCTTTGACCCAAACTTCCCATACTGTGAGTCTAGACTCTGGGACAAAGCTCTGCCTGCCACCTCCCTCTTTTTTGTTGAATTCTCTTGCTTTGCTCTCCCAGCGGACTTCAATTCTCACTTCAGATCCTTCCTAGTTCCTGGGGACCCACTTCCCTCCTTCTTCTCCTCCTCACACCACTATATTCCAATGTTAGGACACCAAATTTCAGAGAGGCTCTTTCTCTGATGCTCCCCATTCTGCCATCTTCCTGGAAGTCATGTTCTCTCATTCCAAATGCCAGAAGGTCAGCTGCTATACTGTCCCACTGCCTTTGGCAACTTGTATTTATTGAGATCTTCCTATGTGCTGGGTACTGGGTAAGGCTTGGAGAAAATAGATATAAGATTCACTTCAAGGGGAGACTCATCTGGTCCCAGAGCCTAGTATAGAGCTTGGCACATAGTGGGTTCTTAATGTTGCCTGAATCAATGAATAGACTGCACCAGATTACAGAAGAATGAGCACTTTGATATTCGGATGACTTTTCAGTCCAAGAAAGGGACAGATGGTGGATGACAGAGGATTTCTTGGTGACTTTCCACTTGTCCCATCACAGTATCCATTGAGGGTCTGCATCTCTGGATAAAATGAACTCTGGATGGTAATTTAAGATGATCTTTTCAGAGGTAATTTCTTCTCTATTTACTCCAGTGTTTAACTTCTTTGGAATCTTGCACACTGTACAGAATATGATTAATGCTATGGGAAACATGTTTATGTCTATATTTTACACACAATTTCTGGGGTTCTCTGGACCCCAAGTTAAGAATTGGTGATGTGGAAGGTACTTGAGGACCAGAAGACGTCATACATCAATCATATCTCAAATGTGGAATTTAGTTGTTGAACCAACATGTTTTAAAGGAATTTCTATGTGCCTTGCATAATGCTGAGATCTAGGAATATTGCAGGAAACAACTATGGCATGCAGATTAATCAGGAAGGATCTCTAAGGAGTTGAAACACCTAGCTAATGGTTTCTCAATTCTTGGGCCACATTTGGGACTGGGATTGAGGTGATTTTCACCTCCACATGTGTCTGAAACTTTCTTCCTTTTAGATCCTATTTTAGACTAATGTGTTAGTCAGCTTTCCATTACAATAGTAAAATACCTGAGGCAATTAATTTATAAAGATAAAAGGTTTATTTGACTCATGGTTTTGGAGGTTCTGGTCCAAGGTTTAGGTTTCTGACATTGTGAGGTCTTGCACCATGAAGAACCAGCCACACCTTGAGGTCTTGGTTTTTTGTTGCTGTAATGAAAGATTTTAGACTAGACACATAGGCCATGCTATATAGTATGGGTGGAATTTATTGCAAAATAATAGATTTTCAGAGAGACAGAAAGAGAGAGAGAGCAAGAGCGAGAGCGAGAGAGAGCCTTCAAATGCACAAATGACATAAAAAAACCCTGTGCATAGAAGTAATGCCAGAACACTTCCCAAACATGGAAAAATAATTTGACATAGAGATAAATGAGGCATATAAAACTCCAATTAGCCATGATGAAAAAAAATCTTCACCAAGGCATATAATAGTCATATAATAGTCAAGATTCCAGAAATTTAACACAAGAACAGAATATTAAAAGCTGTTAGAGAAAGGAAACAAATCACCTATAAAAGAAAGCCCATCAGAATCACAGCAGACTTCTTAACATAAACCTTCAAGTCAAGAAGAGCTTGGAATAAAGTATTTCAAGCTCTAAAAGAAAACAATCTCCAACCCAAATTGTTGTACCCTACAAAACTGTCTTTCAAAATTGGTGGAGAAATAAGATAATTCCATGACAAAGAACACCTGAAGAAATTCATGACCATCAACCTAGCACTCCAAAATGTTCTAAAGGACATTCTAGAAAGAGATAATGAGGACGACAACTCCATGAACCCTAACAGAATGAATCCACCAGGAAAGGCAAGTAATTAAACAGAGGGGAAAAATTGGAAAAAAAAAAAAAAGAAACTAAACAACAGAAAAATAACATGACAAGGATAAGTCGATACATATCAGTTATAACCATCAACATAAATGGTTTCAATTCACCAATCAAAAGAAACAGACTGGCAGAATGGATCAAGAAGTATGATCCAACAATATGTTGTATACAAGAAACACATTTAATTCAAAAAGAAATTCTTATATTTGAATTCGTATTCAAAGGATGGAAAACTACTCCATGCAACAGGAACCAGGAAAAAAGCAGGAATAGCTCTTTTATTGACAGACAAATTGGATTTCACACTTGATGTTAGCGAAAAGGCCAAGAAGCGATGACAAATTGGATTTCAAGCCAAGATTGTTCAAAAGAGTCAAAGAAGGTCACTAAATGGTAAATGGAACGCTTCCAAGAGGAAGAGACAACAATAATAAATACATATGCATCAGATACTGGTGCACCCAACTATATAAGACAAATAATAATGGACATGAAAAATTTAGTAAACACTAACACAATTGTAATGGGGGACCTTGTTGGGAGCATTTCTATATAAATTTTGGGGAAAAATCATTTCATAATTAGACTATGACTATATCTGTCTAAGGTCCAATATTACCTTGCCCAAGAGCTAGCTATGGCATGGGGAAACATAACTCTGTTTTACCTCCAGTCACAGTAGAGGCCTCAATTGCCCATGAAGCTGTGGAGATCAATAGCAAGATTATGTCAGCTGAAGGCATCCTGGTTCCTTGAGAACCAAGTAATAATACAAAAGAGAAAGGTTTCACCTGGGGAGGGACAAGTTCCTTATCAGCCCAACTTATCCCACCTACTGTCCTGGGGATGCTCTCCTTTCTGCCGTCATCAGCATAAGATTTGCATCAATGTAGGATCATCACTGGCCCCTAAGTCACCCAATACTCCCTCCAATTATTGTGTGTACTCAATAAATAGTGGCTAGCTCAGAGAGTCTTTGTCTTTGCCCACTTTGAGGCACTGACCTCCCGCCCCCCCCCATGTACTTTGAAATTATGCAAGTATCTATTGTCTTTTTTTTCTTTAGCCCTCACTGTGCCCTTTTCTAGGCAATCAGAGGAAACTGGCCTCCAATAGGACCTCAATAACTCACTGTCACAAATAGACAGATCAACTAGACAAATAATCAACAAAGAAATATCATAACTAAACCAAATTTGTGAACAAATGGACTTAGTAGATGTCTACAGAGTGTTCCACCCTACAACATCAGAATACACATTCTTTTCAGCTGCACATGAGATGTTCTCCAAAATAGACTACCCGCTAGCCCATAGAACATGCTTAAATAAATGCAAAAAACCTGAAATTATTCCATACATATTATCTGACCATAAAGCAATGAAATTGGAAATCAATGGCAACCGCCCCCCCCCCCGCAAAAAAACCCCTCCATAAACACATGGAAATTAAATGACACCCTCCTGAACAACCAATGGGTCACGGATGAAATTAAAGAAGAAATTAAGTAGTATCTACAATTAAATGATAATGCTGATACAACATACTACAACTAATGGAATGCACTGAAAGCAATCCTAAGAGGGTAATTTATATCAGTGAATTCTCATATCATGAAAACAGAACGAGTTCAAATAAACAACCTAATGTTGGACCTCAAGCTTCTAGAAAAAGAAGAACAAGTCTAGCCCAAAGCTTACATGAGGGAGGAAACTGTAAAGATCAGAGCAGAAATGAGTCTAATTGAGACAAAGAAAACAATACAAAGAATCAATGAATCAAAGAGTTGGTTCTTTCAGGGAAAAATGAACCATTCTCCACTGTTGGTGGGAGTGCAGACTGCTACAACCACTGTGGAAATCAGTGTGGAGATTTCACAAAAGGCTAAAACTAGAGGTTCCATTTGACTCAGCTATTCCCCTTTTGGTATCTTCTCGAAAGAATTAAAAGCATCATACCAAAGCGAGATATGCACACCCATGTTTATAGCAGCACAGTTTGTAATAGCTAAATCTTGGAAGCAGCCCAGATGCCCATCAGGTGATGAATGGATCATGAAGATTTTTTTTTAATAGAATGGAGTACTATTCTGACATAAAGAAGGATAAATAAGTTATTTCTATCTAAATGGATACACCTTGAGAATATACTCTTAAGTGATATAAATTGGACACACGTTTAAATATCACATTGTTTCTCTGGAGTGAGAAACCAAAAGTGTAAATAAGGACCAAAATGTATAATAGATATTGGGAAATGGGAAGAAAATGTTCACATAGGAAGGGGAACAATGAAGGGGTGATGGGGAAGAAAGGAAGGGATAAGAAAAAAGAGACTAGAAAGAAAAAATGAAAACAAAGCTTTTGCAAAAGAGGGAAAGGGAGTTGAAAGGAGGGGAGGGGAAATGGGAAAAAAGAAGAAGCAAAATATATCACATACAGGTGCAAATTCCCTATGATGAATGTTATCATGTATATCTAAAATGTACCAATAAAATTAAGAATAAGAAAAATCAAACATAAAACATATGCTACTTTATCTTCCATTATTCCATTCCTAAAGCTCTTCTTTATGTATATTTAAGCTTCTGAGGAATATTATTATTTTTTGTCTCTGAAGATTTTCTTTGAACATTTTTTTCAAGGAAGATCTGTTTATCACAAATTCTCACAACTTTCATTTATATGAAGATCTTTTTTCTCCTTTTTTATTTTTATTTTTGGCATTGGGGATTGAACTCGGGTCCTTGTGCTTGCGCAGCAGGCGGCAAAACCACTGAGCTAAATCCCCGGCCCCTTTTTCTCCTTTTTTATAGTTGAAGGAGACTTTCAATGGATACAGAATTCTGGGTTGTTGGTTTTTTCCTTTGAAGACTTTAAACATTTCACCCCACTCTCTTTTTATTAGCCATTTTTCCACTGCCAGGACCAAATATTGGACCTTCACAACTTAAAGGATAAAAGGGTTATTATGGTTCAGGGTTTCAGAGGTTTCAGTCCATGGTTGGCTGGCTTGAAGGCAGAAATATCATAGTAGAAGGGTATGGGGGAGGAAAGATGCTCACCTCATGGGAGCCAGGAAGCAGAGAGCTGGGGAAAGGCCAGAGAAGAAAGAGCCAGGGACAAGAATGGACCCTTTCATGTTACAAACCCAGCGATCTACTTCCTCCAACTGTGGGCCTTCCTCCTAGGAGCACATTAAGCTATAAACTCATCAAAGATTAATCCATCGATGAAGTTAGTGCCCCCATGATGAAATTACCTTCCAGAAACCCCACCTCTGAACATGTAGCCTTTTGGGGAACAAGTTTGACCCATATCACACCATCTTGCTTGCATGCTTTCAAAAGAGTTCAATTAGTTCCTCTACAGGTAATGTACTTACTTCTTTTTGAGGTTTTCTCTTTATGTGTGATTGGTTTCCAGTTTGAGCATAATGTGGTAAGAGGTTTATTTCTTATTATTTATTCTGAGACATTTTCTGGGATTCCTGGATCAGTAGTTCTGTGCCCTTTCTGAAGGGAGGGCAGGGGGATGGGGAAGAAATAAGAACCAAGATACATCATGTAAAGGTACAAGATCCCAATGACGAATGTAACTCTATTGTATACCTGAAATGTACCAATAAAGTCAATGGAAAAAAATACTTTTGGGAAGTTCTCAGGCATTATTACTTGCATCTTCCCCCCTCCCTGCCTCCCTTCCTTTCTCTCTCTTTGCTCTTCCCAACTCTGTAAGGGGATTCTACTGGGATCCCCATGGCAGACAAGAACAGAACTGAAGACTACTTTCTTTTGAATTCATGTGGCAGAAGGAGGAGGTAGGCCTGTGGACAGGGGATTTAGGGGAGGCAGGAGTATGGAGGAAGGGAAAGGGGAAAGGGCATCATAGTGTCCCATCCTGCCAAGCCATGTGGTTGGGAGGCAGCACCAGAGCACAGATGAGCAGAACCCTTAGGACACTATGTCAGAAGGATGTGGGGCCCAGCTGCTGACAAGTGCTCTGAGATGGGGAGAATGTCTTGGTTGCATCTTGGTGTGGATTCCTCTACTTCCCTGGCATCCTGAGCACTGGGGACTAGGAGCAACAAAGGCAGAGTCCTTAGTAAGACACCAGCTGATGGCCACAGGGATCAGAGACCCAGCACTCAGGGAGGGTGGGGAGAAGGCATGGGATCCCCCCTCTATTACCACACAGGGGGTCAGGCACAAGGGCATCCCAGTTACTCTTAGGAACCTGGCATGACCCACCCCCCCTCCCGGTGGGGACAGCATACATGCACCACCCTCCTGGCCTTTCTGTCAACCTTGGTCCAAAATTTAAAAGTTTATTTCCCAAGGTCATTGCAACACAGTCACTTTTCCTCCTTAACCACTAGATGCTGCTCTACACCCACCTAAGGTACCTCTGTTGCTAATTCCTTGGAGCGGGAGTGGTAAAGATAGGGGTGTGGTAAATCTTGTTTCCAACAGTATGCACTGGAAGTCTCAGTGTTTACCAGGCTCTGACATCATGGCAATGACAGTGATTCCAACAGTTGCTTGAACTTTCCCCAGACTCTTGTCACAGATTAGCTCTTGCAATCTCTTCAGACCCTGTAATGTAAGTTCTCAACCTACACATAAGAAAATTGAGTCTCAGAAAGGTGACATGATCTGCCTTGAGTCACACAGCACACACCTGGACCAGTAGTGAGTTCACAAAGAATTTTCATCTAAATCCAAATCCCAGAGACAAAATACTATCCTTATTACCCATCTTATTTATTTATTTTGATACTAAGAATTGAGCCCAGGGTCCTTGCACTGAGCTACATACCCAGCTCTTTTGAAGCCAGGAATGGTGGTGCACACCTGTAATCTCAGCACTCAGGAGGCTGAGGCTGGAGGATCACTGAGTTTGAGGCCAGCCTGGACTACATAGTGAGATTCTATTTCAAAAAAACAAAAAAGTAATTTTTTTTTCAAGACAAACTAGGTTCCTGAGTTGCCCAGGCTGGGCTTGAACTTGTAATCCTCCTACCTTGTTGGGAGCAATTCTACATAATTTTGGGGGAAAAAATCATTTGATTAGGCCCAGTTCTCCTGCCTACAGCCCAGCTATGGCATTCTGAGACATAATTCCATTTTGACCTCCGGTCACAGCTGAGACCTCAATGATCTGGTGATGCTGTGATTCTCCAGGACAAGATTACACCAGCTGAAGACAACCTGGGAGGAACAAAATCTTCATCTACTCAGTTCCTCATTGTTCTTGGATTTCCACGGACCCGCAGTCATTTGTTACACTTTGTTTATCCCAATGTACTGAACTCTCTGCCAGTCATTTGTTACATTTGTTTCTCCCGATGTACTGAGTACTGAATAAAAGGTGCAGCAAGCTCCGGGGCTTTCGTCTTTATTGCCCAGAGCAGCACTGATCAGGCCCAAAGCTCAGTTTCTTCTCCAAGTCTCATTTTTTCTACCTTTCCCGTGTAATAAGTGAATTCGCCTTGTGCTGTCATGCTCGCAGGAGACTAGGACTTACTGCAGAGGTTCTAGTAATGTCCCCTTTCCCTGTTCCCTACACTACCTCAGCCTCCCAGAGTGCTGGGATTACAGGTGTGTGCCATCACATTTGGCCAGAAGTTGTTGTTTATGAAGCTCCTCCTATATAGACTTTGTGTAGCCTTTCAATGTAAGATTCACTTATATTGTAAAATCTATAATTATTATTACTTATTTTGCCAAAATTTTACAATATTTACTTTTTATCTGTAACCCAAGAGCCTAATTTTTGGTTCTATTTAAAGTTTAGCTCTTTCTCTTTCTTAATAACAGCTTTTGGTATGATACAACTCTTTTGTCATAATTTTCACTGTTTGGTGCATTTATAGTTATTTATGCTACATTACCAAGTGTATTCAGTAGAGTAGGTTACCAGCAGAAATCTATTTACTCAGTACAAAATCAAATTTTCTTCCAACTTAGCACTATGGCTTGTTCATTAGGAGACCTAGCTCTTGTTCTTGAATCTTTTAGACCTGAAAATTAGGTGAAAGAGATATAGTATAGAAAATTTTAAAATTTTGGTTATTATTATTATTTTTTTGATACCGGGGATTGAACTCAGGACCTTGCACTTGTGAGGCAGGCAGCAGAACCACTGAGCTAAATTCCCAGCCCTAAAATTTTGGTTATTAAGGAGAAGATAGCATCACTATCTGTGCTATTTTGTAAAAGAAAGATCACTTTAACATTAAAAAAGTAGGAGGGATATAAACAGAAAAAAATGATGTCCCTTCCTAAGTAGGTACAGCTGGTATCCCTATGTAAATATGTTTATGACAGATAAATTCTGACACTAGTTTAAGGATTTGAATGTTATCTTTAACAGAGGTAATCAAAAATATGGTTAATATTTTAAAAAATTACAGTAAAAGACAGATTGGCATTAATTTCTGACACCCCCCCACCCACTTCGAACACACTGATCCCATCATTCTTGCCAGTTTCTGAAGCAGTTCTGGAAGTTCTCTTTTGTGAGTGTCTTTATGAGGTGTGATAAAAAATACTGTGAATACTACTGCCAAGTGCCATCTAATGGAAAGACAGGCTTGTAAAAACATTACAGTGTGTCCTTATCCATGTTATTCACCAAATCGGGCACTGTGCAACTCTTGGCTCTTTCTCAAAGTCAAAATGACCATGAAAGGTAAACATTTTGAATTAACCCACACATTGAGACAGCCATGACAGTGTAACTAAAGGCCTTCAGAGAAGAGGACTTCATGAACTGCTTCAGAAACTGGCAAGAATGATGGGATAAGTATGTTCAGAGAGAGGGAGTATTTTGAGACATATTAATAGTAATGTGTCTTTTACTGTAATACTTTTTAAATTTAAACACATGCTGTATTTTTTATTACAGCTTGTCTTTTTTTTTCAATACTGGGGATTGAACCCAGGGCCTTTGTTCTGAGCTACATCCCCAGCCTTTATAAATTCTTTTATTTGGGACAAGGTCTCACTAAGTTGCCCAAGCTAGGTTGGAACTTGTGTTCCTCCTGCCTCAGCCTCCCAGAGTGCTGGGATTATAGGCCACCATCCCCAGCACACACCTCATACTTTTTAGCTGTGTCACCTTTAGTAAGCAACCTCATCTCTCACCTCTCTGTGCCCTATTGCCTCCTCTTGGATCGCTGCTAGGATAAGATGATTTGTAATGTAGAGTCAGATTAGACGGACATAAAAAACCCAGGGCAAAATATGGATGTCTAACATTGTAAAATCATCACATGCTTATCTGTGGCTGATGATTGTAAGATTACCACATGCTTATTGTGTCCCATGTGCTTGAAAGAGAAGGTACCCTACTGCATCCTTTATGAAAGTGTCACTCACATTTACTATATGCTGATCTTGTCCCCTTCCAAGAAACAAAGACTAAGACCTTAACTGGCCTCACCAGTCCACAAAGCAGCTTACCCCTGTAAGTATGGGCACATCTCACATTCACTGCAGCACCATTCTGCTGCTAGGATAGTGTTATGGTTTTGGTGTAGATGTCCCCAAAGCCTCATTTGGTCATATATGGGGCTTTTCAAGAGGTGGCTGAATCTAGAGTGTGTGATGCTGGTATTAAGGGTGCGTGTGATTACTAAATCAGTACACTCATTGGTCTGGCACCACTCCAATTTCAGTAGCCAAGATATAAGGGGCAGGAAGAGGCTTGTTTTCTCCCTTGTTGCTTTTGTTGTCTTCTGCACGCAGTGAAGTGTTGCCCCTCGGCATGTGCCACCCTGCTTGGAACCAGCTGATTATAGACTGAAACCTCTACAACTGTGAGCTGAATAAACCTTTCCTCCTTTAACTTCGGGTGTTGGGTATTTTGTCTCAGCAACGAGACAGAATTTAGTATCAACAGTGGAGTTGTTGCTGTGACTATATCTGACCATGTGCTTCAGGAGCCTTTGGGACTGGTTTGTGGGAAGAGTTTGGAAAGGTTTGGAAATGCTGGCTGGAAAAGTAGAGCTGGATGGGAGAGTCTGGTCTGAGCTCAGAAAAGCAGAATGCTGATAGAAATTCTGCTGGTAAAGACCAAGCTCAGGAGGTTTCTGCTGAGAAGGACTGCACTGGCTGTTGGACTCCAGATGATGCATGTTATGCCTTGGCAGAAAGTTTGTCTGCATTTTGCTCCTATCCAGAGACTTTGCCTGAGACCAAGATTAAGGGCAGTGGACTAATTAATCTGGGTGAAGAAATTTCAAGGCAATCTAATGTTGAGGCAGTGGCATGGCTACTTTTGTGGGCTTTTAGCCAGATTTATGTTGAGAATCAAGAGCAAAGAGCCCACCAGAATGATTTAACATGTTGTGAGTTTAGCCAGAAAGGAAGCGCCAGTAAAATTGTGGACTACAAAGATAGGGCAGAGGAGATCTTGATTGCTGAGAAGGAACAGGAGAATAGAAAAGATGGCCTGAAGACATCACTAGAAGGAGCAGGACTCCACCCATTGCAGCCTCAAGGTTGCAAAAATGAAAGACTTTGCTTTGAGAAGAGAGTCCTAGAGCATCACATCCCAGAATGGCAGTGGCCTCGGGAAATTGGTTCATGGGCACTGGACCCCTATAGCCAAGAGAGAAGAAAGCCTACCTACTGCTCCAGCTGGCAGCAGGCCTTGGCATCATCCACATGGAGCTGGCTTTAGGTGCATGCAGAATGCAAGAGTTGTGGGGTCAGCAAGGCTTCCACCCAGATTCCAGAAGAAGGCTGGGCAGGGTGCCCCTGAGAGGGCAGTGTGTGAAGCTGTGAGCGTGAAGCCGAAGGTGCACTGGAGACCCCACAAATTTGGAGAAGCCAGGAATGTGGATTGTCTGAGGAAAGCTGCAAGGCGTGAGCAAAGCCAGGCAAAGAAAGAAGCTATAGGAGCTACAACCACTGGCAGTGCCATAGGGGCGGAGCCACTCAAGCCCTTTGGAGTTCACAACTTGTCACAGATGGCTGGGAATGCCGGAAATCAAATTGTGGGACTTAATGTTTGCTGTGCTGGATTTGGGTCTTGCTTTGTTCCCATTACTTGCTCTCCCCGTTTGTAACTTTTGGAATGGAAACATCAATCTTGTGCCACTGAATGTAGGAAGTGTTTAACTTTACTTTCACTTGTACAGGGGCTTCCAGCTAAGAGTTTGCCTTAAATCTCAGAGGAGACTTTGGACTTGGATTTTTCAGCAATGCTGAAACCGTTAGGACTTTGGCAACTCTCGGAAACAGACTAAATTCTTTTTGCATAAAGGCATATGCATGAGTCAGGGGCAGAATGTTATGGTTTGAGTGTAGATGTTCCCAAAGCCTCATGGGGTCGTATGTGGGACTTTTGCAGAGGTGGCTGAATCTACAGTGTGTGATGCTGGTATTAAGGGTGCTTGTGATTACTAAATCAGTACACTCATTGGTTTGGCACCACCCCAATCCCAGCAGCCTGGATACAATATAAGGGAGAGAAAGAAGTTTGTTTTCTCCCTTGTTGCTTTTGCTGTCTTCTGTGGACAATGAACTGTCGCCCCTCTGGCATATGCCACCCTGCCTTGGAGCCAGCCGATTATGGACGGAAACCTCTATAACTGTGAGCTAAATAAACCTTTCCTCCTTTAACTTTGGGTGTCAGGTATTTTGTCTCAGCAAAAAGAAAAGTAACTAAGACAGATAGCTTCTTTTCTTTCTCTGTATTTGCCAGACTTTAAATAAACTTTGCTTCATACTGTACTAGTCTTGACTCCTCCATTTTCTACTAAGAGCTCCACTTCTCCATTCTTTGCAGGAGTGAGGGCAAGGACCTGAAGAGAGGTGGAAGGTCATTATGGGGGAAGCCTACTCCTTCAAGGCTCCCCCCGCCAACTGCACACAACAGTAACAAGGGGAAGAATGTACCTAACTCATGATCTTAGTGATTTACATAAATCATTTCATCTTTATACTTCAGTGTGATGAGACTGTTACTATTATACCCATTTTCCAGATGAGGAAACAGAGGCATAGAGAAGCGAAGTCACTTGCCCAGGAACCCACAGCAGCATTGTAGACTAAATGTTTGTGCCCCCCCATTCATATATTGAAGCCCCAGTCCTCAGTGTGATGGTTATTTGGAGGTGGGGGTCTTTGGAAAGTATTAGGTTTAGATGAAATAATCAAAGTGTGGCTCTTGTAATGTGAAAGACGAAGACGAAGACGAAGACGAAGACGAAGACGAAGAAGAAGAAGAAGAAGAAGAAGAAGAAGAAGAAGAAGAAGAAGAAGAAGAAGAAGAAGAAGAAGAAGAGAGCAGCAGTCATTTGGTCAGTGCTATGTGAAAGCAGAGTGAGAAAGCAGCCAGCTATGAGCCAAAAAGTCTAAGGAGCCAGATCTGCCAGAACCTGAAATTAGATTTGCTTTTGATTAGAGGCTTGTGGAAACATGAGTGACAGGTGACATCACTGAGAAGTTGACGTGAGAGGGGAGAGCTTGTGGAGCCTGGAAAGGGGCCAGGCAGTCAGCAGAGAGAAGAAGCTGAGAGTGGAGGAGCCGAGGCTGATAATAGAACAAGAAAAGGAGAGGAAAGTCAAATTTCTCCTCTTTTTCTGGAGCCAGGACACCTTTCTGCCTCAGGACATCAGAACTCCAGGTTCTCTATTCTTTGGGCTCTGAGCACCATGGGTTCTCAGGCCTTTAGCCCCAGACTGAGAGAAACATGATCTGTTTCCTTGGTTCTGAGGCCTTCAGATCTGGACTGAACCATGCTTCTGGCTTCCTAGGTGCCCCAGCTTGTAGGTGGCCTATTGAGGACTTCTCAGGCTCCATAACTGTATAAACCCAATTTCCCCTAATAAATGCTCTCTCACACAGCATGATAAAAAATATGGTATAAATGGAATAGTACTCAACCATAAAGAACAAGAAACTAGAGACATTTATAGCTAAGTGGGTGCACATTGAGACCATACTCTTAAGTAAAATTAATAGGACACACATGTGTAAATACCGAATAGTTTTTCTGGTGTGAAAAACTAAAAGTGTAAATAAGGATCAAAATGTATAATTGATATTGTGTAATAGGAAGAAATGGTCTAAAGGAGTAGGGGAAGTGGGAGGGTTAGGGGAAGGGAAAGAAGGGAAAAATATGAGAAAAGGAAAAAAATGGAAACAAAGTCTTTATAAATAGGGAAGGGTGGAGGGGAATTGGGGAAAAAATAAGAACCAAGATATATCATATAAAGGTACAAGATCCCAATGATGAATGTAACTGTATTGTATACCTAAAATGTACCAATAAATTTAATGGGAAAAATAAAATAAAAATTAAAAGATATGGTGAATGTTTAAATAAAATTTATTACTGTAAAAGACACATCCCCATTAATCCTTCTCAAAATGCTCTTCCTCATTTTGAACACACTTATCCCATAATTCTTGCCACAATTCATGTCCCCCACCCATCCATATCAGGGATTGAACTCAGGACCTTGCACTTTTTGAGGTAGGCACGGTGCCACTGAACTAAATCCCCAGCCCTCTGTCTTTTTAAGGTGTGATGAAAAATACAGTGAAAAATATACAGTAGCTGCTACCGCCAAGTGCCATCCAATGGAAAGGCAGTCTTGTAAAAATATTACCATGTGTCCTCATCCACATTATTCCTGGGATATGGTACAACCTGACCCTTAGCTCCAAAGTCAAAATGACCATAAAAAGGTAAATGTTTTGATTGATTCAGGACATGGAGGCAGCCACGATAGTGCAACTGAAGATACTCAGGAAAGAAGACTTCCAGAGCTGCTTCTGGAAATGGTACGAACGATGAGATATTTATTTGAATTGAGGGGGAGTATGAGTGGGATTAATAACAATGTGTCTTTTACTGTATAATTTTCAAAAAAATTAAACCTTTACCACATTTTTTATCATACTTTGTAGAGTTTTCCATATCTGTGGGTTCCACATCTGCAGATCCAACTAACCAAATGCTTTAGGACACTGGGGTGGATAAAGATTTTTTTGGATAGGACCCTAAAACCATAGGGGACAAAAGCAAAAGAAACAACAGAATGAAGAGAGAAACCACATAATGGTAAAGTATTTGCAAAATATGCATCCAACAAGGGGTTGGTATCCAGAATACATGAGGAACTAAAGAAAAACTTAACAGCAAAAAACAAAACAGAATAGTCTGATGAATGAACAGGCAATAGACCGAATAGACATTTCTTAACAGAAAATATACAAATAACCATAGGTATATGAAAAAAAAATTTCAACATCACCAGGGAAATGCAAATCACAACCACAATGAGATATCCCCCCATAGGGGAAAAGAGTACAGGGGCTCTTCAAAATGCATAACTGCCATATAATCCAGTAATCCTACTACTGGGTATTTATCCAGAGGTAATGAGATCAGTACATCCAAGAAACATCTATATTCCCATGTTCATTGCTACCTGCAATAGCTAAGAAATGGCAACCATCTGTGTCTACCAACTGATGAGTGGATAAAGAAATATAGTCATAAAAAAGAAAAGAATGAAATCCTGTCATTTGGAGCAACACGGATGGATTTGAGGTATTATGTTAGATGAAATAAGCCAGGCACAGAAAGACAAGTACTACAAGATCTCACTCATATGTGGAAACTAATAAGTCAATCTGATAGGAGAACAGTATAGTCATTACTCAAGACTGGAGAGAGGAGGAAGAAGGAGAGGGGTACATGAGAAGGAATTTAATAAGGGGGATCAAAACATCAAATAGTGAAATTACCTCTAGCTCTTTTTATTTTATTTTATTTTTTGGTACCCCCCGGTATCAAACTCGGGTCCTTGCGCTTGCGCAGCAGGTGGCGAAACCACTGAGCTAAATCCCCGGCCCCCCTCTAGCTCTTCTTTAGCACAGTAGGTTAACTATAGTTAAAACAATCTATGATATGTGTCAACATGAGTAGAGGAGTGCGAATTTCCCAGCACATAAAAATGACTAATGGCCACAGAGATGGAAGTGCTTCTTACTCTAATTATTATACAATGTATACACGTATTAAATTACCACAACGTACCCCATAAAGATGCCCAAATATTATGTCTCAATCAAAAACTTCTTTACAAAAAGGTGTGTAACTATATCTCTTAATTACCTCAAAAAGAGGTAACTATATCTCTTAATTAAAATGAGTATCCAAGAGGGCCAGGGATTTAGCTCAGTGGTTCTGGTGCCTGCCTTGCAAGTGCAAGGTCCTGAGTTCGACAACTGGTATGAAAAAAAAATGAGTGTCTAATATTAAGGATTTACATGCACAACAATGCAACTATACAAAATTTTAGAAGAAAGAATTGGTGCCCTAAAAAACACAAACCTAAGTGGCAAGACCAAAGAATGATAGAAACCTGGAAGCAATCATTGAAAAATCTGGTACAACAGATTTTTACAATCATTTATTAATTTTTGTGGTGCCTGGGATTAAACCCAGTGCTTCATTCATGCTGGGCAAGTGCTCTACCCTGAGGCCTACAACAGTTATTTTTAAAAAAATGACCCCATAAGCTGGGCATGGTGGCACATACTTGTAATCCCAACACTCTCAGAAGCTGAGGCAGGAGGATCTCAAGTTCAAGTCCAGCCTGGGCAATTAAGCCAGATTCTGTCTCAAAACCAAACCAACCAACCCCCTTAAACAGAACAAACAAACAAACAAACAAACACACAAACATAGAGCTGAGGATGTAGCTCAATGCAAAGGGCTTGTGTTCAATCCTCTGTAACACACTTACAAGACCCCACATATCTAAATGCTTAGAAATCACAGTGAATGCACTGATAGAGTTCTGTGCTAAGGAGATGATTACAGATATGTCTAGGTTTAAATCCAAGGATGGTCACAGCAGCTGCACTTAGTTACACTGGCCTCAGCAGGGAGGGTAAGGTCACCTGGATGGTTAATAGGTGAGAGGCATGATGGGGTAGGAAGCAGGGAGAGCTGACCCCCACTCCCATCCCACAACAGCTAGGAGCATCTCTGAGCCCAGCAGGTGCAGCTCAAGGTCCGCTTAAGGGGGTGGGCGTGGAGCTGGAGCCACCACAGGGATAAAACTAAAGATGAAGAGAGTTCAGGGCCCGGCATCCGTCTTGCTAAATGTGCAGTGCACCTTGCTGAGTGGCCAGGCTTGTCTTTCCATTTCACCACTCCCTTTTGTGACTGTTTCCTGATACAGGGCTGAGTTTTCCCGGAGCAATCTTGCTGTTGCAAAGAAGCTTTTGAGCCTCTAACTCTGGGACTGTGCGATCAGTGAAGACCTGAGCAGCTGCCTGGCTCTCAGATCAGACTAATTCCTGAGGAGGTGAGCTATGGGGACAAGGCCCAAGAACTGTAGAGAAGTCAGGTCTCAGTGGCTCAGGTATGAGTGTGGAGTACTATTAGGGGTCAGGGATTCTGTGCTGTGTGAAAGCACGGCAGGTGGGAACTCAGTTTTCATCTGACTCATAGGGCAAGTACAGTAGTAACCCAGACTGTCTGGCAAGTCTGTATGGGGGAAAAACAACAGTCAACAGTTTTCTCACATTTCTGGGACAACTTTACCACAACTCTGTCCTTTACCACAGGGATGCGCTTGTGTCAACTCAGGGCCAGTCAATGCTGTTGGTGTGATTGGAAAAGGTGTATCATTAGTAACCCGTTTCCTTAGTTGAAACAATAGTTGAAAGACTTACCAGGCAACCCGTGTTCCTCAAGGATTTTCCCTCTGCAGGCCATCGCCTTCAGGACCGCAATGTCTGGCAGGGCCAGGACACGAGCCCGAGGCCAAGCACACCGTCGGAACACTGCTCAAGCTGAGGCACCTGGAGTGATGGCAGTGAGCGCTCTAATAGTCACTGTTTGCTTTATACAAAAATTTCCCGAGAATAAAAATGCCTAAGAATACCTCATTCTTCTTAAATATTCCTACCGGTTCCCATCTATGGCCTGTGTAACTTTGCTAATTCACCCATTTCCTTCAGGTCTCGATTCCATGTCAATTCCTCCCTACACTTCCCCATTTCCCCTATTAATTGGTGCAACCTGGTCCCTTCACGATTCACTTTCCCAATCACTCCTGGTTCTCTTTGTTCTTTTTTCATTTCCCTTGCAATTACCACACAAGGTGAAATGTCGTTTTTTAAAAAGATTAACACATTTTACTTTTTCTTAGTACATGTTTGGGATACATAATGAATACATTCATTGTGGAGAGTCGGTACATCTACACAGCACATCTTAATCCTTTTTACTTCTCATTTGCAAAATGTCTATCTCCTTGTTTCCTATTACCGTTTATTTTGCTCTAAGTTATTGATACTTTGGGTTTCTCTAAACACAAGGAAGTACTACTCAGCCATAAAGGATTAAGTTGGGTCACTTGTAGGAAAATATGTATCTTGAGACCATAATGCTAAGGGAAATAAATCAGACACAGAAGTTTAAATACTGCAATGTTATTTCTAAAAGTTGACTTTTTGTCACCGAACATGAGCATTTCCCAGGAAGATCCTTTGCTTTATTGGCTGATGGGCCTGGATGCTGAAAGAACATACAAGGGACACTATTCTTTATCTCTGTAAACACGCAGGCCCAGATGGCTGCTCCACTGCAGCCTAGACGCCAGGCGCCACTAGAGGAAGGCCACGTGGCTGCACCTGAGCAACCGAGAGAAAAACAGGGCGTCCAGTCTCCAGGTGAGAGGAGGGAAGTAGGATGTGATGAGAGGCAGGGAAGGGACGGCATAGCATAGAAAGTTCTAGGGACAGAGCCTCACTGTTCCCATGACGGTGGCGGGGTGGGAAGCATACTCCACGTGCAACTATTTCCCTTCCTGTTGTGTGACTGTCCATGTTTTATCTGCATACATCTGAAAGGCTTATGACAAGGCCACACTACAGCAAACTCGGCAGGCGGCTGCTTCATCTTCCAGCCCACTGGTGACCTCCAGCTGCTGGTGCTGGACGGGCGGTGTCAGCAGGTCCATGACCCCCGCGGCAGCTCCGTCCTCTTCGGCGGTCAGGGCCTCAAGCCCGGCAGTGGTGCCCGTTTCGCAGGGGTCTTTTGCAGGGGGCGCTTCCGCACGCTGCTCGCGTTCCTCGAGCTGTACTAGCAGCTGCGCGTGAACTTCCCGTTTTTCCACGTCAAGGTCTTGGTGATGCTCTACGTTCTCTTACAGGTACACATTTAGGGCGGGACCAAGCAGTTCCAGAAGAAAACACAGCAGCGCACGAGGAGCCCCGAAATCTCGCGGGAGTACCGGGGCGCCCTCTGCGCCTGCGCTGTAGCCCTCCTCACCAGACAGTGGCAGAAAACTGCTGGGAGTGTTGTGGGGGGGAGGGCTAGCGGTCGCGCGCGCTGGCGCGCCTCTGGCTACGTACCTTCAGTGAAGCGCCACGGAACTGTTTTTAAGAAACTTTTCCTGAAAACAAATTCCAACGAATTTCAGGATGTGACAAAGGGCGCAGAATGCATTATGAAAAAGGAAGGCTAAATTTTTAAGGGACAAAAAAACCTCTTTAAATGTACAACAAACTTAGGGTAAATTAAAATTAAGAAATCAGTAAATTTAGCTGGGGCTGGTGGCAAAAGTTTGTGATACCAGCCCGCTGTAGGCTGAGGCAGTTGGATCACAAATTTGAGCCCAGCCTGGACAATTTGGCGAATTGGCAATATCCTGTGTCGGTTTTATTTCTTAATAAATAGAAAGGGTGAAGGATGTAGTTAAGTGCGAAGGCCCTTCAGTCCCCAGGACTATGTAAAACGACTTGGAAAGATTCAGAAATAAGCAAAATATTGCATAAGAAGCTTGCATTGCATTGTAAGCAAAACATTGCATAAGAAGCTGACTGCAGTCTTTCTTTTTTGGTAATACTGGAAATTGAACCCAAGGCTTTTGTACTGAGCTACATTTCCTGTCTTGTCATTTTTGAGAGAGGATCTAAGTTTCCAAATTGTTCAGATTGGGCTTGAACTTTCCATGCTCCAACCTCAGTCTCCAAGAGTCCTAGCATTACAAGTGTGTGCCATCATGCTGGCTGGCATGTATATCTTAATTCCAGAAGAGAAAACACTTAAACTTTAATGCTGCAGGACTTTGAACCAATGGTGGGAGTGCGAGAGAACAGACTCTATTTCAGGGTCCCTGTGAGCAACACTTGGATTAAGACCTTAGAGGAAAAAAATTTAGTCATAACGTAACACTTGGCTATTCAGTGAGTAATGTTTAAATAATCATAAAATGCAAATGTTGTGGATGGTTTTCATCCCTTAAAATAATTATGGTTACAAAATAGACTGTAAATGTTATTAGCCTTGATGTAAAACTATGTTGATAAGTGGGAATGTTGGAGGAGGGAGGAGAAGGTAGATGGTTGTAGTGTCCTTAAAAAGTGGGAAGTCGAGCCAGGTGTGATGGTACATGCCTGAAATATCAGCACTCAGGAGGCTGAGGATAGGAGGATTGCTGGAAGTTCGAGGCCAGCCTGGGTGACAGTGAAACCCTGACTCCAAAACAACAACAGTCACCAAAACCAAACCCAAACCAGAAAACAATAATGGTCTGTAGGGGAGGAAGTTAAGAAATCAGTTGTAGAGGGGAAAGAAGATACTTTACTACTTATGGGATAGCCTTAAAGTTTCTAAAATAGTAAAAAATCTGTTTTAAGGGGAGAAGTTAGTAGGGGGAGAAAGGTTTCTAAAATAGTAAAAGACTTTTAAAGAGAGAAGTACTAGGGGGGAAAAATGTGACGTCAACAGGAAATATCTGACTTCAAGAATTATTAAGATTCGCCGGTATAGGCCTGGGGATTTAGCTCAGTAGTCTCGCTGCCTGCTGTGCAAGTGCAAGGACCTGAGTTCGATCTCCAGTACCAAAAAAAAAAAAAAAAAAAGAGTACCTGGTATATCTGAATATAGGTTAGAGATTTTTTTAATTTTTCAGAGTCTAGAAATAGTAATCTGCAGGCTTTTCAAAATTAAGAAAACAAAACAGGTAGTAAACACCAGGAAAAATAACAATTTCAAAAGTGACATGGTGTATCTCAACTGATACAAGTTATGTAAATGCTATTCATAATTATGTGAATATTGGCTACTGATTTAAGAAGAAATGATTATATAACATTGAGAAGATGGGAGAAAGAGATGTGTGTATATGTATAAAGGTAGAAAGCTGCTCAAGATCTGCTGTAGAGGGCTGGGGATGTCACTCGGTAGAGTGCTTGCCTGGCATGCACCAGGCCCTAGGTTTAATCCCCAGCCTAATATAGAAAAAAATCAAATATAGAAAAGTCCAGAAAAAAGCAGTATAAACATTTTTTGAGGAAAAAAACTATAATGCAGAGCTAAGGGTTAAAAGTGATTGTCTCTGGAGATGAGGAATCAGAGGTAGGTAAAGGCAAAACGTTGTTGTTTTCACTAACATCAACAGTATTATTTGTTTTCTTTTTCATTGTATGGTTTTCTTTGTTTTAACAACTAATTTAAGTAAATTTTATTTTTAAAAGTTCTCCAGGTCAATTCAAATATATACTACTGGCTAAAAGCCACTAGAGTAAAATGGCTTGAGTTTTTTAAAAAATGGGCAGGTTTCTAATTAGAATGTATACTCTAGTTTTGTGGTCTTAGGCGAGTCCATTAATCTTTCTAAAGCTGTTGTTCAACAGTTACTCACCTTGAAAATTAGCTTAAGAATTAGAGATAAGCCTGCCTTAGTTCTTGATATGTACACAATAAACAGTATGTCTTTTTTATAATGGAACAAAGTTTATGAAAAAGAAATGGCAATCATGATTCGTTAGCCAATTCAATATCAAATTTAGATAATATATTTGTATATAATAACCCTAAATTAACTAGGAATCCTAGGGGTGTTATTTTCTTGGCTTCTTCAATTGCGTTTAAGAGGTTCAACAGCTGCTTGACCACCTCAGTGCTTTCCTATCTTGCAGCATTCTCACAGGTGACCGGGTCCTTATTATACAAGGTGAGTACCCTGGATCAGCTGTTGTGATTTGCCAAGGACTTGAGTAATGTAGTAAAAGTTCTGTTCTCACCTTTTTAAAAAATATCAAAATAACTTGTGAAAGAACAAAACTTTAAATGTTAAAGAAAAATGTGGGCAAATATTTTAATAATAAACTGATACAAAATTCAGAACCCATGAAATGAAATTATAAAATTGAACACATAAACTTAAAACCCACTTTTATTACTTCTCTTCAGGGTTGTGATTAAATATTGTAAGAAAGTATATAATGTGTAGCAAATGCCAATAAGTGATGCCTGTTTTCTTTCACTGAAATTTTAATATGACTAAGTTTGATTGCAGGAGGTGTCAGGAACTAGCTGAGAATTTGATAAAATTATTCTAAATGTAGTTTTTGTTTTTTGGGGTTTTTTGGTATGGGGATTGAACTCAGGACCTTGTGCTTGCAAGCAGGCTTGGTGCCGCTGAGCTAAAGCCCTGGTCCTAGTTTTTCTGTTGTAGAAATTCAAACTTCAGTATGGTGTAAAATCACCATACAGTAGGAATAATAGCTTTCGGAGATAACATTTTAAGGAAAAGCATGTTTGTAATCCAAACCACAGATTCTCTTAGCCATTCAAGGATAGGAATTTATAGATGTATGTTCTTTCTTTAACAGTGTACCATCTCTCTCTGAAACACTGTACTCTCATTCAAATCTTCCCTCTTTAGAATAAATATTTAAACCTATGTAAGTGTTAAATAGCATGCTATAAATTAGGTTGAGTTTGTTTTTTCCCAGTTGCTCTCAATATAATGGGTAGATCAGTCCTTCTGCATCAAAGGCAAATTTCATTGGTTCTTTGACATTTGTTAATCATTTGATGTTTTCTGATGCACAGGAGAGCGCAGGGTGGGCTTATGAGGGTGGACAGCCAGAACCACGGTTTTTTAGAATCTTGTTCTGTGAACAAATCCCTGGTGAAACAGGACAAATACCGTAGCAGGAATGGATAAAGTCCCAAAGCAACCACTGATGTAGCCTTCAGACTCCTTGGGAAAGATTCCTTGGTAACATGCCCTTTGCTGGTGACCCATCACTGAAATGTTTGGATCCTTTGGTGTCATCTTTTCTCTTTCAAATGACTTGGGTCGTTTTTTCCTTAATAGTCAGTAGTTCATATTGTTCATCCTACTTTTCTCTTTTTACTGCATAACTTTGTGGCTTGTATATTTATTCTATGTAGAACAGCTTCCACTCACAGCTGGATTGCAGGCATTATCTGTGAGGTCGAGGAGGCCTGCTGGAATTTTTCAGGACCTTGTGGTGAATACGAGGGAGAGCTTGGAACATGTTAAGCACTCAAAAACAGGTATGTTCATCTGCATCAAATTTTGTGAAGCTGTTCACTTTAAACTTTTGATCTAAAAATAGCAAGAGATTCTGTAAAGCTTCATATCATCCTTGTATGCCGAGGTACTTCATTCTCCACATGTTTTTGTAATAGTATTCCCTTCTGTAGAAATGGCAATTTGTTACAGAGTTCTGGATAAACTACACACTTTGCCTTTTACATCCTCTAAAATAGAATGACCCAGTTCTTTGGTTGCTCTGGGATTTTTTTTTTTTTTAAATAAATGTTGTTACACATAGTGGCTTTTTTTTTTTTTCAGAAGTTGCATAGGCTTGGGTTTTGAGCTACTCTTACAGTTAAAAACATTTTTATCTTATATTTAAACCCTCTAAATATGTGCTTACATCTGAGTTCACCTAAATTGATAGGCGTTTTGGCTGTCTGGTGTGTGCATATGTTAATTCATCATTTATCTCCATGTTTGACCTATCATTTTGGTTCTCAATATTGTAGTGTCCAAACTGTTTTGGCTGTCATCAGTCACTTTGTTATTGACCTGTGCTTCAATTTCTCAGGTTCTGAAGGTAAAGTGATAGAACTGTTAGCAAACCATTTCCAAGTTACATATCCTCCATGGATTGCATATAAGTACAACATTGACTACAAACCAGACATAAAAGATATAGATCTCCGTGAAAACTTACTTTTTCAACATGAATCAACATTCGGAAGACGTCATATATTTGATGGAAACTCTTTATTATTACCTAGAAGGCTACAAAGTTCTGTTAAGTAATGTTATTTGACGTTTTCTTTGCTCAAATTTCATGCATGCACTTTGTGAGGAAGACTGCTCCCCGAGTAGTGATGGGTTGGACAGCCAAGTGCATGGTGACTTATCATTGAGTAGAATTTAAATTTTCTTGGAAGAACATCTGGACCTTTTTTTCTTTTAATCTTAGAATGTGGAACTTGTCAGCTGGACCCGAGATGGTGGCATTGTGAAGATTACAGTCCACTTTTCAAAGGAACTCAGGCCTACACACCCAGACTGCCTGCGTTATTACAATATCCTCTTTAGAAGGTGTGTTAGTAAACTCTAGTTCCCTTGAGATTCCACTGTATTTCACCATGTTTATGTGCTTAACAGTTTCTTTGTGTTAAGAGAGTGAAGGGCTCTTGAGATGAAATGAGACTTGTGTGAAGTGCTCATGCAGTGAGCTTGTCCCCAGCATTCATCCACCCTGCCCACCTGTACTTCCTGAAGCTGGTACCTGTTGGGAAGGAGTAGCAGATGTCATCTATGTGCATCTGTGTTTATTTCTCTCTGAAGCACATAAACTTGTTTGCCCTTCTACTCTATGATGATCAAATATTCAAAATTAAAAACTGGGACATGTGATTTGCAAAAGCTATCTTAAATTAGTTCTGGGAATAGTCAAATAATATACATTCTGCTGATGTTTATATTGTTTTATATTATGAGAAAAAGACATACACTGAGGTAAAATTAAACTGTGTCTTACCATGTAACTTTGTGTTAATTGACAGTATAAAGAGTCATTGACAGACTGTTTTCTTAATGTGTTCTTATATGTCTTAACAAATGCTTTATAATATTCACTGTCCTTTTAACAAGTCCTAGTCTTTGAATTTCCAGAACTCTGAAGCTGATGAATTTTAAACAAATTGGTCGCAACTATTATGATGAAAACAGTAAAGAAAATTTCTGTGACAACAGGTTTGTACAATGTGGAAAGTACAACATTCTGCAGGCTTAATCATATAATTTTTTTGAGAAAGTTACTCATTTGAAGTAGCATGATGTACAAGTGGTGACTCTTTAAAGGATACCCTCCAGCCATAAACAATTATAGTTCAATTTATTGTAAATTTTAAAAGACAGAGTTTAAAAAAATCCTACCATGAGAAACTTAAACTTTAAAGTATTCATTTTTTTGTGTAAACATTAAATGTCCAATCCTTGCTTGAAAATATTTTAGTAGCAATTAAATATGGGTATCTATATTACTTGTTGGTCTATGTATTATATATAAAAGTTAGATATGAAAAAAAAGTTAGATATGTATAGATATGATACATTAAGCCAGTGGGTGATAGAGTTTAGCAAAGATGATATAGTACTTATAAGTAATCTTTATTTGAGGGTCCTTCAAAAGATCAGTTACTACTAAAAATAAGGAATTGAAATCAGTTGATTCTTTAAATACCTATTTTATTTTATTTTATTTATTTATTTTTTGGTACCAGAGATCGAACTCGGGACCTTGCGCTTGCGAGGCAGGCGCTGGAACCACTGAGCTAAATCCCCGGCCTTAAGTACCTATTTTAGATCCAGAGTTCAGGCCCTAAAACATTTGATTGTATGTTGAGATCTTGGACTTAATACTCTCATGTAATTTATTCTGTTGTAGGTTGGAAGCCTGGCGTGGTTATGTGACTTCTGTTCTTCCATATGAACACAGCCTTACCTTGTGTTCTGATATTTGCCATAAACTGCTCCGATTAGAAACTGCTTATGATATAATAATGCGGAGGTGTGAAAAATCCCTTCAAGATAAATATATCAGAGAAGAAGTGTCTAAAGAATTAGTTGGATTAATTGTTTTTACAAGGTAAGTCAGCTTTTAAAAAACTGCTAATCTCTTTGATTACTCCCTCCCTCCCCTCCAAAAAAGATATTCCTGGAATCGCTAAATATGGAAGTTTAAGACTAATAAGTAGTGTGAAATGGCAAGAATCATTTGATACTCTTCTCATCTGGTTAAACTAGTTGGGAGAGGAATCTGTGATTTGGGGCTGTTATCCTCACAATCTGGAATGTTTATTCCTTTATTCTGAATCATTGCTTGCATGCAACAGTCTGTTTCTTCTGAATTTATTTCCTTTCCCTCTCTTTATTGTTGGTGTCTAGCTATTTTAAAAATCAGTGCTTACTTTCAGTCCATTAGCAAACCATGTACCATTTACATTTGAAAGAAGTTTTTATCTTTAGTTTCTTTTCTACACCAGAAATCTTAACTTGCTTATTAATAATGAGTTACTTAACCAAAACAATCTTCAAAGAACAAAGTTGGCGAACTCACATTTTCTAACTTCAGATCTTATTACAAAACTGTAGTAATCAAGGCAGGGTGATATTGGCATAAAAATAGACATAAAGACCAATGTAGTAGTCGAGAGTGTACTTGGAGTCACTTGATACGTATTTTCTTATTAGTACATGTCTGCGATACATAGTGACTTTCATTGTAGGTATTTAGTTCATATGCAAGACACATCATCTTTTTTATGTACCCTTCTCCCCACTTCTCCTCTCCCCTCCCTCCCTCTCTTGGTCCCATTCCCCTTTGCAGAAGATTTATCTCATTTCTTTTTATCTCTCTTTCATTTTGCCCTTTAATTTTTTATACTTTGGATTTCTCGTATAAGAGATACCATACAGCATTTAAGCTTGTGTGTCTGATTTATTTCACTTAACACTATGATGTCAAGGTGCATCCATTTTCCTACAAATGACTCAAATTTATCCCTCTTTGTAGCAGAGTAGTATTCCATGGTGTATAAACACTACATTAAAAAAATCCATTTGACTGTTGATGGACATATAGGCAGCTTCCAGAATTTAGCTATTACCAGTTGTGCTTCTGTAAACCTGGATATGCATGTTTTCTTTGCTGTGCGGAAGCCAGTCCCCCAATTTGTGTCTTTTCACTGGAGAGTTGAGGCCAATTACTTTGAGAGTTATAAGTGAAAGCGATTTACTTACTCCTGTCATTGTGTTCATTTTCTGTTGTTGACTCCTTTATTTTTCCTTCTTTAACCACTCACCTTCCTTGATGTATTCATTCCATCTGACTTTTTGGCTTTGTTGGCTTCATTGTCTGTCTAGGATATTCTTGAATATTTTTGGAGTGCTGGTTTGGTGTCCATGTGCTCTTAAGGGGTTCTTTGTTGTGGAATGTCCCTATTTCTCCATTAATTTTGAAAGGCAGTTTTGTAGGGTTTGTTAATCCATATTAACATATTGGAAGTTGTTTACTTTTAGGGTTTGAAATACTTCACTCCAAGCTCTCCTGGCCTTTAAAGTTTATACTGATAAGTCTGCTGTAACCCTCATGGGCTTACCTTTATATATGACTTTTTTTGCTTTTCTCTGACAGTTTTTAACACGTTCACAGTGGGGCCATAATTTGTATGTCTCGCTGCTGGCTGACTCCTACTGGCTTGAACTACCAGTGATTCACTCATTGGGTGGCATGGAACAGTCCCATTCAGTGGTACAAGCCACTCAGTAGGACAGCATACCTGTACCACTGGTGTTTAAGCTGGTTGGGAATATGTTAAGATTGGACATCTGGAATTTTTTTTTTCTCCATTAACTTTATTGGTACACTTTAGGTGTACAATACAGTTACATTCATCATTGGGATCTTGTACCATTATTACATGAGTCTCTTGGTTCTTATTTTTTTTCCTCTTCCCTTGCCCTCCCTTCACCCCCTCCACCCTTCCCTATTTGCAAAGACCTTGTTTCCATTT
>NW_004624747.1:12559724-12617068 GCF_000247695.1 Heterocephalus glaber | reverse complement strand
TGTTCCATCTCATTTCCCTTTGGGGTTGCTGTAGGTGATCTGGAAGTCTGTTTTTGAGGCTTGTTTATGTGTCTTCTTATTTCCGCGGGGCGGGGGGGAGGTGTGCTTCTGGCACCCACGCGGCTCAACTTCTGTGCCCTGGGATCTTGGGATGGCAGCAGGGGAGCTTCCTTCTGGGTGCTGGGACCAGTTCATCTTCTTGGCCCTAGGAGCCTGGGATGGCAGCGGGGGAGCTTCCTTCTGGGTGCTGGGACCGGCTGAGCTTCACTGCCCTAGGAGCCTGGGATGGAGGTGGGGGAGCTTCCTTCCGGGTGCTCTGACCAGCTCACCAGGCAGGCATGGAACTGCTGAGACATCTGGAATTTTGACAATGATGTGTCATGGAGAGTTTTTTTGTTTGTTTGTTTGTTTGTTTGTTTTGAGACAGAGTCTTTCTATGTAGTTCAGGCTGGGCTTGAATTCACTGTGCAGTCCAGGCTGGCCTTAAACTGGCAGCAATCCTCCTGCCTCAGTTTCCCTAGTGCTTGGATTACAGGCCTGTGCCACCATGCCCAGCTGTAAACAGATTTTTTTGTTCCATGTGTGCTCTTTTTAAATTTCTGACTCCAGTTAGCCTTAGGTTAGTCTTTTTAGTGTCATCTAATAGCTGTTGGATGAATTTTTCTTGTTCTATTATTTTTAAGGCTTATCTGAGTAAATAATGAATTTCCAATTTTGTCTTCACTTTCTGAAATGCTGTCTTTACATTGATCATTTATGTTGTTTATGAGTTCTATAGAATTCTTTATCTCTGGGATTTCTATTTGGTAGAAATATATTTGTGGTATTTCTCTGCTTCTCACATTTTGAACTGTTTTAGTCAACTCTTCCAATTTTTTTCTCTCCTATCCACATTGGTCAGTTTGTATATTATTTCTAATATCTTTTGGGTTATATGCTCTTTGAACTCAGTGAGTTTCTTTACTTCTCTTTAATCATTTCATGTAGCTTGGCTATCTAGTATTTGATTTCCTCTGCTTGGTGCCCCTTGGATCTACTTTGGAAGAGTTGGGAGGTTTGGGGACACATTGTTGCTTTGTTTGTTTGTTTGTTTATTTTATTTAGGTGTTGAGGGTTGAGGTCAAATAGAGTGAAGAGTTTGTTGTTGATATGAGGTTCTGTTTTCCAGTGATGTGTTCTTGGCTTTTTTTGTCCATAGATATTGTTTAGCCCCTCAACAGATTTGATTTAATTGGGTTGGACCCTGTCACTGTGTAGTTTGGAGAGCATTTTTATTGGTTATAACAACACCAGCAAGTCTGACCATACATCAGTCATATGTGTTGGAATCTGATTTTACACTTTCATCCTTTATCAGTGCCCCTTGCAGTCTGTAATATACTGTTATTAACAGTCTGTGATAGGGCGGGAGAAGGGAAGGGAAGGGAAGAGGAGGAGGAAGGGAAAAAAGAGGGGTAAGTCAGAGGGACAGGCAGATAGGAGAAGTGTTAATAGGTTAAAAAAAGATAGGGGTCAGACTGTTGGAGGTCTTTTAGGGTTGGAGTAAAGGGTTAGTGTTGAGTGGTCCTAGAATATTTGTGGGTGTTGGTGGAAGGGATGCAAATGGAGGAAGGGGTAATTAGGGCTTGAGGGAATCTGGGAGGTTGTTGGAACCTGTGTATTTATTGGTGGTTAATTTTGTTTCTGTTGGGCTACCCCAACCTAGCCATGAATGGTACCATTCAGGTTAAAGCGCTGCTCTGTTCTTACTCTTTTTTTTTTACAATTATACGTGCCTGCTAAACATATGTCACATGAAACTCAGAGAAGAGGTGAATGAGAACAGGGATATAGGTAAAACAAGAAAGAGTGAAGAGAATAGAATAGGGAGAAAAAAGATTAAAGGAGAGCAGAACAAAGGGGGAAAAAAACTTGAGCAGAAACATTTAAAAAGAAAAAACAAGTAAAAAATACTGACACAGAAGCAAGAATTGAAGAAAACAAATCGGGAAAGAAGAGAGAACAAGCTGAGAACCTAGCACAAACACTCCAGTAAGAAAACATGCACACAGTCCCCATGGGGCTGCTGTACAGTATAGCCAGTGTCTGCACACTTTTCCTGCTTCATCCGCAGTGCCATTTCCCCTGCCTGCAGGCTGTTTAACTGCAGTGGTGAGGGGTGACAGTTTCTTTGAGCCCACCTCTCGCTGCAAGCTGTGCTTTGGTCTTGGTTAACTGCAGTCTTTTGTCTTTGGCCCAAGGTCCAGCCACCTCAATGAATTTGGGAAGAGAAGGATGTGAAATTATTTTGTGTAACATGGAGCTCTCTTTCACCTTCGGCCATGTCATTATCACTCCTGCTCCCTTTGCTGCTGGCAGATTCCCTGGGTGGTCCCTCTAGGGTAGTGGTGGCAAGTGGTGGCGAACCTATGGCACCTGTGTTCTTGTGTTTTTCTTTTCTTTTTTTGGTACTGGGATTGAATTCGGGACCTTACAAGGCAGGTGGCAGCACCACTGAGCTAAATCCCTGGCCCTGTTCTTGTGTTTTTCTTTTAAGACAAAAGATGTTAATGTGTGAGTTGTTTTATCTAAACTAAAATCTTGTTTTTCAGGTTTAATTGCAGTGTTGGCACTTTGTGATAAGTAGGTGGGTTTTGGATTACAGTTTGAGCACTCTGTCTCTAAAAGGTTCGCCATCACTGCTATAGGGGCTTTCCACCTAGTATGTCACCAGAAGTTCTCTGCCCCCTCTTTTCCTTTGTGCTCAGATCCCAAGCCATGCTTATCTCAAGAGCACCCTTTTCCAGGCTGTGGGACCTGCTGTGGTCCCTGAGCTTGGTTTAGGGACTCTTTTCCACTGTGTATGACAGTGGACAGTGTTTAGGATTTCCCGCTGACTCATCTCTTTCCGGTCTTCATAGAAACAACAGGGAAGCACCTATTCTGAATTGACTGTTCTGTCTCTCTCCCTCCCCTGTGTCTCCAGGATGCGATCCATGGGTCCCTGTGTATGGTGCTTAGTCTCTGCCTAGAGTATAGGGGCTTCACTTGCCAGTGGTGGGCAGTGGCTAGGATACTGCTTGGATGCAGCAAAGTTCCCTGTTCCCTGACTGGGAGGATGGTGGGAGGGACCACCCCTTTCCCTTTTTCTCATTGCTGCCTGTGGTTTCCCTGGGGGCCCAACCACAGTTTATTACTACCTGGTTCTTCTTCCAGATGGGAAGGAGGAGGGTATGGGAAGGGCCTATCCCAGGATAGGCCTCTGTAGCCTGGCTCCTTCCCTCAGGCTGTTAGACCGTTCCCAGAATGGCATGATCCCCAGAGGGTGCAGGGTAGGGCAGAAGTGCAGTCTAGCAGCAATGCCACTTCCCCTTTACAACAACCTTGAATTTGGTTTGATCTAGAAGGATGTCTTTCAGATTGATTGATCCTTTTCTGGGTGTGATTACCTTCTCCATTTCAAAGTGCCTGTAAAAACACACAAAAAATTGGTGACTCTTCTCAGTATCGCAAATGCTCTGCCTTCTCTCATCAGCTATGTTTGATCTCTACTTGATATTTTGGCAGGGGTGTCAAGACAACTCAGTAGGAGGGAGAATAGTCTTCAGTAATGTTACCAGAATAAGTGGATATCCACCTGCCCTTTCTTGACAGAGTACACAAAATTCTCCTAGATTTAACTCAAGAACTAACTTAAAATAGACTTACACGTAAGAGCCAAAGATACAAGTTTCTCTTTCCTTTTCCTTTTCTTTTTTTCTGTTGTTTTGAGGCAGGGTCTCGCTATGTAGCTTGTAGCTTGGCCTGGCCTTGGGCTTGCAGCCATCCTCCAGCCTCGGCCTCCCAAGTGCTGGGATTGCATGTGCACACCACCACATCTGGCACAACTTTCTTAGTAAATATATGAGTAAATCTTTCTGATTTTGTGTTATATAAAATAAAATCTTAAATCAGCCACAAAAAGCATAGGTGATGACAAAAGAAAAAAATATAAGTGGATTTGATTTTACCAAATTTAAACTTTTACTTTGATGTAGCTTAGAACAAAAGGACAACTGACAGAAAAGGAGAAAATACTTGCAAGTCACATGTCTTATAATAAGCTTGTATCTAGGATATAAAAAGAGCACAACTCAATAATTAAAAGATAACTCAGGGCTGGGGATTTAGCTCAGTGGTTCTAGTGCCTGCCTCGCAAGTGCAAGGTCCCGAGTTCGATTCCCAGTACCAAAACAAAACCCCCACGAAAAGAAACTTCAATTTAAAAAAATGAGCAAAGGATCCAAATAGACCAAAGGATCCAAATAACCACTCTCCAGACTTTTCTCAAAAAGAAATACTAATGGCCAATAAGAATACTTAAAAGTGCTCATCATTAGCCAACAGAGAAATGCAAATGAAAACCAAAATGAGGTACCACTTCACATCCATTAAAGTGGTTAAAATGAAGAGATATTAACAAGTTGATGAGGATGTGGGAAAATTAGAACCAACCCTCAGACACTATCGGTTGGAATATAAAGTAATGTTTCTTTGGAAAACAGATTGACATTTTGATGTAAATATTCCATTCCCAGTGATATATCCAAGAGAGAAATGAAAACTGTCTACCAACATTGGCACATGAATGTCCATAACATGATTCATAATAAAATGTGAACAGCCCTAATGTCTATCAACTGGTGAATAGATAAAGAAAATGTGGTATATCCAGTAATAGAATATTATTTGGAAACAAAAGGAATTATCAACACTTGCCACAGCATAAATGAATCTTGAAAATATTGTGTTAAATCAAAGAAGCCAGCCATGCAAGATCACATGTTGTATGATTCAATTTATATGAAATGTGTGACTAGGAAAATGTATAGAGACAGAAATTTGATTAGTGATTGGATTAGGGCTGGTAGGTGGAAATGAGTGATCACTTATGGTTATGGTGTTTTTTTCTTGAGAGATGAAAATGTCCTAAAACTGTGTTGAATGTTACAGCTGTGGATATAATAAAAAACCATGAGCTTATTCACTTTCATGGGTTAAGTTGTATAGTATGTAAATAACATTCTAATACGCTAATACAATTTAAAATTTATTATATGCATAGTTGTTTGTAATGAGTAAGTCGGGAATAATCTTTTACATTGCGATTATACCACAGATACAACAACAAAACCTACAGGGTGGATGCTATTAATTGGGATCAGAGTCCCAGAGATACATTTAAAAAATCAGATGGCAGTGAAATCACCTTTGTAGAGTACTACATGCAGGTATGAAATTTTGTTTAAATATAAATATTTTCATAATTTTTTGTATTTAAATTAACTTCTTATGCCTTATTTAGATGCCTCAGATATATAAATATTACTATTTTCCTTTAGGAACTATGGCTTAAATTCTATCTGTTACTCATGTATTTGATTGCTTTGTGTATAGGGTGAGTGTAACATAGGTATAATGGTTCTAGAGTGTCCCCTTTGTCCAGTCTTGGAAGTGGCTATAGTAGTTTTAAACATGTAGATGGATTATTAGGTAAAAATAAAACACACTAAGACTTCATATATGAAAACGTTACTTATCTGGAAATCTTGGCTCTATGGAACTTGGTTCAAAAAGAATAAAAATTACCACTTACCATCTGAAATGATCTCAGTTATGTGCGAAAGGTTGTATATAATTCATGGCTTCTTTAGTATTAAATTTGAGTATTCATAAAGAAATAAGTAAGCATAGATCAGTAAATAAAGATGCACCAGTTGCTAATTGATTTTTTAGTTTTGAGAGATGAAAGAAAGGTTATTAAAAGAATGCCAGATACTTGGAGCAACTAAAAACAACCATTTACAAATAGATGATATAGCAACTTCTGTTTTTATATAGGAACTCAAAATGTAGGGACTTGGAGCTATTGACAGTGCACATCTCTGCCACGTATGTCCAAGGGGATGGTGCAGCTATCACCCCCTCCTCCTCTGTGTGCCGTACTTAATGCTTGTGCCTTCAATTAAAAAGCATTTAGTGAGTGCCTCCTCTCTATCTTGGCTATGCATTCCAATATAGTTGAGTTATTTGATCTCAAAGAGCTTGCGTTCTTGTGGTAGGCAGAGGAGTGCATATAAGAAAACTATTCTGATAACTATAAGAGGCATTATGGAAATTATCTGAGTGTTTAGGTGGTCAAGGAAAGCTTCTCTGAGAAGCTGGCTGATAAGGGTATATCTGAAAGGAGTGAGCTGTATGCAGATCAGGGAGAAAAGAATATAAGCACTGTTTTGAGGATGGGCCTGCTGTGTCCCTGTGTCACACAAAACTGGTATGTTCTCTGGAGAACAGTGGCGGGGACAGAGTGGGGACTGCATGAACAGAGCAGTGGTATGTATATTGGAGGGTGGGGGGGGTCATCTTCTATAGGGTTTTGTTCACTGGGTTAAACTGGATTTTACTATCATCAAATGGTGTGAGGTAGATGAATTAAGTGATAATTGTAAAAGACTTTTGTGTAATGTACAGAGAATGGGCAGTATGCAGCTAAAAATGGAGGCTGGGAATCTAGTGGGTAGGTTGTTAAAGGGGTTTGGTAGATAATAGTGGTCTGGATCTTGTGGGTGACAGAAAAAGGAGAGTACAACATAACCCTTTGGCTTCATGTTAGGAAATAGGTGGATGGTGGCATCACTTATGTGATGGAGGAGTCTGGAGAAGCTAGCTGGCTTGGGGGTTATTTGGGGACATGACAGGCTCTGATGGAGTTGCAAGCTGCAGTATCAGTAATCACATGCCACAAGAAGGCTCCAGGACAGGGAAGTAGGACTAGATCTCAGTTGCCTTTAAGTAGCTATAGACCACTTTAAGGAAAAAAATATACAACCTGCATCAGTATTTTCAGAATAGAAAGCAGTAGCCCAGCTTAAGAATAGGGCTGTGAAGGTTTCTTGTTTGAGGTGAGAACTTTGAATGTCCTCTAATGTTTGAAGGACAAGTGATGCTAGAAGTCATGTCACAAGTTATCGTAGGCAAGGACCTTGTTCTGAGCAGCATGGAAGAGTCTATGAAGGATCACTGCTTTTTGTTTGGGAGGAAGGCACTTTGTTGATCAAGAATTGTATCACAGTTCTCTTGTCTTTCTTTTTCATCCAATAAACCATAACTTTATTAGTGATAGAAACAGGACAGGTTTCAAACCCAGCTGTAGTCACCTTTCTGAAACACAAAAAGTCCTGCTTTCAGATGATGACATTGTTAGTCCCATGATAGCACGTACAATATCATTACTGTTGTTCTTCAGGCCTCAGACCGCCTTTTCCCTGGACACATTTGCTTGTGACATAACCAATTCTATGTCCTCAACTTCCACGCCTCTTCTTTTCATTTTCCTCTTGTACAGTTGGAGTCTGTGTGTTTTCTGGAATGACTGAGGTAGCTTTGCCTTGAACTTTGAATTTCTTGGCATCTGCTAACTGTGCTTGATGAGATAAATCCTCAGTCTTGGCTTCCTTCAAAACTGTGTAGGTATCTGAAGCTGGGTTCTTGTAGACATCTGGTTTTGTGATGACAAAGAGAATATTCTTAGATTTCCGGATAGTGACTCTAGTAACCCCTGCAACCTGCTAAAGACCTAGTTTGGACTTAGCCTTCCATGCTTTCTTTTTACTCCAACTCTGTTTTGCTTTACTTACTGGCTCTTCTTCGATTTCAGCTGCTTCTGCCAGCTGGGTTGTGTGGTTGCTTGGGTGAATCTTGTTCCCCGAGCTCCTTGAGCTTGTCACTGTCAGATTCTCTTCTAGACCCTATCTCAGCCCAGGGTTGTGGCAACTCCTGCTCTGTAGAAGGAATAGTTTCTGTGGCTTTGCCAGGCATTTTGTGTGGAGAACTTGTTATCTTTTTTGCAAATGTCTTTTCCTACTAGAAACAGGGACTGAAAGTGAGGGAAAATAATACAGGAGGACCACTGGAATAGATCTGTAATGGAAAATTTAAAAAGTGGCCAGGCTTTGCCTTGTCCCGTTGAGGTAAGAGTTTTCTTAAAAATTTTCAGTATGCTTTAGGACCTCTAAAGGCAAGCCTGGTGAGAACTACATACTCTTAAGTGTCTCTCACCCATCTGTATATACAAAGGTAGAAGAAGGTAGCAGAATGACTTCAGTGTAATGTTTTGTGGGACTCCTAGTCCCTTTGGCTCTGTACGCTTATAAGAAAAACAATGACATGATCTCTGGGATATCAACATTAGGAGAATTTAAAAAGTGTATGTGCATGTGTGTGTATATATATGTATACATTCTTATACCTACGGGGGAAAGTTCTCACCGGCGTGTGTCTGGGCCTCCATGTAATTCCCCAACTGAGTATTTTGTGTCTATTTATGTGATGCTACTCTGGTTTTGCTGATGGTCATGGCAGATTTTCTTGCTTCTGTTGAGCAGCAATATAATCAAATTATCACTGACTTAGACCAGCCACTCTTGGTCAGCCAAGGCAGGTGGAGAAAGGGCCAGAAGAATACACCACATGAACCTGTTCTGCTGATTCCTCAGCTCTGCTACCCGACAGGTACTGTTGATGCAGGTGGTCTCTAAAGAAGGCAGCCCCTCCCCATAAACCACAGATTTAATTATGAAGACATTCAGGCTTATCACAGAGATCTCCCTGAACCAGAATGGTATCCCCTTGGTTGGTTGGTTGTTCCCCACCCCACCTCTGATACTGTGGTAGTTAAGTCTTCTTGACTATAAATTCTCACTTGTGCAGCTGTATTTTTTGGATTTTTAAAGGTCTATCGGATGAACTGCGTCAAAAAAGTAAAGATATGAGTAAATTGACTAAGTTTATGCAGTTGTATCCATGGGAAAGGAAGAATGAATTGGAAGCCTTCATTAATAAGATACGAGTGTAAGTGCTTTTATGGTTGTGTTTATGCTCATGTGTTGGGTTGCACTGAAGTTGAGACCTGTGTATATCCCTTGACATTTCAAGTTCCATTAACAATTGGCTTTTGGAGGGCTGGGGATTTAGCTCAGTGGTTCTGGCACCTGCCTCACAAGTGCAAGGTCCTGAGTTTGATCCCTGGTACCAAAAAAAAAAAAAATTGGCTTTTGGAAAGAAAATGGAATTCTCTCTGGAGAAGAGGAGCAACTTCAGTTTTTCTGACATTGCAATGTTAGGGAGGTGGTGGGGGCAATGAAGCAGGCTCTAAGTTACTTGTGTGAACAGGAGAGCAAAGACAATATTTCAGAGTTTCAGGGAATTTTATCTGTAGGACAAACAATATTGAACTTTGGGTTCAAGAGAAATTGCCCTTGGCTAACTGCTTTTGCTTATTGGTTTGATCATACTGGAAATATTTTAATTTTCAGAAATCGGACAGCACAAAATGAGCTTCAACGCTGGAGTCTGAGGTTTGATACCAACTGTTTGCCCATCTCAGGAAGAATTTTGAGAGATGTAAAGATCTTCCAGCGTGACGTATCAGTAAGATGGATTCAAGGTTATGTTGTCATAGTTGGGTCAAATAGAGTCATGCAAAAAGGAATGAATTTGGTCATGTTAGTAACCATGACTCTTGTTCTCTTTTTAGACCACGTATTCTTTATATATGAGAGGACAGGTAGACATTGAATAATTATGTGCATAAAGTGCTTGGCATAGAATCAACCATGTTACATCCTTTTCTAATTAGTATTATGGATATTTGTTCACAGCCTTTGGAAGATCAGTCTTCCAAGTCTATCCCGAAAGGTCAAATAAATAGAATCAAATAATGTTAAACATGGGAACCTATGTTAAAAGAAAAACTGTAGATGATGTAAGTTTCAACAGTTTATTTGAGCAAAGAAAGATTCACGAATTGGGCAGCACTCAGAGCAGAAGAGGTTCATGTCAGCAGCTTGGGCAAGTTCTCATGGAAGTAAGACAAAATGTATTTAATTGGATAGGGTGAGAAGACCCGAGTGAGAAGTTGGTTGGTGGTTTCTGGTTGATACAGTTCCTACTTTTATTTTACTTCCTTGGGCTGTGGTGTGGCTACTTAGGAGCTAGAGCTATGGAGTTGTCCCAGTCTAATGGACTCTCAAAACTTCTTAACACTTATGATGGAATTCCTGTTTTACTAATCCTGTCTCAACTGTTGAATCCAGTCATTATTTAAGATTATATTTTTAAGATGTCAGTTGGAAATAGCACAGATATACAATGGAAAGGACTTTGAGTAATGTTGATTTTAAAAAATAAAGGCTTTTATGTCTTGGATTCTTTTCCAGTTTGGCATCGGGCCACAGCCAGCAGATTGGATGAGAGAATCAAGAAGTACACCCTTACTTACAGTGAAGTCACTAAGTCACTGGGTGTTACTTCATCCTAGGGAACATGGTAACAATGCCCAATCCTTACTGCGCAGTTTACGTAAAGTCACCCCTACCATGGGCATAACTGTGGGACAAGCAAATATGTAAGTAGAGCAGAAATTATTTCCAGTTTGGAAACTGAAACCATCAGATGTGTTAGCAATCTGAATGTGGAATCATTGAAACATTAACTTGCAGGAATCATTTTCTTTATCAAAACTCTGAAACTTTGTAAATGAAATCTCTCCTAGGGAACAAATATTAAAATAGGATTTTGTGATCTATGATTTGTGGCTGTTATGATACATATTTTAAAAGGCATGAGAATTAACAACTTGAATGAAGAGTATTAATAACTAGGTCCCAATCATGTTTCCAAAAATTAAACATTTTTTTTTAAAGAGACTGTATTTCTTAGAGCAAATTTAGGCTCACAGCAAAATGAAGAGAAAGATAGATTTCCCATATCCTGCTTGCCTTCCAGGTGTGCATAGCCTCTCATTATCAACGTCCCCTGCCAAAGGGATACATTTATTGTCTTTATAGTATTGCCTTTTCTAAAATGTCATGTCCTTGGAAGCATGCAGTATACAGCCTTTTCAGATTGGCTTCTTTCAGTGAATGTGCATTTAAGGTTCTTCCATGTCTTTTTATGTCTTGGTAGTCCATTTCTTCCTCCTCCTCCCTGCTTCTCCCCTTTCCCTTCTCTTTCTTCCCCTCATCCTCCTTCTATTCTCTTTCTCCCTCTTTTCTCTCCTCCCCTCTTCACCTCCCCTTCTCCCTCGCCCTCTTGTCCCTTCTCCCTTTCACCCCTTCTTTTTCCTCCTTTCTGCTTCTTCCTTTCTCTTCTTCTTTTTCAATTTAGCCTGTTCCTCCTACTTCCTTTCTCCTTCTCCTTTCTCTTCCTCCTCCCCCTTCCTTTCTTTCCTCTTTCTCCTCCTCTTTCTTCCTCTTCTCCTTCTTTGACCTTCTCCTCCTTTTTCATTCACTTTTCTGTACTGCAGATAGAACCCAGGGCTGCTTCATGTGTGCTAGGCAAGAATTCTACCACTAAGTTACTCAGGCTGGCTTTGAACTTGCAACCCTCCTGCCTCAGCCTCCTGAGTAACTGGGATTACAGGTGTAACAGGATTACACAGTGCCCAGTGGTAGCATTTAATGCTGAATGATATTCCATGTCTAGATGTACTGCAGTTTATTCATTCACCCACTGAAGGGCATCTTGGTTGCTTCTCAGTTTTCATGGTTTTGAATAAAGCTACCGTAACATCCCTGTGCAGATTTCTTTTGTGGATATAAGTTTTCAATACCTTTGAGTAAATACCAAGGAACACAATTGCTGGATCGCATGGTCAAAGTATGTTTAGTTTTGAAGCAAAGCACTAAACTTCTCCCAAAGTGGTTGTGTCATTTACATTCTCAACAGCAGCGAGTGAGAGTTCCTGTGGCCCCACGTCCTCGCCGGATGCAGGCTGTTGCTCTTTCTGATAGGTGTGTGGGGGCGGTATCTTGTTTTACAATTCTCTGATGACATATGATGTGGAAGTTCTTTTCATATACTCACTTGTTTATCTGTGTATCTTCCTTGATGAGGTGTTTCTCAAAAACACACACGCAAAAATCAGGTTGTTCATTTTCTTATTGTTGAATTTTACGAGTTCTTTTATTTTTGTTTTGACTCAGGGTCTTGCTGTGTAGTTCAGGCTGGCCTCAAACTTGCAGTGATCCTCCTGCCTCAGCCATCCCAGTGCTGGGATTATATGCACGCGCCACTATGCCAGGTTTAAGAGTTCTTTGTATGTTTTGGATAACAGTCCTTTATCTGATGTGACTTTTTGCAAATATTTTATAGTCTATGGCTTGTCTTCTCATTTTTGTGGCAGTGTCATTTACAGAGCAGAATAATTTAATTATAATGTAGTTCTGCTGCTGTATTTTCATAGCTTTGATTTTATATCAAAAGTTATTGTTATAACAGTCATGGAGGTTTTCTCCTATAAAACTCTAGAAATGTTATATTTTTGTGTTACATTTAGGCCTAGGATCTATTTTGAGTTAATTTTTGTAAAGGGTTTAAGGTCTGTCTAGAATTTTTATTTATTTTTTTACATAGGGGTGTCCAGGTATACCAGGATCATTTTTTAGAAAGATTATTTTTTACTCCATTGTATTACTTTGTTCCTTGACTATATTTACATGACTCTGTTTTTAGCTATATATTCTTTTCCATTGATCAATTTGTTTATGCTTTTACCAATACCACACTGACTAGTTCTCTAGCAACTCGTGACATTGGATACTTCCGTCTTCCAACTTTGTTTTCCTTCAGGATTATGCTGGTTGTTATGGGCCTTTTGCTCCTCCTTTCAGTCTTTCAGAATCATTTTTCCAGTATTCACAAAGTAATTTGCTGTAATTTTGTTTGAGTTGTATTACATCTGTAGATTAAGTTCAGGAGAACTGACATCTTGACAGTACTGTCTTTTTGTCCATGAACATGGAATATCTATCCATTTATTTAGCTCCTTTAAAATTTATTTCCACAGAATTTATAGTTTCCCTCACTTAGATCTTATGTATATTTTGTTAGATTTATTTCTAAGTATTTAATTTTGGGAAGGAGTGCTAATATAAATGATATGGTATTTTAAATTTTAAATTCTTTTCAAATTATACTTTTGTTAATTGCTGGTATAAAGAAAATCAATTGGGGGCCAGGGATTTAGCTCAGTGGCATGCGCCTGCCTCACAAGCAAAAGGTCCTGAGTTTGATCCCCGGTACCAAAAAAAAAAAAGAAAAGAAAATCAATTGGCTTTTGTATATTAACCTTGTATCCTATTACCTTGCTATAATCCTTTATTAGTTCCAGGAGTTTGTTGATTCCTTCAGATTGTCTTCATAGACATGTTTACAAACAGTTTCTTTTTTTACTAATCTACCTTTTGACTTTCTTGTGTATTGCATTAATGAGAACTTTCAGTTCAAAAGGATGGGCTGGGGATTTAGCTCAGTGGTTTCGCCGCCTGCTGGGCAAGTGCAAGGACCAGAGTTCGATCCCCAGTAGCAAAAAAAAAAAAAAAAAAAAAAAAAATTTTCAAAAGGAGTAGTAAGGAGAGGTGACACCTTTGCTTTTTAAAAAATTGTTTAAAATTTTTCTTTTAATAATCCCTATTCTTATGAGTCATACTTACACTAAATTTGTGAGAATTCCAACAGGCTTCCATTATCTGGTTGTGATGTTTTCTGTGTCTTCAGATTGTGTATGTTTTTACCTTTTGGTATGCTTTATAATTTTCCTGATGGCCAGATGTGATGTACCAGTTGAAAAAATAATGTGCTATAAATAGGCCTTTAGTCATGTGGTGGTAAGATGTACGGAATTGTAGTCCTATATTTTTCATTTTCTTAATGAGATTGTGTCTCTGGACTATGAACTTCATAAATGTTTTCAATTTTTTTCTCCTTGCTTATGTGGGACAAGATGACCAGACTACTATTTGGGTATTTCTCTTCTGCCATGTAGAAGGCTGGAACTGAGCAGAGTTTGTATTTCCCTGTCCTCGTGTGGGTTAGGCTCTAGTTAACTACTTTCTCCTAATGGCAGGCTTTGTTGGGAAGAAAAGAATGCTCTGAGAATATTTCAGAAGGGAATGTTTCCTTCCCTTGGTTGGAGACACTAGGGAATTTTTCTGATATTTTCTGTGAAGACCTGGTTGATTTCCTAGAGCAGTAGTCCCCAGTCTTCTTTATACCAGGGACCAGTTTTGTGGAAGAAATTTTCCACTGACTGAGGGGAGGGTGGTTTTGGGATGATTCAAGTGCATTGTGTTTATTGCACACATTATTATTACATTGTAATATATAATGAAATAATTATACCACTCACCATACTGTAGGATCAATGGGAGCCCTGAGGTTGTTTTTCTGCAACTAGATGGTCCCATCTGAGGGTGATGGGAGATAATGTGTTGTTTATGTCAAGTCTCCTCTGTAATCTCATTTTGGTTGCTGTCCCTGCAGAAAACTTTGCTTCATATAGGTAGGATATTGGAAATGGAAGATGGATTTTTAGTGCTTTTGTGGCAATCTTAGGTTATTCTACCTTGACTTTAATCCAGAATTTATGAAGATTTGAAGTGGTCTCAAGCATATTTTTTGTTAGAGACTGAGTCTCACTATGTAGTTTCAGGCTGGCCTCAAACTCATGTCAGTCTTCCTGCCTCAGCCTCCCAAGTGCTGGAATTATCGAAGTGCTTCATCATGTCTGCTTCTAACATACTTTTGAGTCCACCATCATTTTTGATCTCTAGCAGTTGATCCTCTTCTAGCACAGACAAAGTCAGTTCACCTCAGTTATTCACAAATGGGCCTTGGATCCATTCCTTTTTAGTTTGGGGGTCTTTTGTAGTTGGGAAGTAATGCTCAAACTGTTTTGAAAGCTGAGATAGGTGATCCTGCACCATCTGGGAGAAATAAGGTCCTGGCTCACTCTCTTTCAAAATCTCTGGCAATGTCAGAAACATGTAAAAAATTCCAGTGTTCAGTAATCATCCCCATAATTCCAAGGTGATTTTGAATGCATCCATTTTGTCAACTTGAACACAGGCATTGTGACTTTGCTGAGCAGGTTGAATGTCACACGAGTAAACAAGTTTGGGACTCATTCTGAGTCACTGAAATGTGCTGCCGGTCATTGTTTTCCTAAAAGAAATTTCTGGAACAGTTCTCATAACTCAGAAACCCTGGCCAATGATCTTTCTTAGTAAAGGGTTTAACTTAGTAACACAGCCACTAAGAATAATGTTCTCAGTGCAGACACATTTGATGAAGTAGTGAGCTTCAATAATTGCTTCTGGCTTTTTTGTGTTCACATTGTTTTTCTTTTGCACAGCTCTAAATGCTTGTCTTTTAATGCAAGGTGCTTGGTCTCCATGTGGCAAAGCAGTTTTGAAAGTTTTATGGGTCTGTTGGGTAGCTGGTCACCACATTATACAAAGCAGGCTTGGAGAATGTGTATCCCCTGTTGCAATGAACCTGTAATTTACATAGGCTCATGGTATTTTCTTTAAAATGCCCCTCTCCCTCCCTCCCTCCCTCCCCTCCTCCCTCCCTCCCTCCCCTCCTCCCTCCCTCTCTCTTTCCCTGTCTTTCTCCCTTCCTTTCTCTCTTTTTTTGAGACAGGATTTCACTATGTAGTTCAGGCTGGCCTTGAACACACTGTGTAGCCTAGACCGGCCTTGAACTCATAGCAATCCTCCTGCCTCAGCCTCCTGAGTGCTGGGCTTACAGGCATGCACCACCACACCAGGCTTTAAATGCCACTTTCTTTTTGTTGGCAATGTTAGAGTCCTCTGCTATCTCATCACTGGATCTTTCTCCTTTTTCAAAGAAGCTCTTCAGAGATATTTGCTTTTTACTCTTTTTGGCTAGGGTTAGCATGTGGGCTTAGCAAAACTGTAACTGAGACAGTGCACAGTGGGAGAAAGAGGCGCAGTTGGAAGTGGTAAATAAAATAATGAGTGGACCATGCGCAGACTAAAATAAGCATTGGATTCTGACTTTGAGACTACTAGCTGTACAGTTGAAATATATCAACTCACTTGCTGCTATACAGCCTGCCACCAGGTACAGTTTGTCACTTGCCACTCACTGATAGGGTTTTGGTATGAGTCTGCAAGCAATTTACTTATTATGCTCTCTGGAGTCACCCTTCTCCACTCATTTTTATCTGTATTTGTAGCCTCTCCCCAGTACTAGCATCACTACCTCAGCTCCAGCTCATGTCATCAGGCATTAGATTCTCATAAGGATCATGCAACCTAAATCCCTTGCATGTGCAGTTCACATGAGGCTTCATATTCCTGAGAGTCTAAGGCCACAGCTGATCTGACAGGAGGTGGTGCTCTGGCAGTAATGCAAGTGATGGGAAGTGGTTATACTACAGATGAAGGTTCACTTGCTGGCCCACTGCTTGCTTCTTGCTGGGTGGCCTTGGCCTCTGTCCTACAGGTAAATCAAAACTGTGGGGGCGTCCCTGGGACTGCAGGCACCTGGAGTTTTCAGTTCTCACAGTTGCCCCTGTGGCGTCTCCAGGGTGTCAGTTCCAGTTTAGGTTGCTTGGTTTGATACTGGTGCTATTTCCCTGGGAGCTTTCCTCTGATGAGTCTCTGCTCAGGTGAGCTATGACTCCCTGTGTTCACCTGTTTCTCCAATCTTGGGGGCAACAGTTTGCCCTGCGTCCTTACCACTGTTAGGGATACTAGGAGAATTGTTCATTTTTTTGTCAGTAAGTCTGTTGAACTTTTTACTTGATGTTATGACTGAGTAGTGACTTCAGGCCCCTTACAAGGGGAACACAAACCTAAGTCTGTTTCTGTTTTTTGAAAATAAACTTTTAGCTGAAATGCTTATCTTGGCATTTTATAATGTCACATTTTTATATTTCATTCATTGTGTGAAAAGTTTTTTGTGTTCTTTGTTCATTCCCTCTTGACTATAGAGGATATACTTATTTTTCAGGTATGAAGTAAATGAGGACCCGAGCTCCTATATATCCACATTACGGAAATGTGTCACATCACATACAAACATGGTAAGTGTCTACTTATTATATGTGCATTCAATAGTGATTGTTCTAAAAATCCATTTTTATATATTTTAAAATTTGTGATGCTGCCTTTGGTTTATAAACTTGCAGTAAATGCACATATACCTCTGTAATATAGCTGAGTTTCATCTATGAGGCTGTCATTCTGTCTAAATCCTCCCAGCCACATTTATTGGGATGAATAGATACCACACACAAAAAAACCAGCCTCAGTTGCTGGCATCAGCTCTGTGTCCCCGGTTTTCTCTTGTCATAAGCCCTGTGATTGCCTCCTTAGACCCATTGAGTCTTTTTTTTTTTTTGAGACAGGTTCTCACTCTGTAGTTCAGGCTGGCCTTCAAGTCACTATGTAGCCCAGGCTGGCTTTGAACTCGTGGTAATTCCCCTGCCTCAGCCTCCTGAGTGCTGGGATTACAGGTATGAGCCACTACACTCAGCAACCCATTGAGTCTTAAGCAGGAATATTTCTGTGCTCTCATCCAGCTTGACTGTGTCTTCTCAGGAGACGAGACCATGTTATCCCAGAAGCTGAAACTTTAGGTGGTCCCTAAGCAACAACTATGTTAGAATAATAAGAAGAAGAAAAAGAAAAAATTCTCAGAACTGAGAGGTCATGAAAGTACTATGCATCAAAACTTGTATGATGCAGCAAACAGATAATGGACTTACAACTCTCATAAATACATTCTCCTTGAATTTTAAAACACTCAGAAAGAGAAAACCAAAGTAAAGAAGAATGCAAAAAATAAAAGGAACAAAGCAAAAGCAAAAACAATATGGAAAAAATTGACAAGTTTAAAGCTGGTTCTTTGAAAATATTAAAATGTTATATCCTCAAGACTGAAGAAATAAAAGACTAAAGCTAAACATTAGGAACAAGTAGAGTTCATTACTATGGAGTCACTGGAGATGAAAGAAGTGTTAAAAGAACACCACAAGTTACTGTGTGTCAGTAAATTGAAAAATTGAAACAAGTAACTTACAGAAAAATACAAATAACTAATATGACAAAATATGAGAAAACAGTTCTTAATAAATGCAGATATATGCATTTGAAATTTCATATCCTTTCTAGTGAAAGAAGGAAAACTATAGTATGAGAAGTTCTTTAATCTGATAAAGGATGTCTACCAAAAATTTCTTACAGGCATCATGTTAATAGCATATTGCTGAGATGCCCATTGAAGTCAGGAACCAGTCTTCTAACTTCTTGGTGTCTTGCTGGAAGCCCTACCCAATCTTTGATGAAGCCTTGTAGATCAGGTGGTTTCCATGACTCTCAAGCTCGTTCTCTTATCAGTAAAATGGGGATAACAGTAGGTATATCAGTGGATCCTTAAAAGAATTAACTGAGTGAAGTAAAGTACTTAACAAGTACCGTACACAGAATGATCAGCCTGATCCTGTACCCTTCTGTTCGTCTGTCACACATCCTCATCAAGGAGTAAGTTCCTTAAGTGGAGTACTTAGGACAGAGTATTTTGCAAGTTGAAACAATTGGTGCACATTGCTGAAGTGACTGTCTTATAGCATTTTTCTCCTCCACACCCCACCTTTTAATGTCATGTGACTCGAGACCCTTCACCCCCTTAGACTCCAGTATTATCTTAATGGACTTTAGTTTGTTGGTGCTGTATCTCGAGATGGTTTTAAGAGTTTCACATTTGCTTGCTTTCAAGGTGGTTTGTATACTGCCTGATAGCGAGAAACACAGATATGATGAGATAAAAAAATTCCTGTGTATCCATTGTCCGGTCCCAAGCCAGTGTGTGGTAGCAGAGACCTTAATGTCTGGCAATACATTGCTGACCATTACTACGAAGATTGCCCAGCAGATGAACTGCAAGATGGGAGGAGCCCTCTGGAAGGTGGAGACAGGTGTATGTGGATTTCATTACATTCTCTTAATTTACATGGAGTAAAATTTAATAGTCCGTGTGTTTAATCTAATGATTAAGTTTTGCTTATATTCTGTTCGAACTCAATTCGCTATCTTTTTCTTTTAAAATGAAGTTACAGAAAACAATGTTCATTGGTATTGATTGTTTCCATGATATTGTAAATCGACAGAAGTCAATTGCGGGATTTGTTGCAAGCACCAACGAAGAATTAACCAAGTGAGTAAAGCTTTGGCAGCATTTAGTTGGTAGCTGTTTATGGGCCGAATAGAAGAAGTGGACCTGATTCATATTTGTTGACAGTTCAAGGGGTTGAGAGTTCACAAAAGTTGTTCTTAGCCATGTAGTCTCTTGACTTTCTGGCAAAGCGATGCTTCCAGAATATTTTGCATGGCTGGGAGGCTCCATGTCATTTTCTCTGATGCCCAACAGAGCACAGATATGGCAGTTCACAGCCCCAAAACTTGTCTGTTTCTGTATAATTCTTTGGGCCAGACAACTGGCACCACATTCTCTTCTGGATGGTCCTCCCCAAGCCCATGTAGGTGTGGCAGTGTCTATTTGCTTGTGGTTGGAGCACAGAGGGCCCTTGCGCTTTGCTGGCTGTCAGCTTCTGGCCAGTCTCAACTCCTGGAGGTCATCACATTCTTTCCACGTAGTCCCCTCCATCTTCCCACCACGCAGAGCATATTGTCCTTGTTTTGCCAGAGGTTCACAGGTCTAGGATCTTGACACATCCATACATTTCCATGTAGTGTACCTGCACATGGAGACTTGCCTCTATATTCTACACCTCTTTTTTTCCCAGAGCTCTTTTCACTTTCTGCACTTAGAGTAGAAACCATGTGATACCTTGAAATGAGTTTGCACACTCTTGAAGTTTGTAGTCCTTGTGCATTACGTGATGTATAACCCTCCAAAATCATCACTATGGCTTTAATGTTTGTAACCCACTGGAGTATAACTTCAGAGTAGTTTTTTTTCCAGGCATGAAGTAACTTTTTATTTATTGTAGACTCTGAGAGAAAAAGAAACCACTTCCATTTTTCTTGGCCTTGCTGCTAATTCAGATTTCTATGTCACTTTTTACAATGTATTTCTGGGTTACAAACTTGTGTATTCTTAATATAAACATATATTTCTCTATATAAAACAAGTATTTTAATATGTTACTATTTGTTTAATAACAAATAGTCATCTGTCAGTGAACTAGAAAGGTACAAAATTCACAGTAAATCTCAGATAGCTTGGTAATTACCCAGACAGCTTGTTTAAAAAGTTGCTAAAAATTTACGACTGTGAAATATTGATGGCTGTTTTATTTCCATGGAGTTTCAAAAGATTGTTAGTATATTTGTCTATAATTATGCATAAGACCTGAGTCTTCATAAATGAAACTTATATTCTAAGCCAGAATTATTACTTATAAATTGTGCTGGCTTTATCTTGTCTTCTAGCCCTTGATATTGGTTAAGTCCACAGTAAGGATCTTTGTCTTCTTCCTGTACATCTACTTCTTTAAAATTTTTCATAAAATACCATAGTGATCATTTTTATTGAATTTTACCACAAAATTCCAAATAAAGGAATTTCTTTGGTTTCAGAAATTCTAGAAGGAGAAGTAGGGAATGGAGGTAATTAACTTCGCAGAAACAGAAATCTTAATGTTTTCTTAATTTTCTAATTATTATTCCATTAGATCATGCCTTTATGTGTTCCTGGCAATATGTATTCTCGAACTTACTATCACAGCTTTGGTTGTGAGTGAATGGATTGTTCAAAGTCATGTTTGACTATAAAACAATGTATATTTGTTCCCTTCTAATGAAATTACCCTAGTGGCCGTCTTAAAAACACAAACAACAATTTCCCAATTTGTTTACCTAGATTATCTAATGTACCATATAATAATGTCTACCTATTAGGGAGAATGTGATATTTGTCTAAGTCTGGCTTCATTTGATGATCTCCAGATCCACTCATTTTCCTACAAAAGAGAAAATTTTGTTCTTCAAGGCTGAATCTCCATTGTGAATATATACCACATTTTCTTTATCCATTCATCTGTTGATGGACACATAGGCTGGGTCTATATCTTGGCTAGTGTGAATTGTGCTGCAATAAGCATGGGTATGCAGGTATCTCTGTAGTATGCTGACTTTAATTTTGGGGGGTATATATGAAAGAGTGGGATAGCTGAATGAGATGGTAGCTCTATTTTTAGTTTTTTTGAGAACTTCCATACTGATTTCCATTAACATTCTCACTAGCGGTGTAGAAGTTTTTCTTTTTCTCTGTATCCTTTCCAGCCTTTATTTTTTGTATTCTTGATGATAGCCTTCTGACTGGGGTGAGATGGCATCTCAGTGGTTTTTATTTGCATCCCCTGAATGGCTAAGGATGGTGAACATTTTCTCATACACTTATTGGCCATTTGTACTTCTTTTGAGAAGTGTCTCTTCAGGTCATTTGACCATTTATTGACTGGGCTATTTGATTTTTTTTTTTGGTGGTGTTTAAAAATTTTTTCCTATATATTGTAGATATTAATGCTCTATTGGAAGAGTAGCTGGCAAAGGTTTTCTCCCATTCTCGAGGCTGTCTCTTCACTCTATCACTTGTTTCTCTTGCTGTGCAGAGACTTAATTTGATGCTTTCTTATTTTTTGATTCTTGCTACTTTCTATCCTATTGCAGTTCTATTGAGGAAGTCTTTGCCTATGTCTGTGGCTTAGTATTTCCCTTAAGTTTTCTTTTAGCACCTTCAAACTTTCAGGTCTTATACTTAGGTCTTTGATCCATTTGGAATTGATTTTTGTACAGAATGAGAGATAGGGGTCTAATTTCAGTCTTTCGTAAATGGATATCCAGTTTTCCAAGTACCATTTATTAAAGAGGCTCTTTTCTTAATGTATATTTTTGGCTCCTTCATTCAGAATCAGATGGCTGTAGTTGCATAGGTTTATTTCTATGTTCTCAATTCTGTTCCATGGTCTGTGTCTGTTTTATGCTTGTGTCATGCTGTTTTTGTTACTATGGCTTTGTTGTATAGTTTGAAACTGGATATTATAATGCCTGAAGCCTTGCTTTTTTAGCTTACAAGTGTTTTGGTTTTTGTGTTTCTATATGGATTTTAGGATCGTTTTTCTAGTTCTATGAAAAATGTCTTTGATATTTTGATGACTGTATTGAATCTGTAGATGGCTTTTAGTAATATGGCCATTTTAATAATAATTCTGCCAATCTATGACCTTGGGGAGTTTTTTCCATCTTCTGGTGTCTTCTTCAGTTTCTTTCTTCAGTGTTCTGAAATTTTCATTGTAGAGGTCTTTCACCTTTTTGGTTACATTGGTTGCTAGGTATTTTAAAAAATGTAATGAATTGTTTTCTTGATTTTTTTTTCAGCTAGTCTGTTATTTGTGTAGAGAAAAACTATTGTTTTGATGCTGATTTTTATATCCTGTTACTGAATTTATCAGCTCTAAAGGTCTTTTGGTGGAGTTTTTAGGGTCTTCTATGTGTAGGATCGTATCATCCACAAACAAAGATAGTTTGATTTTTTCCCTTCCTATTTGTATCTCTTTTATTTCACCCTGTTGCCTAGTTTTAGCTTTAGCTATTGAATAGGAGTGGTGAGAGTGGGCACCCTTTCCTCATTCTTGATTTTGGCAGAGTTTTCTTTAAGGAAGGTCCATCTTTATTTCAATGGATGCCATCTTTTTCTAAGTCATTCTGATTCAATATAGTAACATTATTTTCTCTGATTTGCTTTTTGGAACTAGAAAATAATATTGGCATTCTTAGGGAGAAATTATCATTCATTGAGCAGATATTTTTGAGCCAAAATTTCCATGTCCAAGTGCTGGGAATTCAGCAATGAAAATGCAGAGCCAAAATCTTGATTGTATTTCTTGGAGCTTAAATCTTGATAAAGAAGCAGACAAAAACAAAAACAAGACATCCCATTGTGTCAAGTGGCCAGATGAGCTTACTATGAGGGAAAACACCTAGTAAGGAGATAGAAACTTATGACAACATATGATTTTACTGGATGTGTCAAAATGGTCATAGTAGCTGTCATGGTTACAAAGAAAGCTGCTTCCTCCAAAGATTAGTATGAATGAACCATTGCTCAAGACGTTGATCCCAAATCAGGGATGTCCAGGAACACTGAATTTTCATTTGACCACGTTCCTCAGTGGGTGGGACTACAGTAGTCATGCATATTAAAAACATGAATAATTTGTAGTAATGTTAGTAAGTGCTTCCATTTGCTTTCTGTACTTTTGAAAAATCTTATAAAATGCGAAAGATATCAGAAGAGACCAATACTTTTGATCTCTGTAGGGGTGCATAAGAATTGATCCTTAATTGGATACTGATAGTGATGTTTCTTCTTGGTAATAGATTAATTCAGAATTCAAATGATGATATTTTAAGATTCTAACTGATTTATTTCTCTGGAACAGATGGTACTCCCAATGTGTCTTCCAGGAACCTGGACAGGAGCTTGTGGATGGGTTGAGTAGCTGTTTGGAAGGTCAGTGTCTTGAGGAGGTTGGAATACCCAACTGTACGTATGGTAGTAGTTCTCTTAAAGTGGACATACTGCCCTCAGAGACCATCTAGTCATGGCTGAAAATATTTTTTGTTGCTGCACCTGGGATGGCAATATAGCTGGCATTTAGTCCAGTGGGTAGAGGGCAGAGATACTGCTCACTATCCTACTGTGCATACAGTACCACCATTACCACCACCAGAAAGCATCACCTGTCTCAAGATTTCCGTAGTGCTGTTGTTGAGAAATTCTGGGCTAGACTGAGGCTGTAGGTAGAGAAACTGTCGTGAGAGCTATAGCTCTAAAAGATGAGCCTAGACGTTGTCAAAAATAATACATGCCAGTTTGTTCCAAGTTGCACTTTATTTACGTGTGTTTTTGGTTTCCTTCCAGCTGCCTTAGATTCCTGGTTTAGAAATGTACAACAGCAGCCAGATTCTGTTGTGGTATATCGGGATGGCGTAGGAGATGGTCAGCTTCAGGCCTTGCTTGACCATGAAATACCACAGCTTGTGAGCCACTTAAGAAAGCATCAGTAAGTAGAGAAATTATAAAGCACAGAGTTTGTAAGCTGTGTGTTTTAGTCTATGGGAAAAATCTGTTTGGAGCAGGGGACCAATATAGTGAGCGATGAGAGGAGGAGCATAGTGCAGACAGTGGGCCTCAGTGGGTGGTGGGTAAAAGACAGTGCTTCAAGTCAGAGTTCAAAGCAGAATGAACATGGCAGTAGCAGATTGTTTTCCCCAGGTACCCTCAGTGGATTTTCTACATCTTCTCATTTCCTTTCAAGTCTCTGTGCAGCAGGGCTCCTTAGCCTCAGTGATTCATAGATGTCCATGAACACAGGTTGTGAGGAAGACTCTTCCATTAGGTTGTGGTTGGCTATGAGCAGACACTTCCTCATTTGCTGCTTTCATTAGGAATGTGGGGCTAGCACTGAACTGGGGTAAGTGGAGGGCTGCTGTCTACAGGATTTTTCATAAGTCCTAAAAGTATGGTGTCCTAACACCTTGAATGTTTGTGAGATGAGACTGAGTAAACATAGTGACATTTACTCTAATTTTTAAAGAGTCAAGCTAACTTTCATTGTGGTGAAGAAACGAATAAACACCAGATTTTTTGTTCAGTCTCAAGGAAGACTTCAAAATCCACCTTCAGGAACTGTTATTGATGTGGCATTAACCAGGGAGGAATGGTAAACGACTTTTATTTTTATTATCTGCATCTATACCTTTCTTTATTACTTCATCAAAATCACTTAATCCCAATATCTTCATCTTAAAAGCATTTTCTGATTCTTGACAATTAATTTGATTCTTTTCAGAAAATCTTGGCCAGGGATTCTTCATTTGGATTTAGAAATTGTGATTAGCCTTGTGGTTAAGTTTCTTTGTTAAATTTGTCTCTGTGACCAAGTGAAGGTTAATAGTGTGATCCCCAAACATCTTTATGAATGTGGAAGTAGAAAGTTACCTTTACATTAACAGTTTGGAGTCATTACAAATCAAATAATATGGAATATGTCCTATTAAAATGTTTGCCAGGTGTGGTGGTACCTGCCTGTAATCCTGGTACTGTGGGAGGCTGAGGCAGGAGGACTACAAGTTTGAGCCCAACCAGGGCAACTTAATGATTTAGTGAGAACCTGTGTCAAAAATTTTTTTTTATAAGGGCTGGAGATATAGCTGAGTGCAAAGGCTCTGGGTTCCATCACAGCCCCACAAAAATAGGTTATGTAATAGCCTGAGACAATTTTATATTTTTAAAGATGTTTACTACCTTTAAAGGCAACAAAAAGTTTTTCTTACAACATTTATCCTCTTAGAACCTGAACAAGTGAATGTTACCAAAGTAATATTAGTATTGAATAATCTACAAAATAGAGTTTAGTTATATATTGCATTATTATATATGGACATAATGTAATAATTCAGAGCAGTGATTTAGGAATTTTTTTTTTTGAGGAAGCAATCTACCATGAGTCACAATCAGCAGACAAAATGCTAAAGGGATTAGATTCATAAACTTTCAGATAATGAAATAGTTGCTGACATTCTATATTAAAATACATATAGAGACCAAGAGGATAAAAAATGGAAGGAAAGCCATTAGAAAAATAACTGAGTACTCTGAAAGGATGGAGGATTGCAAGTTTGAGCCTGGTCTGTGCAATTTAGTAACTTAGTGAGACCCTGCCTAGGAAATAGAAAGAAGGCTGGGACATAACTTTGTGTAAAGGCCCTGAGTTCATCCTCCAACACCACAAACAAAACAAAAAGCCCTAAGAAATTTGAATTAAAAGATCAATCAGATTTGGGTATCTAATAATGGTTCCTCTCTCTCTCTTTTTTTTTCCTTCCTGGTACCGGGAATCAAACTCAGGACCTATCACTTGTGAGGCAGGCACCGGGCCACTGAGCTAAATCCCCAGCCATCAGTATCTAATAATGAAACATAGTGAAAATGAAAAAAAAAAAAACCTCAGAGGAAGGCTTAAATAACAGATTAGACACAATAGAAAAAAAATAGTTAACTGGAAAATACATTCAAAAATTCCCATGATGCACTGGAGTACAATAAAGATAGGTGAGAGATGAAAAAAAAAAGAAAAATATAAGGTAAAATAAGATTTGCTATATATTAATAGAAATTTCTGTAGGAGATAATACAATATTTTATGAGAAGGGGGAACAATATTTAAATTGAGATTCTGAGCTCAGATTCAGGAATCATGGGATTTAAACAGGATCAATAAATATAAGTCTACACTTAGGATCATTCTAATGAAACTTCAGGGAAGCAGGCACAAGATTTTTTTTTCCTTAAATTCTTTTATTGGTACATTTTAGGTAAGCAATACATTTACATTTATCATTGGGTGAGGCACAAGGTTTTTTAAAAGCTGTCAGAGGAATAATATTTTTTTAAGCAATAAAAAAGTACTCAAGAGTGGGAACCAGAATACAGTGAAATAATATCTTTAAACTGCCAAAAAGTAATTATCAAACTGGAATTTGATACCTAGCTAAGCTATCATCAAGGGTGCCTGTGAAATACCAAATGCTCAGATAACCATATATTGTATATACACTAATCCACCAGACTCTCACTGAAAACACTACAATTTAAAGGTTGTATTTTAGGAAGAAGGAAATTGAACAAAAAGGAATGAGATTAAAAAAAAGCAGTGTTGAACAGTGATGCTGGAAGTATAAAAAAGCCTTGACTTTTTAGATGGTTACTTAATAGGGCACATTAAAGCAAGGTGGATCTAGAATACTGGCTATAATAAGAAAGAGTATATTAAAGTAGCCCTACAATACTGGCTATAAATAATATTTACATAGGGAAGGCATTATGGAGTTAAAGCATTTAAGATTAGTAAAATGATAGAGCTTCTAATTAACTTTACACATAAGTCAATAGGTAAAAGAGTTATAGGAAGTCAAACATGACATTTACAGGAACAGATGGTGGGAAATGAATTAAAATTAAAAGCAGAAGCACTGGCAGGAAGGGACTAAAGAAAAAGCAAATGAAAAGTATGATAAGCATAAACCATAAGACAGTGCAAATAATAATTCAGTATTTACAGTAAATATTGAGACGAACCTTACCAATTTCCTAAATCATTTGGAGTGTTTAAATGTACTGTGGTGATGCTTAGGGAGAAGTAGGAAGCCTTTGTCTTTGCATACAATCACTGTAAAATGCAGAGACCATATTTCTATGAAATATGACCAAATGAAATGGGCCAATTTTATCTCTTCCTCTTGGCATAAGCACCTTTATTTTAAGTCTGAATCACAGGAGAGTTTTTACCTATGTCAATGACTTAGCTGTCTTTTATGGATTTGCTTTGTTAGATCATTGTTTGCCAATTAGACAAGCTTCTAAATTTAAAGGAAACTTTGTCTGTGGAACAGATTTCTGTAACAATATATTAAATGTTTTTGCTTCCAGTACTAGAGATTATCACATTTCTTCTAAAATAAACTAATACCCACCTGTTGTATAATTTCAGGTATGACTTTTATATTGTGAGTCAGTCCTCCAAGCATGGTACTGTTACTCCCACTCATTATAATGTTATCTACGACACAATTTGCTTGGACCCAGATACAGTACAGCGTTTAACTTACAAACTATGCCACATGTACTATAACTTCCCAGTAAGTATTGTCTCATTGATTTTTTTCTTCCAATCTATAAAAGGTATTGTTCAAAACTGAGCAAAATTTGAACTTCTGAATTGAAATCTATGAAACTAAACTTAGAAAAAGTAGATGGAAGGGCAAGTATAAGGTGATATAAAGTTAAAAAATAAACTTCTATTTTTCTTCTTATAAAAGGGCACCATTCGAGTTCCTGCTCCTTGCCATTATGCCCATAAACTTGCTTACTTCGTGGGGCAAAATATTCAACAAGAGCCGCATAACTCACTATCAAACTGTCTCTATTACCTTTGAGCTACAGAGAAAGACCTGATATGATGCAGAAAACCACAAGTGGTACATTTATTATTTTTTCCTTTTGAAGCTGGACATCTGAAATATTTTCCTAGATTGGCAGCTAGATTGTAATTTTGATTGGAAATAGGGGAATGTTGAATAGTATCAAAGAGATGGCAAAGCAGAAAAGAAAATTGTGCTAATATTTAGCAGGAAACTCCAAAATGGTACTTGCGGCTGCTTTTTATGTCACAAATGCCACATGAGGCAATTGAGTGTGACTGAGAAGTTGTATTTGTTCAGAGTTTTGGGTCTGTGTTGAGAAAAACTGGAGTGGACTCACTACAGTTGGATTCAGTGATGTGGTCTACTTTCAGTACTACTCACTGACTTTACACAAGATTGACTTTCTGAAGGGTGGGGGTAGGGAGAGAACAGACAATAAAGATTTTGTGTCTTCCAAGTTACCTTTTTTTTTTGGTACTGGGGATTGAACTCTGGGACCTTGTGCTTGAACCACTGAGCTAAATCCCTGGCCCTCCAATTTACTTTTCAAATGTTAAAAAGATTTTATAACTAAATGTGCCAGGACACTTTGCATTACAAGCAGTGTCACTCTGATCATTGAAAGGATTAGTCATCCTAGGGTTAGCCTGGTGATTTAAAAATTGGCAATTTAGGAATGTGGAAACATTTTTCCTCTTTTTCCACAAAGACAGGAAATTAAGAACTCCTTAGTCTTTCTGCTTCTGTTTCAAGTGTGATATTGTTAACTGCAATACGATCAGAAGAATCTTAAGTAGATGTTTTAGATGAAGCCATCTGCTTTTCCAGAAAGCAGATACATTTTTCTCTCCCCTTAAAACTATCTTTAAATAGACTCCAAACAGTGTATTATGAGAACTTTGTTTTCCTGGAGTCCTAAGGAGAGTGTTATTTTGGGAGGGGGAAGGACTAGCTTCAAAGATACTAGAAAGAGTATATTTGAGAACAGTATGTTTGCTTTGATTCTATGTTGATGAATTTACATTTACAACTTGAACTTGTTTTATAAAAAATAAAATTAAATCATTTAAGAAAATATAATCCAGGTAAAATTGCACTGAGCAGTACTACCAAGAGTGGTAAATGTAATGGAAGAGGTGGCCCATGATTAAAGATGTGCCCTAGCAACATGTTCTTTTCTGAGGTTAGAATTTGATTTAGGATATTACTTTCTAGAAATCTGAGCAAGTACTTTGGGAGGAAAAAATGGAAAGTTATTAAAATGTAGTGAGTGTTTTCTCTAAGTGCAGTATGTACAAATATCACTTATTCCTAGTACTGTTAAATGATGTAATTCAATAAAATACTCATGTTAAAATCATAGATTTGAGTCTTACTATCTGTAGTGTGCTTTTCTTAGCTTTCTTCTTGTGTTTATCGGTAATAGAAATTGAACCCAGGACCTTTACCCTGAGCCACATACCCTCCCTCCCCCCACACCCTTTTTATTTTTAAAAATTTTTTTGGTACCGGGGATCGAACTCAGGACCTTGCCCTTGTGAGGCAGGTGGCGGCACCACTGAGCTAAATCCCCGGCCTCCCCCACCCCTTTTTTAGAGATCAGATCTTGTGGAGTCACTGGATTGTCCAGGCTAAGCTTAAATTTATGATCTTCCTGCCTCACTCTCCTGGAGTACTGGCTACAGACGTGTGCCACTATGCCCTACTCTTTCTTAGCCTTCTTAATCTACTGATTAGAGAAAATTGTTGCTTTTGTAAGAAAAATGGAAATATTGCTCAGACCAGGGAACTATCTCATTAGCCTATTAGTGTTTTACAGATTAGGTGAAGGAACTTTGAGTATTTAATATTTCCAAGTATTTGTACCACAGTGCCTCAGTTTCCCATTGCGGAGCAAGTGTTGGGGAGTGTGACTTAAAGGCAGGAATGTGTTGGCCTGTGTAGTAATACAAATAATGTAAGGAAATAGACTTTCTGACTGTGGCAATAGTAAATAATATACACTGGGCTCCCCAGGTCAGGGGATTCAGCATCCATGGTTCAACCAACCCCAGATTGAAAGTATTTGGAAAAAATTGTATACTGAATATATACAGACTTTTCTTGTCATTATTTCCGAAGCAATCTAGTATAACAATTATTTTTGTTGTATTAGGTATTTGTAATATGGAGATGATTAAAATATATGAGAAGATTGTCTAGGTTATTTACAAGTACAGTGCTTTGTATAGCAGATTTGAGCACCTGCAGATTTTATGTTTTCAGAGGTCCTGGAACCAATTCCTCCAAACACCAAGGGATGATTGTATGTCAGTTCTCCCACTGGGTACAGCTCAAAAAGCTGGACAAAATATTAGAAAAGAATATTGACAAGTATCATAGATGTCAAAACCAAGAAGAAAACTGTACCAATATCCAGCAGAAGGAAACCCAGAAAGTGACCTTGGTATTTGGTACTGCCACAGGAGGCAATTAAGTGGCTGAGAACTTGGATTTAGTTAGATTTATTGGTCCATGTTGAGAAAAAGCAGAATCCAATACCTACCTGTATGGAACATTGTCCGTGACTTGCACTCTTCCTTTGAGACCATGCACCACATACCATAGGTTGAGCTAGAAATAGACAAGACCTCCCAGGTTCAGAAATCAGACTGTCAGTCACCCACAGTCATCAGCTGGAGCTAACGAAATCTCTCTATGGGATAATAACTTCTTCGACATCAATCTATTTCTAATATTTATCTTTTGGAATATACAGTACTCAGAGATAACCAGATATAAAGAGGGCAAGAAGTCAAAGCTGAGGGAAACAAGAACCAATAGAAGAGGAACTATAGGGGCTAAAATGATGTGAGTTGTCAACACAGAGCATTCCAAGAAGTAAAAGGAAAATCTCATGAGAAAACTGGACAAATGTGGTTGAATGTCTGCTGCTGCATCTCTTGATGCAAACTGGTGTCTTCATCCCCTTTCTTGGTTTCTTCTTTACCTTACGTCATAGATATAAATTTGTTTTCATTTATAGGTTCTCCCACCAATAGTTTTTTTCCTGATTCATTATTTCCAGGGTCTTTTGAATAGTGTGACTGTTGGAGATGTTTTTCAGAGAATACGATGGTTTTTTTGGATTTCTGCCTCCAAGAAGCTAGCAGCAGAGGTATCACACATGAGTGACACATCTCATAGATGGCTACTGCTGTTGTCTTGATGAATTAACCTCTTTGTCATTAAATTACTGTAATATTTTTCTGAAATCTACTTCATATTATACTATTATTTGGTTCTTAAATGTTCCCCAAAGGCACATGTCCCCACAGGCCACAGCTTGGTATTGGCCTGTAGCACTAGTTGGAGGAGATGGAGCCTCTAAGAGGTGGGGCCTTGTGGCAGGTTGTCAGTCACTGGGGCAAAGCTCATGAAGGGGACAGTGGGACCCCAACCCTTTCCTCTTTCTTTTTTGCTTCCTGACCATAAAGTGAGTGGCTTTGCTTTGCTACACGCTTTCATTACAATGTGCTGCTTCATCACAGGCCCAATGTAGCCAATTGGTATGGACCGAAATCTCTCAAACTGTGAGCCCAACATGTTTTCTAAGTGTATTTTTTTCTAGGTGTATTATCTCAGGTATCTGTTTCAGTAAGACAGCCAACTACCACACCTTGTTTTAATATAGCTTTTCTTTGAATTAGCTTTTGCATACTTTCATCTTTTCACTTCAAATTATCTATACCTGTCCATCTACTACCTATCTAAAATGGAATCTTATAGAAAGATTCCATTTAAGGTTGGCTTTGCTTGATATCAGTGTGATGATTGTGCTCCCTAGATTCCAAGTCCTGCCAGTTGCCATATTTCACAACGGTTGAAGTCTCTGTTAATGACTTCCCATGTTGTCTTCCTTGCTCAGGACTCAGTCACTACTCTTGGAATCCATTATGGGCTTCCCAACTGTGTGAAGCTTCTCTAGGGAGAGTCTGACAGGGTCCTGTGCCGGTCTTTAGCCAACCATCCGTCTTTGTCCCAAATCTAATTCCTCGAGTCTTTCCTACTTTATAAACATGTCTCAAAAATGAAAATAACGCTGTGGGTTTTTCTAGTTGCAAGGCCTTGATGCTCTCCAAATACAGACCTGTTTGGGCCAGTACTTCTGGTCAGTGGAAAGGCTTGTTTTGTTGCCCTCAAGTATCAGCAGTCATGCTGAGCCACAGGCAGTCACCACAGGAACCAGGTCTCACTCACTACTAACCATGGATGCTTTCATAGCCCATGGAGTCCTTACCTACTGAGCCCTTTTTTCTCTTTGCATTACACATGGGTTCTCAAGTGGATGTGAAGAGTGTCCACTACCTGGTCACTTCCCTTCCCTGTTTCTCTTTGACAAGTGCTACACACCATTCATGTGTGCTGCCAGCAGCCTCGCCCTTGACACTTTTGTCCCATGAGTCCACCTACAGAGTGACTCAGTTGTTGTAGTTTATTCTGGCTCACAGATTTGGAGGTTTCATTCCACAGTTGGCCCATGGCTTTTGGGTCTGGTGAGGCAGCACATCGTGGTGGGAGAGCATGAGAGGAATCCCATTCACCATACGGCCAGGAATGAAAAAGAGGAGACTGGTGTTACTGGCAAACTCCCAGTAACCTCCCACTAGGCCCTACCCCTAAATGTTTTTACCACCTTCCAATGGGGCCAAGCTGAGGACCAAGCCTCTTAATGCAGGGGCTGTCTGGGAGCATTCCAGATGCAAAATATAGCATTCTGCAACTTTATTCTTTTTCCAGATTAGCTATTTGGGATTTCTTGTTATTCTGTATGATTTTCAGGGTTGCTTTTTACTGCAGAAACAGTATTGAGATTTTTTTGTGATGGTAGGATTTCATTCTTAAGGCTGAATACTAACAGTAAAGAATGTACGCATCTCCTACAACTCAAAACACCCAAACAAAAAACCCAACCCCCCCAACAAAACAATTTAAAAATAGACAAAAGACTTGCTTGAATAAGATATTTCTCCAAAGAAAACATATAAATGGTTACCGTATATATGAAAAGGTGCCAGACTTTACTAATCAGGAATATGCAGATCAAAGCTATCATGCAGTATCTCTCACTTGTTAGAAAGGCCATTCTCAAAGATGAAAACTAACAAGTGCAGGCAAGGATGTGTAGAGAAGGAACACTTGTCTACTGTTAGCATGTATGTAAACTGGTACAGCCATTAGGGGAAACAATGTGGACTGGTTCTTTAAAAAATTTAAAACAAAATTACCATATGATCCAGAAATCCCACTACCTGGTATATATCAAAAGTACCTGAAATCAGTATGTCAGAGATAACCTGCAAACTAATGTTCACTGCAGCGTTAGTCACAATAGCCAAGATCTGACAACAACCTAGTGACTAACAGATGAATGGAATAGAGAAAATGGAATGTTTTCAGCTTTAATAAAGGAAAAAAAATCCCCCTATTTGCAATAGTGTGAATGAACCTAGAGGGCATTTATGAAGGATCTAAAAGAGTCAAATTCATAGAATTAATAGAGCAAAATGGTGGTTGCCAGATGCTGGGAGGAGAAGGAAGTGGGGAGTTGTTCTTCATCAAGTATAAAGTTTCAGCTAAGTAAGACAAGTACTAGACATCAGCTGTACCATATTATATGTATATCTTGCAGTATTGCATTATACACTCATAATTTTTTTGGGGGTATTGGGGATTGAACTCTAGACCTTCCACTTGGGAGACAGGTGGCGGAACCACTAAGCTAAATCCCCAGTCCCTACACTCACAATTTTTGAGTGGGTAGCTCTCATGCTAAATGTTTTTATTGAAAACAGCACAAGGAAATATTTGGAGGTGATATGTATAATATTTTGGTTATGGTGATGGTATCTCAAGGTATACATACGTCCAAACTCAGTATATATACTCTAAATGTGTGCCATTTTGTGTGTGTCAAAGCTTTGATAAAGCTTAAAAATGTAAATAGGAAGAAATGTATGTTCATAGGTTTGAATTATTTTTGTTTAGATGCCATACTGTTTTAATCAATTTACAGGTTCAACAAATTCCTATAAAAATTCAAGCTGCCTTTATTGCAAATGCCAACAAGATGACTTAAAATTCACGAGGAAATGCTTGGGACCAAATGTAGAAAAATGATTGAAAAATAAAATAAATAGTAAAGTTGGAAGACTTATACTTTACAATGTGAAACTTTAATACAAAGCTACAATAATCAAGACCACATGGTATTGGCATGAGTATAGACACATAGATCAATGGAATAGATCACGAGTCTGGAAATAAAATCCTCACCTTGACAGTTCATTTACAAAAAGGTGGCAAAGCCATTTAGTGGGAAAGAATAGTCTTTTGAGAAATGGTGTCCTTTTTATTCTTTTTAATGTATAACTGGATACCTACATGCAAAAATGAAGTGGGGCCTATACCTGATACTAAATACAAAAGTTAATTAAAAATGGATCAAAGGGCCAGGGATTTAGCTCAGTGGTTCTGGCGCCTGCCTCGCAAGCGCAAGGTCCCGAGTTCAATCCCCAGTACCAAAAAAAAAAAAAAAAAAAATGGATCAAAGCTGAACATGATAGGAATACCTATAATCCTAGCACCCTATGAAGCTGAGGCAGGAGGATCACAAGTTTAAGCCTAGCTGAATGACTTAGTGAGACCCTGTCTCAAAAATAAAAAGGCTGGGGATGCAGCTCAGTGCAATGGCCCTGAGTACCACTAAGTTAATTAAGTACTAAAATATGAATTTAAAAACTGCTAAAACTAATGACATGGTATTGTTAAAAATTTTAAACTGTATGCAAAACTCAATTGTTTTTCTATGTAAAAGCAATAAACAATCTGAAATAAAATGAATAAAAAGCAGCACTATTCATAAAAAAAAATGCAAAAATAAAAAAGGCTGGGGTAGCCCAGTATAAAGGCCCAGGGTTCAATCTCCTGTACTGGGGAGAAAAAGATTAAAGACATAAATGTTATTAACCTATCAAAATCTTTTGAAGTAAAATAAGAAGGGTAAATCTTTGTGGCCTTGGATTTGGCAGTGAATTCTTAGGCATGACACCAAAGGCACAGGCTGCACACACACACAAATAAATAAAATTTCATGGAAAACTCCTGTGCCTCAGAAAATACCATCAGTAAATGTCTAACTACAACCCACACAATAGAAGAAAATAATTCTAGGCATATACCTGATAGTCTGACTATATAAAAAATACCAACAAAAGTAAAATGTCAAACATTTTAAATGAAAAAATATTTACAAAGATACTGCTCCAAAGAAGATACACGGTCAGTAAGCAGGTAAAATCCTGTTCAGAATCACTCTAGTCATCAGGGGACTGCAATCAAAGCCACAGTGAGACCACACCCACTGGGATGGGTATAAGGAAAAAGAAAAAAATAAATGAACAATTGTTGGCAATGATGGGGAGAAATGGGAACTTTCATACATTCCTGGTGCAAATATAATGAAGAAAACTGTTTGGAAATGCCCAAAGAAGTTAAACATAAGTACCAAACAGTCCAGGAATCCTAGTCCTAGGTAAATACACAAGAGAATTTAAAGAAATATTCACCCAAACACTTGTACATGAATGTTCATAGTAGCCAAATAGCCAAAATAATCCATCAACAAATGGGAAAAATGTGTTCTAGAATCTTAGAAACAGCTTACTTCTTGAAACAAGCCAGACATAGGAGGCAATGCATTGTGTAATTTCTTTCATATAAAATGTCTCAAACAGGAAAAATCCAGTGAGACAAAGTACATCAGGGGCTTCCAGGATGGGAAGGTGAGTGAGGAGAAAGGAAGGTACTAGGTATAGGATTTCTTTTCAAGGTGATGAAATTTACTGGAACTAGATAACAATGATTACAAAACCTATATATACTCTAGAAACCACTCATCTATACACTCTTAAAAGTGAATTTTATGAGACATGAATTATATCTCAATAACAAAATTATATGGCTTAGCACTTTTATAGTTTGTCTCTAAATACGATGCACTGAATAAACCAGTTATGATTCTTGAATCAATTGAATTCTCACAAAGACATCAGTGGAGTAGGCTGTGTGAGATATTTGAGACTCAACCCTTTTGTCAGTTGCTCATTTTGATGCCGATGAACAACTCCTGCGGACAGGTAGCATATTCTCTGCACCAGAGTCAGTTCCTACATTCAGCTTTTGAATGTATTATTATCTTTTTCTATTTTGTTTTCATATTCTTGCAGCAAGGTATGTGGGAATATGAGAGAGAGAGAGAGGAGAGAGAGAGAGCATGCACGAGCACGCTATTTTGATTTCTTCCAGGTATAAGTATTAATAATTAATTCCCAGGTCAAACTTTGGATGTCCTCCTCCTGTTGCTGGATAGGCAGAACCAATGTCATGAAAATGGTCATATTGCCAAACATGACATAGATTTAATGGAATTCCAATAAAAATACTATCAGCATTCTTCACAAAACTAGAACAAACCATTCTAAAATTTGCGTGGACTCAGGAGAGATCTAGAATAGCCAAAGCAATCCTAAGCAGCAAGAGCAAAGCAGGAGGCATCACAATCCCTGTTTCAAGTTATACTACAAAGCTGCAGTACTAAAAACAGCATGGTACTGTCACAAAAATAGACATGTTTAACAGAATAGAGTATGCAAAAACAAACCCAGGTACCTGTAGCCACCTGATTTTTAACAAAGGGGCCAAAAAATATGCTGCAGGGAAAATAACCTCTTTAATAAATGGTCCTGGGAAAACTGGTTATCCACATGCAGAAGAATGAATCTAGACCCATATCTCTCACATTATGAAAGTTAAATAAAAATGGATAAAAAACCTAGATATAAAACAGAAACACTAAATCTACTGGAAGATAAAATAGGTAAAACACTTGAAGACAGGTATAGACAGATTTTAAAAAAAAACCCAGTTGCACAAGAAATAACACTAACAATCAACGAACAGGATTATACCAATTTAAAAAGCTTCTGCACAGCAAAGGAAACAACCAAGAAGTGAATAAATGACCTACAGAATGGGAAGAGTTTTTGCCAGCTACTCCTCAGAGGACTAATACTTAGAATATATAACGAACTAAAATAAAACTAGATCCCCCCAAAATAAAAGACCCAATCAAAAAATAGGAAACTATAATGAATAGACACTTCTCAAAAGAAGTACAAATGACCAATAAGTACATTAAAAATGTTCATTTTGGGGCCAGGGATTTAGCTCAGTGGCACCACATCTGGCACACAAGCACAAGGTCCTGAGCTCAATTCCTGGTCCCCCCCGCTGAAGTTCATTTTTGACTAGTACAAAAATGCAATTAAAACATACTTGAAACCATAGCTTGTCTATAGATGTCCCCCCAAAGCCTCATGTGGTCATGGCTGGGGCCTTTGGAGAGGTGGCTGGGTCTAGTGTGTGATGCTGGGATTGATTCATGGTGCAATGCTAGGATTAAGGTTATGAGTGTTACCCACCCTTAGGGACAGAAAGAGGCTTGTTGCTGGTCCCTTGCTAGTTGCTACTTTATTGCTGGCTCCCTTCTGCCTACCCTGCTTTGCCACACACTGTTTGTCCTTTGTAATGCTCCTCTGCCATGCCACCTTGGGTTAGAGCCAGCCAACTATCAACTGAAACCTCTAGAAATTGTAATCAAGTAAATCTTTCCTCTTTTAACTTTGGGTATTGGGTATTTTGTCTCAGCAATGAGAAAAATAACTAAGACAAATACTGAGATCCCATCTTACTCCAGAAAGAATGGCTATCATTAAGAACTCAAAGAACAACAAATGACAGCATAGTTGTAGGGAAAAAAGAACTCTTCTACCTTGTTGATGGGAATGTAAGCTAGTACAACCACTGTGGAAATCAGTGTGGGGATTCTTCAATAAACTAAAAATAGAAATTCATTTGATCTACCTATACCTCTTGTGGGTATCTTCCTCAGAGAGTTAAAGATGTCATATTAGAGTTATACATACATACTCATGTTTACAGGAACACAATTCATAATAGCTAAATTTTGGAAGCAGCCAATGTGTCCAGTAGCAGTTCAGTGGATAAAGAAAAAACAATGGAGTACTACTCAACCATAAAGGATAAATTAGAATCACTTGTAAATGCATCTTAAGACCATAATGTTAAGTAAAATAAATCAGACACAGGTTAAATATTGTGTAGTTTCTCTTATATGAGAAACCCAAAATATAAATAATGTAAAGATCAAAATAGAAGAGAGGTGCTAGGAAGCAGAGAGGTAGACTTTGTGAAGATGGCAAGGAGACCTGGAAATGGAGGGAGAAGGGATGGCTAGGAGGGGAAGGGGAAGCAAAAATGATTCATATGTGATGTGTCTATGTACCGATTCCCAAGATGAATGTAACATATATTGCAAACATAGACCAGTAAAAATAACTTTGGATGTCTTTATCACTAGTTGCCTACAGGAGCTGCCTGGATCAAAGTAGGGCTTAGGAAGATGAGTCCTGCATATGTAACACCCACGAGTCTGCTTTGTTTGGGAATAGTTGTTCTGCTTAAATGAAGCAATGTAGAAAACCAGCACTACACAGTGACCACAGGCACAAAGCCACGTGTGCCCGGGAGTGTTTCTTGGCCCCATACTTCTCAGGTTCTGTGAAAGAGAGACGTCCACAAGAACTGCTATTATGTTTATTACGAGGCTAATGTAAGTAAATACAGACAAAACGTGAAGAGAAATGACTGGTACTTCGTAAGCGCCACCTGTATGACTGTCCAGTGACTACATGTCTGGGAGGGTAAGCAGAACCTGTGGTACTGGGGTCTTTCAGAGAGGGGAGATGAAAACAAGTCAGGGGAGGGGGAGCCCACTTTTCCACACCCACAATGCTCATGGAAACAATGTCATCTCTGAGAGTGTGGGGTGTAATCTGTGACCCCTCAAGGCAAAACCCTGCTGAAGGCCCAAGGGGTTCAAATTTCGCTCCCCCAGCACTGGCCTCCTGTGGTCAGGTGACCCCCTGCTTAACTGCCACCTGCCTTGGAACTTAGGACATTCTGGGCCAACTGTCAACCAACTGCTGATCTGATGGTTGAATAAATAGCTTTGCCCAAACTGACCAAACCCAGATGAGCAGAGCAACTGACTGGGGGCCAGGAGGTGGCCTGCTGAGCTGGGGCTTAAAGGGTTCAGCGCCAGCCTTCCAGCTCCTTGTGTCTTACTGACTCGAGATCAGACTGGCTGCCGAGCAGGGGGACCAAGACCTGGCCGAGACTGGGTAGTGGCTGCACTTTTCCTGAGCCAGCATCTTCCTCCCTTTGTCCAAACTCTGTCTCTGTTGTGCAAACTGCAGTCTTTCCTCCCTCAGGCCTCTGCTGACTGGCTTCCTGGGCAAGAACCTGCACGGGGGACATTAGAGGGGAAGGGTCTGTGGCTCCCCTAGTATTTGCCAGATGCCCATTTCTAGGCTGCAAGAACCTATGTGGGGCGCAGGCAGGTGTTTCCCTTGGCCACTAATCCCTTTTCTGGTGTATTTCTGCATCATATGTTTTATGACCTGTGCTTCTCATGCCCTTGAGTCATGATCCTGGAAAATACATTCAAAACAGGGACAGCTGTTGACAGCTGTTCATTGGAGAGAAAGTCTCAGAGAAGTATTTTTCTCCAGTTTGAAATTTTGTCTCTTGCTCCCCAGCTGCCTCAGAAAGTGGCTGAATCCAAGTTGGTCTTAAGCAGAAGGATCATGCAGTGGGGTACAAACCCCACGGTGCCCACTCAGCTGGCTGTGGAGGCACAGCTCTATTGAGCGGAGGGCAAGACAGTGCCCAAGAACCTAGGGCTGGTACCTGGTGGCCTGGGCTTGGATCCCACTCAGCAGACATATGAACCTGGAAGAGAGACTTCCCCGTCTGTGGTCAATCCCCTGCTCTGTGGCATGGAATGTGTGCATAGGCCTTCTTAATCTAAGTACGCACAGATGAGGCCTGGGGAAAATGCCTGGTGCTTCATAAGTGCATACACATGTTCAAATCTTAAATGTGTGGAAGAAGGAGCCAGATCGTGGGGTGGCTTCTTCCAAGCAGGAAACTTGGGTAGGCACAAGTCATGAGAGAGGGAAGGCTACCCACCCCATCCCAGCCTGTGCATAGATGTGATACTATAGCTCAGGAAGAGTGTCTATTCTCACTCTGTTGGTATATCTGCCATGTCAGGTGGGCAGAGCGGGGACTCCACCTGTTATTTTAGTCAGTGAAGTGACTTGCCCAGAGTCTTACACAGAGAGGGCTAATGGATCTGAGACAAAAATGTAGTTGGGTTCCTGGGGAGAGAGATCTCTGAACCCAAGTCCTCTGGATCATGCTCTGGACTCCTCAGCCAAGGATATCCTTTGGTACACTCCATGTGTTCTTATCTAAGTCACTACTTGGGGGAGAGTAGCTGCCCTTAGAAGGTACCTGAGCCCAAAGGGCAGGAAGCTGACCCTGAAACAAGCCCCCTACCTCCTCATTTCAATCCTGACCCAAAGTTATGGCACTTTCTGAAAGGAAGCCCCTTGAAGATCCATGAGAGGCCACTCTGGTTCCCCCCTTTATCCAGCGGATTTCCCAGTCAGCTGGCCCAGGTGAGCCTCCTCGAGAGCAGGTAGCCACCTGAGGGACCAGTGGTCTGCTTGACTCCAGAGTGCCTACTACTCACATGGCACTGCCACAGTGAATTAACTTGGATTTAATGGATGAGCACTGGATAGACTGTTAATGCCAGTTAGTGAGGGCAAAGTGGTACACTGGACTATTGGTTTGGTGGTTCACTGGATGAAGCTGGCATGTCCCCATGTCTACTGACCACTGATCTGAGCCCACTATTTGAGCAGCTGAACCAAAGCCTAGCTGAGGACAGAGCAGCTGTACAGAGTGCCCTTTCCTGCACTCAGCCTGCAGGGACAGAGGGCAGAGTCTCGTCTATATGAGAGGGACCCCAACCGCCATCACAGCCTGTGACTCCCCGCCTCGAGTCCTTCCTGAGAACCACGCAGACCTTGCTTTCCTCTCACCAGTTGTCACTCCATGGGCACGATGGCACTGTCCCTTGCCACCACTCTCCCAGAAGCCCCCAATAACAGGGATCCTGTACTTGTGGACCACATAGTCTGCCTCTAAAACCTCAAGTTTTTTCCTGTCTAAACATTTCTGGACTTGGCCTGCCTTAATGATGGGTTAGGATTTGGACTTCTACACTCAGAAGTTTGGCCTCTAAATCCCCTTGCATGCAACGTCTATTGCTATATTGATAACCAAGATTTTCCTGATCCGAGAGAATAAGGGGAATAGAGAAAGGGATGTAAGGGAGGCTAACAGGAGATATATATGGTCAAAATATATGCCCGCATGAAAATAGCACATTGAAACCCCATATTTAAAAAAATTAGCAGGCACTAATACGTGTATTAGGAAAGGATTTTTTCTGAGCTGATGAAAATAGTGTGGATCTGCTCTCCTGTATTCTCTTGTGGGTACAAAACCAGCATTAGAAAATGTACAATTTTCTAAATTTTGGAAAATATTTAAGGAGAGGACCTTGAGAGAAGAATCAAACCTACCCGTTGAATAATGCACCAAGACTACAAAATGCATTTAAAGATCAGCAGAGAAATCGGAGGGGATGTGACTTGTGAAGCAGCAGTGCAGCTGGGGGGCGGGGCTATTGATAGGATTGTGATAATGGTACAGATGCACCCAGATGTGAACTTTTCCTCTCAGAGTGATAGCTGGATTAGAAGACAAGATGGGCAGCAGCACATTACCATGGTGACAAGTCAGCATGGAATCTGTACTAATTCCCCAAAGCAGATGTAATTGTTATGTACCACAGACATACACTGGAAACAAACAAAAAAGGACTGGGATAGCGCTTAGTGCAAAGGCCCTGGGTTCAATCCTCAGTCCCACAAAAAAGTCTGACCAACTATTGAACTAGAAGAACTGCAACTCTATTGTATTGGTAGTGGTACAGTCCCGTCAGAAAACTGTTCAGAAGAAGTTTATTGAAAAATGAAGTAGTATTACTTCTTGGCCTTTTGGCTAAGATCAGGTGTAGTATCTGTTCTTATCAGTTCACTCTCTAAGGTGAGGTCAATATATTAAATGTATGTTTCCATCTGGGAGGTGAAATGAGAGGTTGCTCTCTCCACACCATGCTCGATTCACCTGGTAGTGCAGTTCCTCAGGGAAGGGGAAGCGCAGCACCCCATCAGGGGAAATAAACAGTTGCAAACGTCAAGAGAGTGAAGCCTACACCTAGCATATATGGCGCAGCCCTTTTTCTGCACAAGTTCACACAAAGGCGGAACTGCAAGTCCCGTGAACACTAGGGATCCAGGAGTAGTTTGGGGAAATAATGAGATTCTGTCCCCATAGTTAGTCATCTTGGTGGCAAGTCCAAAGCCAGGTGTCATGGCTATGCCACTGTGCAAAGCACCTGGGCTCTTATCAGAGGCCGGTTGATCGGTGACTGGAGTGCCAAATGTGGACCGAGGTGATGTTATTATTCCCTCAAGTTCTGGTTGTGTTGGGCTACTACCGGGTGGCTGGTCTGCCAGAAAGATTGGGCCAGCAGGTGATGCTGGGGTTGCTGGGTTCTCCTGAAAGAGCTTCCATGTTGCTGTTTGTTGGGGGCCCCACGTTGGGGCTGACTCGTGGCTCCTGTATTACCTGTGAAAGCTGCAGTCCCTGCACTAACTGCACACAGACTGGTGGGGTACTTGGGCTCGGGCAGTGCTGCCTTTGAAGGGGGAATAGTGTCACCTATCAGTGACTCAGGGGTCTACTCTTGGGTGCCAGATCAAGGCTGCAGATGGACTGGGTGCTGTGGTGTAAGCGAGTCACGTGGAGAGGACACGCTTGGCAATGCTAACGAGGTTGCTGGGGGAAGGGACCAGAGAAGATGTGATAAAACCTGTGGCCCATGGGGTGGACATACCTGGACCACCTGAGTATGAAGAATTGTCTTGTGCTGCATATAAAATATGTAATGTAGTTATATATAACAAAGCTTCCTTTATTCTTTCATATTTTATATGGGGTTTTCCTTTATTTTTAAAATCATAGACAGTGCACCATAAAAATCCAGCTAGAAAGTCTCATTTCCATGAGTCCCACTGCTGGAAGCCGGCTCCAAGGGGAGTGTGTCATTTTATGTCCTCAAAGGAAAGCGTCCTCTTCTTTGAGCTGCTGACACTATATCCTCAAACCTGTACCCCAGGAACTGTGCCAATGTAGCCAAGAAGTGATTCTTGAAGGGAAAAAAAAAAAAGCAAACACGATACAGCTCCTGATGATTCTTTATTCTGCTAAGGGGGCACCACGCTGTTCCTTCGGCAGAATCTCCATTATTCTAATTCCCTACTGGGCTCCCTGTCTTAAGAATGTGCTGGCAAAAGTTTCCAAAATATAGTTGAGACATCCAGCCCCTGTGACTGAAATCCTGCCTCTTTGAATGAACTCTGTCCAATTTGGATTTTCCCTACTTTCCCTGAAGACAGATTCTTCCTTCATGGATACATACTGTGCCCAAGTAAGGCAGTGACTCCATATAGCCATGTGTGTTTCCTGAAGATTGAACCATGATTCTTCCTCTACCTGGATACTAGGAATCCTTAAAATGCTCACCTTCCTTAAAACTGCTGGAATCACATTCTGACAGATTGGATCCTCTTTCTATATAGATGATTCCTGTTATTTCATCTTTTCTTTCTTCCTCAGTTTTTAAGAGATGACATGTTTATCCATGGGGTTGGGGTACTTTCAGAGGAAGCTGGTGATCGCCTGCTCGAAGAGGTCCTGGTACATCTGGTGCACATCCACTGTGACACTCATTCCACCCCGACTGTGCCTGCATGAGCTACGGGCCAGCTCCAGGGCCGCGGGTGTCCACTCTCCTATTCTTTAATATTTTTATAATAATACAGACAGCAGGTTGGAGGTACCTGGTAGCTTAGAGGAGGAGGGGAAGCTATCTGTATGGATATTGGGCGATGCCTTCCAAAGAGGGAGGCTTGAAGGGAAGAGGTGTGGGTGTGAGACATGGGAGGGACTGAAGCCCTGATCTAGTGAGTGAGATCTTTATTCTCATTAGGCCAAACCTCCAAACTGGGACTGGACCTACAAGAGAGAGCGTGAGCAGGAAGAAGCAAAAGAGAATGAGGGATGGTGGGTATTATGCTCGTCAATCTTTGGTTTTGGTGGGGGAAGGCAGAGGGACAGATGGCGTTGGGGCCCAGGCCCCTATGTGCCCAGTCCATGGCAGTAGGAATGGCAGGGATCGGTGGCAGGGACAATGAGTCTGCAAGTCCCTGCCGCACGGAAGGAAAAAGGACAGGCCGAGGGGCTGTGCAGTCTGCCTTGGCCTCTGTTTTACCCATCAAGGCCTTCAAGGCCATTTTATTCTTTGGGAATTGGCTCTGTTTTGGACACCAAATATTCTTTTGTAAAGTACTCAGATTTCCTCAGTAACGGTTCGCGGTAGATGAGGACGTACAGTCAGCTCATGATCCAGATGTCAGCAGTGACAGTGTTAGCACCACTGGGATGGATACTTTTGTTCTTTGGGGACTGTGACCAGCAGCTGTTGGTGGAGGAGAGCTCTCTGCTGGAGAGACTGAGGGCTTTACTCCCCGCACCTTCTTCTATGACCCCTGGGAACATGGAACTCTGGGGAGATGGTCTCCCTCTAGCACTTCTTTGGCAGCCTTCTCCAGCAGCACAGATGCATGGAGCTACATCAGGGTGTAGTTGTGCATGTGCATGCAACAGCCTGAGATTCAGGACACATATAGCAGGGCTGTGTGACTGGGGACATTCTGGCCACCAGAGAAGCAGCTTATGGAAGACACCTGTCCTTGTCCAATAAATGCGTTTTCTAGGATAGTGGCATGGGGATTTCCTTCCCAAGGCCTAGGCTGTACTCCATGGAAGTGTGGTCTCTCTTGGCGTCCAGGTGCCTGCATCTTGCTACTTCCTCATTGCCAGATGCACCCCTTTCCTTATTACCTCTCCTCTTTTTTTCTTCATGATCCTCATCATCATCTTGTTCAGCATTTTCTCGTTCCCTCTCCTCTGTGCCATTTCGGCTAGGAAGAGGGAGGTGACTGTATGTCGGGCTGTGGAGCCTGGACTACCTGCTCAGGTGGTAAAGGCAGGACAGGGGCTCCGTACAAGGGAGGAGGGTTCCCTGTGGTTTGGAGGGGGCAACTAAAAGCACTGGCTTTTTTGGAGAGTCCCCACAGGATGCCATGTGGAGGATCCCCAGAGAGAACTGGCAAGGCACATTGTAGGGAACTCAGCTGGATGTCCTTCAGACAGGGCAGAGGCCAGGTGCAGAAGCAGCTGTGTGATCCTGACCAGGTCGGGGAGAATTGAGAGCTAGGGAGTGGGTGAGCAATAACCTGGCGTGTGGTGGCAGGTGGCAGAGTGGATCACCACACTAACAGAGTTGCCCATTCAGAGCTGTTCGCGTGTGTCATAGCGGAAGAAGAGAGGTGTTGAGAGCCTTCTTCCTTCCTAAGAGCATGGGAAACCAAGCACAAGCCCTAGCGAAGTCTCACTGCAGTCTCATATGAGGGAGAAATGACACATGGGGAGGGGGCACAGGAACAGCTCAGGTCAGCAGGAAACACTGCCCAAGGGTAAAGGATGAAGCTGGCTGACACCGAGCTGCATTTTCTAGAAAGCTTCTGGGGACTTCCTGCTGCTTCTTGCAAGTCCTTGGCACAGGATAGGCCACTGTGTAGTGACCTCTGGGACCCCTGAGCCAATAGCACTCCTCTGTCCAGGGTGCTATCTCTGAAAGCTGCTCAGTGCCTGCCCAAGGGTGCTAGCTGGGGCACCCAGGGCCTGTGATGATGCAGTCCCTCTCCTGTGGGGCAGGAGAGGCAGACAGTGCTAAAAGCCCAGTGCGTGGCCAACCCAGACCCACCCAGGCCCCTTGGGGGGGGACCTCTCCAGGCCAGTCTGCAACTGTGCCTTGAAGCTTCCTGCAATACTCCCTTCCTTACCCTTTCCAGCACCTCTGGTCCAACCCTTTCCAACTCTCACCTTCTGCTTGCCTGGCCCATAATGCATTAAAGGATGAAAAGCCACTGCTATTTCCACATAGTGTTTTTCTTGGTCACATTGTCCTCATCTCTGAGATTTGAGACGTCTCTGCAGATGTCATTTCGTGTGTGTGTGTGTGTGTGGTTTCTCTCTAGATGTGGAGAACCCAAGGCCCAGAAAATTCATTTCCAGTTGTATTTCAGGTCTGGAGTTATCACCACCTCCAGGAAGCCCCCCATAATCTCCCCCAACCCCAGCAGGTTATTTGTTCTCATGGAATCAAGTTCTTTTGTTTCAGAGAACTGGTGTCATAGTGTGTCATCATTTAGCCATCTGTGTTGGGTTCGTTTGTGTCTTTCCATATCTCTGGACGTGCAGGAGACACTCGAGATAGTGAATGCTGAATGACTGTCTTGATTCACGTGAGGAGGCATTAGGGAAATACTGAGATGACACCCTTGTCCTTGCTTGGGAGACGGAAAGTCCAGGGAAGCTTCCAGGAGGAGGTGATGTCTTGGTGAAGTTTGACATCCAAGTTACAGTTGGCCATTTGTGCATCAGGGAGGGACACCTGGTGGAAAGCTCTGGAGTTAATAAGGCCCCGGTGGGGGCACCACTGGGAACCTGGTTCTAAGGGTCAGTGGAGAGAGACGTCAGCCTGGCCAGGGGTCTGTGCCCTGTCTAATGCAGGCAGCAGCCTGAGAGAACCGTGCACAGCTCGGTGACTGACTGTAATCTAGGCCTCCTTCCTGAATCCCACAAGCCCTGCACTGGGTACTTTCAACTAGAGGTCCCTATGGGCCATATGTAAGCTGAGAATGTGCCTATATGTCTACATTTTGAAAAGGTTGTAAACACAAGACTATATGACCTAGACTGCTTGTGGCCTGAAAATAGGTTTTCCAGATTCAGCAAAGAAAAATAATTTGCCAGATCATCCACCAAATGAAAATTTAGAATGCCCAGTTACGTGTGAATTTCAGAGAGACAGCCAATAACCCACTCAATACTCGATGCAGTATTTGAGGCCTACTTTTACTAAAAAATGTCAGGTAAAAGTGCCGAAGACCAAGACCAGACCAGGCCACAACAAGCCTTTATTAGGGGAATAGATCTGCCGGGCTGTCTCTGAACAAAGATAGACAAAAGCAACATGGCCGGGGCAGGGAGAGTCTTTTATAGAGACAGGGGTCTGGTTCATAGGGGCTGAGGCGGGGTTGAGTGAGGTAGTGATCAGGGAGTGGAAGAGCCGGTGACGTTACTAGGTGGTAGGAGGTGAGCGAGTATTAGGTTACTCTCTAGGTGGGACCAGGGGCATGCTGGGAAGAAGGGTTTGTTCTTTGGTGGGAGCAACCATCTTGGCATGACGTCACACAGGGGAGGGGGCAAGGCACGATAGGAAGAGGGCAGCCACTATACATAATGGCTGCTGAGGTAGTGGAAGACCTATCAAAAAATGATTATTTTTTTTCACTACCGGGAATTGAACTGGGAACCTTGTACTTTCCAGGCAGGTGTAACACTGCTGAGCTACATCCCCGCCCCCCCCTTCATGATTATCTATCTGAAATTTAGATTTATGGGATTTTGTATTTTATCTGGCTCTTCTACTCCAAACCCTGAAAAATTTGCTATCTGGCCCTTTGTGGAAAAATTCTGTCAACCTGGCCTCACACATGTCAGTGTGATCAGGAGTGAAAGGGGCTCAGGCCACTGCCTAACCTGGGGTCAGTGTTCTGGAGATAATCGGCATGATCGCCGACAGCACTGAGCATCGACTGTGTGGCCAGGGCCTCAGGGTCTCCAGGAGCGAGAGGAGCATTAAATAGTCGACCCAGAGCTGTGTGAAGTCAGGCCGTGTGAGGTCCTAAAGAAGAAGTTGAAGGGCCGTGATGACGGTGCTGCCACACCTGTGGCCTGGTATTAGGACTCCCCAGAGACCCTCGGAAGTGGGACTCCGAGTGGGGGCATCTGGGAGTTCCCACCTGCCCGGTACCTGCCTGCTGCCTGCTGGGTACTGTGTATGTGTTGCTCATGGACTCCTCACACAGCAGCCCTGGAAGATGGTGTCAGTACCATCCCCGTTTCACGAGGACAAAACTGAGGCCTGAGGTCACCCCATAAGTAGTGGAGCTGGAGTCTGACCTTGGGACTGGGGGCTCCCAGGGTCACGATCCTCATATCCCCAGGGGGCCTCCCTGGATTTGGTTCTGGCTCTGTTCTGGGTCCTGTTGGAGACCCTCTGCCCTCATTTCCCTTAATCCTCACAACAGCCCTGGGTAGGGTTTTGAGGAATAAATGTGTGTGGGTTAAGACATGCATCCTGCTCCTGGGGCCCCAGGCCTGCCTCTCAAAGGTGACCTGGAAATATCACTCAACATGTAGCACTGTGGCCAAATCTCCACCCACAAGCTGTCCTGGACAGGCAGCAAACAGTGATGATTTTTGCCTCATTGGTTAGGTGCACTGTGTGCATTTGCCAAGACCCCCACCATGTGCCAGGTGCTGTACCAGGCTCTGGGATTGCAGCAGTGAATGTTCCTGCCCTCATTGTTCCTTTGATCTGGCAGGACCAGAGAAGTAGAGAGGAAACCCCAACATGGTGCCCAAGGCTGGATGGAAGCAGTCCTGGGCAAAGACGAGAGGCCTTTTGGGCACAGCTGGGAGGGCAGACCCTTGTGATTAAGGCCCCTTCGGGAAGCTCTCAGCTATGGAGCCCAAAAGCTGGTGCTCAGAGCCTGCCAGCTGTCCCTGAACAAGGCTTAGGATCGCCACCGCTTTTCTGGCATAACCTCCCTTGACCCCAAACACTCCCTGGCCCTTATCCTGGAGGGTGGGTGGAGCCCAGCCCGGGGGTACTTCTCTGGGCAGCAGCAGTGGAGAGGAGGCTGGATGGAAGGGGGCAGACACGTTCGGAGACAAGTGTGGACGCAGGACTGAGTCCTTGGACAGCAAGGGCCTAATGAATAGGCCCAGCCATGGATCCTGGGAAAGTCTAATGGCAGGGGGGTCAGGGCCAGAAGGATGCAGAGGCCACTGAGGGCAGAGATCCCTCAGAGGATGAGGACAGTGGGGCTGGGGGACATCTTTCTTTTGGGCAGGGCATCCCAGAGGGATATGGGTCTCTTTGGACTCATGGCCTCCCTCCAGACTGGCAGCTCCTCAGTTTGGTGGATGTATTAATGTCCCAGGGCCCTGGCTTGGTCCCCACACCCTATTCTCCAGACCCCAGGTCCTGGGCCTAGACAGTGGGGCCCCAGTTGAGAATCTCCGTCTTGCAGTCCTGGTGGCTCCTCCCAGGAAGGGAGGCTCTGCACCCAGTCTCCAGCCCAAAGCCAGACCGTGGGGAAGGGACCTAGCACCTGAGTTAAAGTGCATTTCTGAACCCTTGGACTGGGCCAAGGATCAGAATCTGCCAGGATCTGGCAGGGAAAGAACTATGTTGGCTAAGGACCTTAGAGGGGTGCCTTCAACCCCTCCTACCACCTTCAAACCTGGGCCCTGTGCTGGGGCAGCCACTCTTCTTACAAAGATGGTGACCTCCAGCTACAAGCTGCTTGGATCAGCAAGATGACTGTCATAGTAACAGTAAATGGGTCTGCACAGCACTTGCCCTTCCAAGCACCCTTCCTATTACTAGGAGTATGCCATCCCTCTTAGCTTGTCTCATTCCCTCATGGGTGGGTACTATTAGTTTTGTCCCCATTCCAGTGATGAAGAAACTGAGGCTCAGAGAGGTTAAATATGAATGCAAGCACACACGCCAAGAGCTGCAGCCCTTAACCTCTGTGGGTACCTGTGAATGTAGGTGATCCCCACAGTTCCCAGCCAGGACCTCATCTCTGTACCTTGGCCTGCAATACATCTCCATCTCATCCCCGCCCTTCTCACCCTCTTGTGACTTCAGGGATCCTAACGAATTAAAGGATGAGGTATCCAGATTCTCCCTCATGCAGCATCTCAAACTCTTCAAGGCCAAGAGCGCGCAACCTTCCTCCTTCCTCAGCCGTGCTCCCCCTCTTGTTGCATATCTCTGTACTGTGTGTCTACACCGCCTCGCAGCCCTCTGGGATCCCTCCCTCGCTGTTCACGCCAAAGGGGCCAAGGTCCTGAACTTCTGAATTTCTCTCTGCCACTCCTGGGCCACGTCTCTCCATCATGCACCTGTGTGGGGGTCCCTCCCTGTCCACCCCTTCTCGACATACAGTGCCCGAGCCTGACTCCGTCTGCCCTTGGCTCAGCAGCCTCAGGTGAGGCCTGCCACTCTATCCCAGGTGCAGGAGAGCAGAGCATTGCTTGGCCTCGCCTCCAACCACCGCCTCTCCATCTCCCCTGTTGCTGTTGCTATAGGTCTCAGCCACCTTCTTGCTTCCCTTCTCAGCCTCTGCTCCTCCTGTCCCATGTACATAAATGTCCTCCCGAAAGGACAGCCTAGTGGGAACATCACCTCCTCTATGAAGCCTTCTGCCCCTGGCCCTGTCGGAATGAACACTTTCTTCCCTCTTCCTGTAGGCAGCATAGTATTCCCGAGGATCTGACATAGCAACCACTAACATTGGCCAAGTACTTGGTTCTGCTGTGAGTCTTCACACAACATTGCCTTGCCTTATCCCCACTGCAACTCTATGAAGGAGGTACTATTAGCATTCCCACTTTACAGATTAGGAAACAGAGGCATAGAGAAGTTCACTCATTTGCCCAGGATCTTGAAGCCCACAGTGGCACTGACTGGATCATATCAGAGTTAAATTCATCTCTATCCCACTGAGGGCTAAGGTCACATCTGTCATCTTCAGATCCCCTAAAAGCACTGTGTGGGTTGCTGGCCTGGTTCTTCCTGCTAGGATGGAGCATGCCAATGGGTGGTATTTCCACCAGTCTGGGAGACCCCACCCTGACCTGGGCTCTGAGGCCAAGAAAGGGGAAGGGGTATATCCCCCATAATGTGGGAAGCCCCTAGTGGTTGGAGGCGGAGAGACTCCTTGCTGGCCAGGCTGGGATTCAAGGGTGAGGACTGTGTGCACGTGTGTGTGTGCCCGGGGGTCCGGTCAGCCCACAGTCCCCGTTGGTCAGTGCAGCTTCTCCCCCAGGATAGCATTCAAGCACACAGTCGGGCCACCCCTGGGCAGCACCCCCAGCATGGGTGCTGAGAGACTGTGGGCTCCTCTCCCTAGGTCTGTGCTGGCCATCACCCTCACTGGCAAGGGCAGTGGGGGCAGGGTGGCTGGGCCGGGTGTCTGGCCTTCCCCTGAGGGGCACTGGGTCTGGCTGCCTGCTGGAAGAGCTCCCTGGGGCTTCTCACCTCTGAGTACAGTTGGCTCCCCAGAATGAGGACAGAACCTGAAGCCTCACCACAGAGAGTCACTGACTCATTTTCTGTCTTTCACCCAGATGCCCAGCGATTGTGTGCAATGCACAAGACCTAGGAGACTTTGGCTCACACAGCCTTTCAGGAAGCTGAGGATCTTCTGATGCACCTCCTCACGTCCAGGGTCCCTAGCTAAGCCTGCCAACACTGAGCCCCAGGGGTAGCGATGTAGGAAGCGAAGGAAGGTTGGGGTCATCTTGCCAGTCCTCTGCCTACAGACAGAAGCTCTAGTTCATCTGGTGGATTCCTGATGGTTTCACCTCCCTTTTTTTCTTTAGTTACACGTTTATAAGCATAGTGGCATGAGCCCTGTGGTCTCAGCTACTCGGAAGACTGAGGCAGGAGGATCATTTGAGCCCAGGGGATGGAGACTAACCTGGTTGATACAGTGAAACAAACACAAAGTACAAATGGTGACAAGCTCAATAAAAAGCTTGTACAGCTTACAAATTTGAAGTATATGCAATAAAGTTCCGCCGTTAGCTCTGATATTGTCTGCAATATTTTAAACAACAAATTTGATAATTTTTTCCTAGCAGTAATAGAAGCTAATTTCATTTATCACATTTTATACTTGACAATTGGGATATAATTTATGAATATTGTGAACTGAGACAGAAAATTTCAAACTAGTAATGCAAATATGACCTCTGACAAAGAATCACTCTTAGTGGCCCTAACTTGGTAAAAAGTGAGAGGAACAAAGTTGACCAGAAAAGGGCAATTTTTAAAAAATATTCATTCTTGTTTTATTTCACTATTTTATTCACAGAGGAACGTTTCTTTTATCCTGAATTATACAATCAAAATTCCAAAAATTACTATTTAGAAGATCCACTGGTATTCCATTTTCATACCATGACTACAGAACAGTTTAAAAAACCTGAGTTCACTCAATTTTGTTGGTATAACATTTATTTGATCTCTACTGACTACAGTTACAAAGTTATAAGCACAAATGGTACAACCACATTTATTCTTGAGAGGATTTGGTGTCTGATAATACCTGGCCATTGGGCAGCATCCAGTATTAGTTCCATTGATCAAAGACAATATTTCATTCAACTTCCCAAACACACTGGAAGATTTATTTTGAATTAAAGGAAAAAAGCCAAGTTAAAATACAAAAACAAATGTTTTTTTCATTTGGCGGGAACTGAAGCCAATGTATACACGCCAACTGAATGTCTGTCCCATGTCCCATTTTTCATTTTTAAGGACCTAGGAGACCAAAGTCCTTGTGCTTGCTTTTATTTGTTTTTCCCCTTTCCTGCATGGTTTTCCTCAGGGCTGGGGATGGAACCAGGGCCTTGAGGATGCTGGGCACGCGCTCTACCACCTTCCCCTGCCCTTTCACTTGCCCTCAGCCCTATCTCTGCCTGGGGCTCTTCTATCCTGTCCTGGCTTCTGTCCATGGTGGTCTGGAAGAGTTTTCTAATTTTTATGTATCCATACCCATCTTCACATCATCTTTTCCATCTTTCACTACACACTGCATTTGCTCTTGTCAGCCTCCAGCTGCTATCTCTAAATATCTCTCATGAAAACACCGCTCTCTACTCTGAGAATACTTTTAAATCTGTTCAGCTCTTCTGGGGAATTGTTTTCTCTTTTCAGCACCCATCTTCAGAGAAATTCCCGAGTGCACAAGCTGCAGGCAGATCCTGTGAACTGGAAGTCCACTGCTTTATTTTTTGATAGGCTAAGCAACACTGACCAGCAGCTTCGAAATGGAAGATGTTTGAACTGATGTCTGACAGGCCACTTTGTCATAGGTTTGATTGCCAAAATATGAGTTCATCGGTCTCTTTAGATACACAACAAGGCAATACAAAACTTAAAAGATATCTAATATGCAAAAACCATTTCACTGCGAAAAGACATCTTGCGTTCCAAAGTTGAGAGATGAGAAAAACGATGGTCATTCTCAAAAAGTGTTGTTGAATGTATTGAACTCAATTCATTCCCAAGGGCTGGTTTTAACTCCAGTTGGTCAATTGAAGGCTCAGGCCCCACTTCACACCCTTCAAAGTCTCTCTCCTGTATACAGGAAGATCTCAGTGTCTTTAGAGAGACACTGGCTCAGGATTTCTCAATTAACCCCACACAGGAAAGGATGCTGAAATGATCCTTCCAGAACTCTTTAAGGGTTAAGTCTCAGAAAAGGGCAATTTAAAAAAAATCAGCAAATTAATTGAATTTACAGGTTCCCTAATTTTCTTAATAGTCTAGCATTTAATTGTAGGAAATTTACAATCTGAAACAGTATCTAAAAGCATTTTAATTTATTTAATTTTATACTGTGAAATCCTATATATCTTTGTAAGAAAGAGGTTTTAAATAAGATTTCAGTTTCCTCTTGCACTACAGTACGTTGGATTTGTTAAGAAAATGAATGTTCTATTTTTACAATAAATGAATTTCTGTTAGTAAATGAAAACTATGTCATTGTAAAAGTGATTTGTGTCACTAAAACAAGATAAATATGAGTAATTTTTATCAATTATTTTCTTTGCCTAAGTGTGTGATGCAAATTTTTGTCTTAGGTATTTTGAAATTCTTCTATATGACATATTACACAAACTGTTACTTGGATCATTATCACCCATTTAAAGGTGACTGTGTCTTGCTATACTACATGGTAATGGTAGATTCAGTCAATATCTGTTTTTAAGATAAATGAGTGTTTTTGTGGTGCTGGGGATCAAATCCAGAGTCTCACACATACTAGGCAAATGCTCTACCACGAAGCTATATCTTCAGTCCCTGATAACTTTAGTTTTGTTCTTTTCAAGTTTTGTTTTTATATGAACAGAAGTAGACCATCTAGAAATATTTCAGTTTATTTACATTGTTAAGTAGGATATGAAACCGAATTTGTAGCCTGTACCAGAGAATGGACTCAACTGTTCAGTGTTTACTGAGAACAGCTTCTACATAGGGTCCCAAGAGACTTACAGAAATGGGGCAAAGCCCTAATATTAAGCAAATAAAATTCATGTTTTAAACAGATTATACAAAAATGGATTTATACTCCATTTCCCTTTTTTTGATATTTAGAAAGTGCAGATTTAACAAAAGGTAGCTGTATCCTTTCTATGTACAATGCGGATTATAATTATGCAAACAAAACTGTCAGTCTGTTACCCCAAAATCCCAGTGTTTAGCTCTCAAACCTTAAGTCACTGATTTGAATAAGGATCCAAAGAGGGTTAAAAGTAAAACAACAATAAAAGCTACTGCGACATTCCAGATAAAGGGAAGAAACAAATACATTAATCTAACCGCAGAAGGTTTAACCTAAAACTTATCAAAAACCTTTCATTTCATATTTTTAGTGGAAAATTAGCGATTATTTGCTAATTTGCTGCTTTTTACTAGTAAACAATGATAAAGTCAAGGGAGGGGAAAAACCTAAGAACATCAACAACAACAACCACCAGTGAGGCATATATATAACATTTTTAGGGCACTATCTGAAAACTTCATGGATTTTCATAACAGATATGTCCCTATGTTGTTTATGTGAGCCAAGAGGTCATTAAAATGTATGTCACAACACAGAGACTTTTCAATGGAAGCTGCTGTCCCAAACTCAGCCTCTGCTCGAGATGAATCATGCTATTCACAGTTCTTTCACCAAAGGCATCACCTCAGGGTGCAACCCTAATCATTACCCCATCCTAATGACAAGCCATGAAGCAAAATTAGAAGGATGAAAAGAAAGGATAGGGTTAGAAACAGACTAGAGGTCCTATCTTAAATGAGAAGCCTTTTTGTCCTTTTTCTAAATCCATGGTGATGTAAGTTTTCCAAGAGGATGTGAAGATAGGATTTAAAATTCATAATTTTCTAAGCATCTCTGAATCTTAAGGTAAAGACAACTTAACACTGAAAAAGTGTTCTTCGGAGGCCAAATCTCAATACATTTGGCAAACATGTTAACAAAATTCACTCCTCCGTCCCATTTTTTAAAAACAGTTTTCACTGGCCTACCAAACTGCCAGAGGAGTTGCCAAACTGGAGACTACTCAAATTTAGGCTGAGAGACTTATTCTAGGAAAGTGAATAGGATAGACACCTAATTAGAAGACAAACCACAGCACCCTCTGAACACTAGTGCATGCAATTAGCTCTTCCATTTCATAAACTCAATGGGTAGACAGGAAGAGAACAAAGGGAAGGAGAACGCAGAAGAGAAGCAGAATGAAGGAATCTGGGGCAGAGGTTTTAGGGGAGAGGAAATGAGGGGAAGACACCAATGAAATGACACGGATAGTAGGCGGTTAGAATTTGTCTTTTAGTTTACTAAAGCAAGTTAAATCAGTGCTTTATGTTAAACTTGACAAACTTACTAGTTTGCCCCTTTCATTTCTAAATAACTCATACCATAAGGTGGTAGGAAGGAGAAGCAAATAAAGTGGCATGCAGGAAGATGAGATGCACGGAAAAAGTGGCCAAGGAGAACTGGTGGCAAGAAGAGTTTTAAATATGAAGGCCACTGAAAACGAGGCTCGGCAAACCAGATCGTTTCTGCATTACCCTTTGTCCTCAATTAACCACTCTGGAAATGACAGCCAAGCAAACCACAAATATTTTAATGGGTTATGTTGGGTGGTAGGTCTCCTGCACATGCTTCCACCAGAACAAAAAAGGAAAACCAAGTAAGTTCCTTTCCACATAAGGCACAGGACAAAATTAACCCCATTTACATATTCGAGGCGAAAATGAGTGTTTTCCTGGCTTCTGTTTGTTTCTTTTGCACATCTATAGTTTATAGGGACTCAAGCACATTATCCATGACAGAAAATTCCACTGTTGTCCAAAATAAAATTGTTAATTCTAACTTTTATTCTTCTACAATTTGCAGAATAGAATTGAAATGTTTGTTATAGGTTTTAAAGTTGATAACTGGACTATAATACAACTGAAATGCAGTGGTGAGCTGAGCAAGTACATTTAAAAAGTCACAGACGTGATTTTTCTATACTTTTTTTTTGTTTGAAGAAAATTATAATAAAGTTAGCAAGCAGTCACAGAAGAAAGAACAAATAAAATAGGTGGACTGGATAGTTAGGATGAGGAACAAAATATCTGTTTAGAGTTACAAACGGACGGAGTGGTTTATTTGGAGCAAGGCGAGAAACAGGTGGCGGATGGCAGTGGATGGAACAGGAGACCGCTCAGCAGCATTTACTCCTCCAGCGCGTGACTCCGCCTCCGCTGCTGACATCTACATTGTCACTGTTGGGCTCTTTTACAGGGGTCTTTTGAAGGATATCTTCAGCGAATGTGAGGATCGCCTTTTCAGTGTTTATATTTGCTTTTGCACTAGTCTCAACAAATCTAATTCCATGCTCCCTTGCAATCTGTTCTCCTTTTCCTTAAGGTACAAGTCTTTTTTAATTATCCATATCACATTTGTAGTAGCATTCTTTCCACGTCTTCACTGGCATGCTCGTCTATGTTTCGAAGCCATTTGCTGATGTTTTCAAAGCTTTTACCATTAGTGATGTCATACACGAGCATGATACACTAGAGTGCTCCTCTGTAGCAGGAGGTTGTGATGGTGTGAAATGGCTCTTGGCCTGCTGTGTCCCAAATCTGTAGTTTGATCTTGTTTCCTTGTAATTCAACTGTTTTGATCTTAAAGTCTATTCCCATTGTGGAAATAAAGTCAGGAGCAGCTTGAAACCCTTGTCGTTGGTCTTCTTGGCCATCGGGAGGAGCTGCTCAGGCTCTCGCTGCCGGCGGCCCCGAGGCATCCTGGGTCCCTCGCACTACAGCCAACTCCTCACCCCTGCGTCTAGTCTAGGCGTTCTGGGGCCAGAGGACCAGGGAGCGCGGGAAACAGGAGGGCTGGAGAGGGCGCGGGCGACCTACGAATGGCCTCCTCCAGGAAGCCCAGGCAGTGGCGGCGCCTGGGGCCTCTGAGGGCGGCGGCGGCGACTCTGCAGCCTCTGCCAGCCGCTCCGCCCGGTCCCGGGGAATAGGTCTGGACAAAATGCACCCCCCCCCCCCCC
>NW_004624747.1:12544680-12555880 GCF_000247695.1 Heterocephalus glaber | reverse complement strand
TTCATATGCTGCAATGTTGCCTCTTTCTCCTGGCCTATGTGTGCAGCGGTGACTTTATAGCTCATTTTCAGAGGTGGTGGCAGCATCAGAGGTTCCCCTTGCCCCTGTTGCAGCAGAGGAATCTTGCGTTTTCTGGACCCTGCACTGTGTGTAGTATGCACCCATTTCCTCCAGGATTTTGTCTGCCTGGGTGTTGTGTCTGCTGCCTGCTCGTACTGCTTTGTCATGGAAACTTCCAGGGCTGAACACAGAGACTGAAAGCCATGCTCCCTGGGCTCTTTATTGGACTTGGGGAGCAACCTAGGGCTGGTTGTGGCCGGACCTCTCCTGCGAAGTCCGGGTAATCCTCCAGTGGAGCTGTGTGAGCTGAAGATAGCATTTCGCCAAGTGAACAACCTCACATGGGAGGGCTGAGGGCAGGGTTCAGCTTTGTCTCTGGAGCTCTGGCTATGAAAGTTTCTAGGTAGAAGCCCAGTCCTTGGGACAAAAGGAATCAGGCCTCTCTGTTCCAGCATGGGCCTAAATGCAGAAAGTAGGTCCCCTGGACCATCAGGGCCCCTCTTGTGTTGGGCCTGCTCCCCCATGACCACTGTCTCTTTTCTGTTTTCTGTCATGGCTCTTATGGTCATTTTCACTGTGCCAGGCAATGGGCACATATATGTTTGGGGGCTTGGACAGGGGCGACATCCTTCTCCTAGGCAAAGAGCCAATCAGTCTGCCCAGTAGTGTGGGCTGAACTCCATTGTGTCTAGAAACTGTCCACAAAGAGCACCAGGTTTTTCTGAAGATAAGCCTGGAGTTTGGGGTATGGATCTCCTAGCAAAGCAAACAGGGTCTTCAGGGTCCAAGAACAGGATTATGGAGAGGCTTTTCCAAACCGCTCATGTGAAGCCCAGGATGTCTGTGGGACGACTGGCAAGTCGATCCATGCATGGGAGGCTGGATGGGGTGCGCCTGCCCAGGGTGCTGGTCAGGTATGGTGAGGGTCCCAGCCCGATGGGTTCTTGGGGAAGGTTCTCTTCCAGGGAGACACGAAGGGACCAAGCTTGGCTGGGAAACTACTCACAGGAGCACTCGGGACATGGAATCCTTGTTTTCCAGAAGCCAGGAGGAGTATTGTACCACTTGGAGATGTTGACTCATCCACAGGTGAAATGGCAATGATAATTTGTTGCTGGAACAGGAAGTAAGAAGACATGCAGGCACGTGAGCAAACCTTAAAAAGCCACTGGTGTTGCAACTCACCTGGGAGCAAGGGCCATTTATGGAAGGTATGGGAAGGAGCCCAAGCTGCTGGAGGGAAAACCCAATGGACCATGTGCAAAAAAGCTGTGAATCTGTCCCTTGGACCTAGTGAGGTTTTATGACCTCTTCTTTAGGCTTGAGGAGGAGAGGAATGAGCTATTGCAATTACAGTTGTCCCTTAGCCCAGCTGACTGCCTCAGGTACTGTGGGAGGCTCTGGCAGGGATGGTCCCTCACCCGCAGAGCGGGAACTGCTGGGGAATTCCGGGTTCCAACCTGAAGAGCTCCTGCATGACTTGAAAGCGTTTGGATCAGTGTGTGCCTGTCTTCCTGAGATCAGCCTGGGAACCTGGAGAGGACAGTTGCCAAGAAGTCCTGACACTACCCAAGGTCTGCTGGGTGACTGCTGAGGACAGGCTGAGAAATGGCCCTGGATCTATGACCCACAATCCCATTCCTAGGCATTTCACCAAGAAAAATTTAGGTTGTGTGCTCTCAGAAACCTGTGGATGAATGTCATCACTTTTTCATTCACAGCTTCTAAATACTGAGGTCATCGCATTTTCCTTGAATGAGGTTCTCATTGTGTTTTGGTTGTTTTGGGAATAGTAGTAGATTCCCTAATCCTTTCACAGATTAGGGTTAATATTTTGCAATCTAAATTCCATTTCTTTAGATTCTCAGTAAAATACAGAAGCCTTCCAGACATACAGAGTCTCTCTCCTCCTGGGTTTATGTAATCTCTGTGTCATGTGTATGACCTTTATACGAATGGTACAATTTGTGTATTCAAGTGCATTGCATATAATAAAGAACTTTAATGGAAAAAAATAAACTATCGCATTTACCCAAACACTCACCATTGTTTGCTCTTCTTTTTCTCCTCGAAGTTATGTCCTTTCCTCTCATGTTGTTCACCTTCACCCTGATGAAATTCCTTTCACATATTTTTAGAGCACGTTTTCTAGCGATGAACTGTCCGAGTTTTCTTTCACCCCCATCCATCTTTGTATTTATTTTGTTTGGCCCTCCATCCTTAAGGATACCTATGGCACATACAGTCAGTCCTCTGCATTGATCATTCGGCACCGAAAAATACCCTTTCAACCACTTCTGGCTGGTATATTTTCTGAGGAGAAGTCACAGACCTTTACCTCGATATTCCCCTACATTTAACATGGCATTTGCTCTAACCACTTTCAAGGGTTTTCTTCATGTTTCCTGTTTATGGCACGGAGCCTGTGCCAGGGTCTGCCACGCTCCTGGGACTCGGTGGCACAGATGTTGGAGCACAGCGTGTAGGGGTGGGACAGGAACAAGGCTGCAGCCAACAGGACCGCAGCACCAACAAGCACAGCGAGTGTTTCTGGGGTGGCCAGGCTTTTCCCTAAGAGTCCAGGTCTTGTAGGGGGACCTTCAGTGGGCACTGCAGGGTGTACTGCAGGCCCGGAGAGTCTCAGAGACAAGGTGACAGCACGGTAGGGACAATAATGGCTAGCAGTTCACTGACATGAGGGACTTCAACAGGTCATCTCTCCTGTGCAAACCAAGAAAAAAGGACTCAGGTGCCTGTTCCTCAGAAAATCCACGACAGAGGGTCTGGATTCCATCAGCTGATGATTCAGTAGCGGGGTGGAGAAGGATCCGGAGTTCAGGGCAAGTTGGAGTAGCTGAGGAGAGGCAGGTGCAGGATGCGGATTTGCATGGAAGCCCCTCCATCCTCTGCAGCAGGGGAGGAGATGAGAGAGGCCTGGGGGCGCCAGCCCCAGTGCTGGTGTCTCAGGAGGCAGCGCTCGTCGGGTGTCTCCACCATGGTCTGGGTTCTGCTCTTTCTCAAACTTCCTCGGAAGAAATTCGTTTCAGTGTCCTCTGTGTGGGCCCTGCATTCAAGGAGTTGAGCCTGTGAATCTGAGTCGTGCGGTGTCTGCGATCTGTCGGGATCAGCCTTCCCTCAGATCGCAGAACCCCTGGCTGGATGGGCCCTCTGGGCACTGTTTCCCTTCAGCACGGGCGTGCTGTGAATGGCTCCTTTGCTCCACAGTGGCAGAGCTATTCGGTGGCCTGTCCCCAGTTCCTCCCACTCCCAAGCATGCCCTATTCTCACGCCAACCCGTTGTGTGTTCCCTCCTTCTTTCCATTTAGCCTAATCTATCTGAGAATTAATTTTAAACATATACATGAGTTTGTTGGGCCACTCCTTATATTTTCAGGAGTCTTGTTATCTTTTTCAAAATTATAGATATTAATCTCTGTCTCTATAGAATTTCTTTGTTAGTCTCCACACGTTTTTGAAAGCCTTCTGCCTGTATATTTTACCTTTTGAGTTTAAATTGTATGGTGTTTTGAGTTTATTCCCTCTACAAATAAGCACGTAGAAATGGATTTTTGAATAGTGTTAAAATTATTTTTCTTTGTATGGCCAAGTCACTGTTTCTATGGATGGGAAGATCACCACTGGACGGCACACAGATGGGAGCCGAGGTCGTCTCAGTGCGCAGAGGACAGAAAGGAGAAAAACTCCCTATTCCCTGGGACACAGAGACCCACCCCGCTGAATGGTCCTTGGAGCTGGGCCCTTGGACCGATCCTGAAAATTTAAAGTTTGATTCACATAGTCAGTGACTAGAAAACCAGAATATCCCCAGATGTTTCACCACACCGATGACAAGAAAGCATGGTGTAGTCTACTGAACCACACAGCCAACCTTATGAATGTTTGAGCATGTCATGACCTATTACCATTTTACTATTATCTCAAAGTTTACTCATTCTTATCTAAACTTACTTGTAAAATTATAGAACACATAAGTATTTAAAAGCCATACAAAGAGACAGTAGTCTCAAGTACAAAATGATCACTTCGTCAAGCTGCCTACTTTCTTGTCCCCAGCCCCTGAGACGACCCCCCCCCGCCAGCTCCTTACTGAATGCTCAGGCTCAGCTTTCTTGTCCTCTTGGAGATGTCTGTCATGCGATATGAAAATCCACATTGAAATAGTTCCTTCATCGTTGTTCTCAGGTCCACAGACCTCTGCGTCCATTTCATGAGTGGGTATTTCCATTTTCAATCAGGAAAATACCAACCAGCCAGCCCAGATTAGAGCCTGTAGCCCCAACTGTCTATTTCTGGCAAAGCGCACGAGCTCAGCATCTCTGTGGATCGGAAGACTTGGCCTCATGATGGCACACAATGGGAGCTGAGGTCATCTCCGTGTGCCCAGAGGACAGAAGGAAGAAAAATTCCATGTTCTGTGTGACCCACAGGCCCACCCTGCTGAGAAGGCCCTCCCACCACAGCCCCACACAGGGGATTCCCCTCCTGATTTTCCGGAGGGCTTCACACACCTGCTGAGCTCTCCCTTTACAGGGAATATTTGTCTTCCAACATTTTGAAGAGCTACAGGTTTCTTTGTTTCTTTTTTGTATGGGGATCAAACTCAGGAGCTTCCACTTGGGGGACAGATGCGACACCACGGAGCTAAATCCCTGGACCCCTCACAGTTTTCTTTTTTTGATAGATAAAAACACTTTATTTAAAAAATATATAACTACCCCCCAATGAATTCATTTATGATGTATCACAAACATATACTAATTTTAAAAAGAGACAAAACCAAAACCAGCCTTACTCTTTCTAACTACTCCCACCCCCGTTACACGCACAAAAAGCTGTAAAAGTTGGGAAGGAACGTGTGCAACGGTCTCAGCCCTAACAAGCCAGTGACGCTTTCAATGCTCTTCCTCCCCTTGCAGGATTAAGTCATTGACCATTTCCCCACGATATGAGAGGTAATACCAGAGGAAGGAGGGGAAAGGAGGAAAGACTGCTATGTGTCAGCATTCTCCATTCCTCTCTTCAGGGACCAGGGAGGGCATCTGAACTCTGTCCAAATGCTGTTTTCTTTGTTCATAAAACTAAGTAATAGTTATTCTCTACATCCCCGATAAAGGGGAATGTGAGTGTTATTGAGGGTTTTCCTTCAGTATATAGCCTCATCCATATTATCATCACTGTCACCTCCAAAGTCCTCTCCATTGTCAAAATATGACATGATGTAGTCAGTTTCCTCTTCATGTTCTTCTTCATCATACTCCTCCTCCTCCTCCTCCTCTTCTTTTTCTTCTTCTTTCTCCTCATCTTCCTCTGAAGTCACTTCCTCTTCCTTCTTCAGGGTCTCTAGTTTCCGTATTGTTTCCTCCTTATCTTCTGTGGTCTTAGGGGGCCTCTTGGGCAGTAGAATGGTGGTCTGCTCCTTCTGTAGCTTCCGCACTGGAATCTTTAGCTCCCGGGGTAAACGCCGCCAAACCGGGTTCCAGGCAATGGCACTGTCAATCGGCCCACACGTGTGATATTTGTCTGAATAATGCTCCACATCTTTCTTGGGGATAGCTGGTCGGATGAAATAGGGGTGCTGCCTCATAGTCCCTCTCAGCTCCTGCTTCAGTGCCAGGACATATTCCCCTTCTTCTCCTGAGGGCAGAGGCCCTGGGCGGAACTCCAAGGGAGGGAAGAGTGGAGAAGGCTGCAGAGTGGGTGGAGGCAAAGCGTGCCCCTTTCCAATGCTCACTGCTTCCATGTTGAAGGCCAGCTGGCCCCGGCCCCGACCCCGGCCCCCATCCCCGCCGGCCATGGTGGAGGGGTCTGGATAGTCAGAGATACAGACAGAAAACCCTGCTGCCCCTCCCCCACACGGGGCCCACGCCGAGGCCAACTTGGAATTTGCTCCTCTTCCTCAAGCGGACGCCGTTCTAGGCCCCACATACATTTTTCTCCCCCATCAACCTGCTGGGGTTGGCGACCTATCAGTTATGTTCCTGCACTCCTGAGCTAAGAGCTGCCTTTGGTTTACAGCTCTGGGAGAAGGCCCATCAGGCACAAGGGAGCTGGTGCTGAGGAGGAAGAACTGGTCACTTGCCGTGACTGAGACACGCTGGGAGCATGGAGTCCATGGGAAGGGCCGGGGTCCAGCGCTGAGCTGGGAAGGGAAACTGGGAGAGGTGAGGGGAGCAGAGTGTAGGGATTTTAAGCTTTGATTCAGGAATTTTAGGTGAACTGGAAGAGGGGAGGGGAGCAGACATACTGGGCTGCCCTGGGAGACCAAGATCTACTTTCACTGAGCCACCCTCTGTCTGAAACAAGTGGTCGGGAAAAAGCTAACTGCCTCTCAACAAGGAACTCAGTTGGGAAGTCAGAGACCTCTGAGGGTCTCCTAGGTCTAGGGACGTGGCAGGTTGTCCCAGCTGCCTTGCAAAGTGAACACAGCAATCCGAAGAAGTCTGCCGAAGTCTATTTTCTCTTGCTAGTAATGGAATACTCTGGTTGGGGTAACTTTATAAGGAAAGAGGTCCATTTTGGCTCCGAATTCTGGAGATCCAAGGTCAAGATGTTGCATCTGCTGATGTCCTTCTTGCTGGCAGAGTCCTGGGGTGACATAGGGTGTCATATGTAAGAGACAGCGACTAAGCCCCTGTAGTTTTGTCTCTCTGGCCTCTCACCCTCTTCCTGTGAATAATGGGGGCTCCAGCCCAATGACTTCCATCTCTGAGCATTGCCGTGGATTATGTCTCCACCCTCCACCTCACAATAGGGACTGAATTTCCACACATGAAACCTTGGGGAAACCGCAAAGCATAACCAAGCCAAAAATACTGTGGGGAGTAAAATCCACACATGGCTTCCAAATCTTGAAAAAATACACCAAATCATTAGTTGTAATGTGCTTTCAGAATGTATGGAATAATTTTAAAATAAGTTCTGCTTTTAAGAGATCACTGTGTGGGAAGAAAGAAACTCTACATTTTATTTTGCTTCTGCTCAGACTATTAGGCCTTTATTAATTAAAATATCATTTCAAAATAAAATCTTTGCCCCTCCCCTCACCCCAGGCAGCCCCCCATGCCCCCCAACATTCCAGAGTGATCATGGCACAGTGAAGTTCATCACTGCATTAGGTGGGCGCTGCCAGTGCCATAAACTAATTCTGCAGGAATGTCTGCTTTCTCCTTGGGTTCCGTTCATTTGTAGTTCAAGTTTCCATTTCTGCTTAGACAGAAACCTAATTCAGTCAAATCCTGATATTTTCTCTTTTGTCAGAATGAAAAGTCACAATGTGCAGTGACCACCTCCCCCTTTCTCCACCCCTAGCTCCAGAGTGACAATGGAAGAAGTTCTGTGAGACAGTGGCCCTCCCCCTCTGCTGGATGGGGCCTGCTCTGGCCTGACAATTCGTCATGGGTCCGGGTCCCCTTGGCAGGGGTTCCCCTGCAAGGACCTCAGCAGACGAGACAGCTCGAGGCAGGTGTGGGGCCCTCTTATCTCCAGGGATCCACCTGTGGCCCCTTGTGCAGTTGCACCCTAGGACCCCTGCCAGTTTCACTGAGTGCTCTGCTCAGTAGAGCTCTCATACAGCAAAGCTGGAGAGGTTCTACCCCGTTACGGACTTCAGTCCAAACCTCCCTAGAGAAACCCTGACAAAGGGCAGATGGTAACTGCTCTCTCAGCAGTTACTGTGGATTACGAAGCCAAATGAGGTGCAGGGGAGGGGAGTGGGAGTCGTGAGGTCTCTAGGGTGACTGCTTCAAAGTCTGCAAAGTCCGACCTTTGTTTAAGGATTCTTTGCTATGATGTGCTTTGTTTGACAGAAAAACAATTCAAGCAGTAATAGCAAGTGACTGTTCATATGAAAGAGCCAACATTACTTACTCACAAAACTGTCCTTTAGCATACACATAGTAACTGTGACGACTATAGAGAGGAGAGGCAGGGAGGGGGTTTCATGAGAGAGAACCACTGGCTCAGTTGTGATCAAGTGACATTCAGCAGCAGGTCCTACTCCTATGTGCTCATCTGGCAGAACACTCACAGAACAAGTGACTCTCAATCCAAGGTTTTACTGTGCAAACATAAAAGTGTCACAATGTATGCAATATCTTTTCAAACGTAATATGCACTAATAAGTACATATAAAAAAGAAAAGAGGGGCTGCGGATTTAGCTCAATGGTTCTGCCGCCTGCCTTGCGAGCACAAGGTCCAGAGTTCGATCCCCGGTAGCAAAGAAAAAGAAAAAAAAAACAAATGCAATGAAATCAACCACAGAAAAATGTAAAGCATTAAAACTCTAAGAATGTTATGGTCTGTTACAACGTATGCCTTGGGGACCATACCTGAAGAATATTCTAGTATAAATGTTAGGCAATTCATGCATTGAGAACAGTTACTTCCCCTTCTTTGTAGTTGTGAAATGCAAATAAGAATGGGATTCATGAAAATTTGGTACTTACAAGTAAACTGCTGTGTTGGTGTCATTAGCAGAATCTGAATCATAAGCTGACAGAGACAAAACAAGTAACATGGCTTTTCTGAACTAATGACACCGCACATACACTGAAGCCCTGTGAAGTGAGTTCTGCCAGTTTCCTTATCATTCACTCCAAAATTACCTGGAGCTACCTTGTTTCTTTCCTTACTCCATTCCTCTAAACAATTCCTCTTCTTTAAAAAAGCAATCTCTAGATCTGTGGCCTGGATTCTTTCCTTCTAACAATCTTTTTTTGGGGGGGGCGGGTACCTGGGATCAAACTCAGGACCTTGTGTTTGAGAGGCAGGCAGCGGCACCCCTGAGCTAAATCCCCAGCCCCTCCTTTTTACAATCTTTTCATCGACTATTCCCACCATAATTCAGCTGTACTGTCTGAGAAGTATAATTTCTACATCTTCATCTTCCTTCCTTTTCCTCTAGCTAGAAACATGCTCAGAAATAAAAGCAGAATTCATGCTTTCCTCTGATCCTGTTGGGTATTGAACTGCTATGCAGAGGCTCTGCCCCCAGGTTTCCCTAAAGGAAAGTCAATATAATGACTGTGCTGCTCAGAGCATGGTCTGAGGACAACCAGCATGGCACCACCGGGGCACTTACTAGAAACACAAAGTCAGGATGTGCATTTTAACACGGTCCCCACTAGGTGATTCATTCAAGTTTGAAAAGCTCGGGTCTACACTGTTTCTGCTTCCAAATTTCTTCACTGTATCTCTTTTTCTTTTGTACCGGGAATCCAACTCAGGACCTTGTGCTTGCGAGGCAGGCGGCAGCACCACTGAGCTAAATCCCCGCCCTTTATCTTACCTTGTTGGAATCTGGCCTCACATTCCTCTCTATAATGGCCCCAAGTTGGAATTGCATAAGAACTCATAAACTCTCTAATGGGTTTTGGATTAGGCCAAGGCTTTTCTCGTCTCTCCACAACTAATCCTATTTCTTATTTCCAGTTCTTTATTTTGGCTTGGATGACCCTGTCCTGTGAAGCAGTGCCATCTTAAATATCAAACTACATCTTAGATGTTAAACTACAGAATTAAGATGCAATGTGTATGTGTACCAACTCCCCACAATGAACATATTCATTATGAATCATAAACATGTACTAATACCAATTTTTAAATAAATGATACACATTTGTGGCTGACTACATATGTGCACATATATACATATATATGTAAATATATACACACACACACATATATATATAGTAAAACACAGCTCTGCAAGATGAGATATTTCAATGCCCTTTGACGGTGAGGAAAACAGCAAGAGGGAAAATATTTCACTCTGTTTCAGGTAAATTTGGGTACTGGAAGCTCTGTTTCCATTCTTCCCATGTTTATATACCTTGCTCTTCTTCTTTCTGAAAAATTCCTTTAATTTGCTTTCTGTATTGTATGTATCACCTTCCTTTCCTTCATTTATTGCCTGTGCTCTCTGTACTTCCTGTAGTTCTGTTTATATTAATTAATCAACCAACTCTGAAAACAAGTCTTACCCTCTCCTCATCCATTTGTGGCATTTTTTCCTCTTACATATACAGCCACAGGTAAATGATCCAATACGTGGGTGGAAGACTCTCAGAGACATTTTGTGAAAATTAACATCCACGATGAAATACACAGATATCCTAATTGCTTTTGGAGGAGACACCAGAATTTCCTACTTTAAGAACAATTAGAGTAGAAGCCAAATCATTCATAGAGAGAGCTTCATATATGCTATCTGCGACAAGCATATTACCTTTTATCTACAATGGGAGCTAACCCTGTGCACTGAATGTAGAAATTTGGAGGAAATGGATTAATGGACAAGCCACTAAGTGATGTACCTATTTCAACAAAGCGCTGACTTTAGAATGCCTACCTCTATTTTGATTTTCCCAAGAAAATTGGAGACATTTAAATGTGTACATATTTAAACAAATTCTTCTATGTTCTATAATACTGCATTAAACAAAAGAGTTCTAATGACAAATTTGGTGTTAAAATACAATTTTTAGTATAACAGGCTTTGAAGTAAGTATTGTTGAGTAAAATTAGAACATTATAGAAGTGGCTTCAATTAGATAAAGAAGTTCTTAGAAAAATCTACATCTTTCTGAGAAAATTATACCTGATAGGAAATAGGGATGAATAAAGTACAAAGCAGTGTGACAAACTATTTTTGTAATGTTTTATTGAAACCAGAGCATACATACATGCAACTTTTTTGTTATATGGAAACCATAGCATTGACTCATTCTCAATTTATAAAGGAACTTTTAAAGAACAAGAAACCCTTTATAAAAAGAGAAGCATAAGAACTCTGATATACGAAGAGTCTAAAATGTTCTGGGCATTTACCTGCACATTTTCTTTCTTTTTTTATTCATTAATTTTATTGGTACATTGTAGGTATATAATATGCTGACATTCATGGATTAAAGATCTAAATATTAAAATAGAAACTCTGAACCAGATAGAACAGAGGTTAGGTAGAACTCTTGAAGACATCAGTGTAGGAAAAGATTTTATGAACAAAACCTCAGTTGCTCGTGAACTAACACAAACAATCAACAAGTGGGATCTCTTCTTATTAAAAAGCTTCTGCACAGCAAGAGAAACCACCAGCAGTGTGAAGAGACAACCCACTTT
>NW_004624747.1:12498252-12540079 GCF_000247695.1 Heterocephalus glaber | reverse complement strand
AGGGTGGAGGGGGTGAAGGAAGGGCTAGGAATGGGGAAAAAATAAGAACCAAGATGCATCATGTAAAGGTACAAGTTCCCAGTGAGAAATGTAATTGTGTTGTATACCTACAATGTACCAATAAAAGAATTTAACAAAAAAAAATATGCTGACATTCTTTATTGGGCGTTTTTACCTTTACATAATCTCTCTTGGTTCTTATTTTTCCCCCTTCCCCTGCCCTTCATTCAACCCCTCCACCCTTCCCTATTTACAAAGACTTTGTTGCTATTTTTTCCTTTTCTCATATTAGTTCCATTCCCTTCTTTCCTTTCCCCTACCCCTCCCACTTCCCCTTCCCCTTTGGACCTTTACTTCCTATTTCACATTATCTATTAGACATTTTGATCCCTATTTACACTTTCAGTTTCTCACACCAGAGAAACTATTTGGTATTTACACATATGTGGCCTATTTATTTTACTTAAGAGGATGGCCTCAATGGACATTTTCTTTTTTACCCATCATAATATTAAAAATCATGAGGATGATGGTTTATTCCACATTCTGCTTCCTGGTCCTTCTGGGATGTTAAGAGTAAGAAGATGAACAAATGAGCGCTGCTGCTCCCTCATTCAGAATGTCCTCCCTCTTTCCAGGCTTTCAGATAGCTGGCTGCTTCTCCTGTAGTTAACATCTTAATTGTCAGCCTCTAAATGATCTCCGACTTCAGGATTCACTGTCATTCCCATCCCATCTAAAAACCAATCCCTACACATTCTCCAATCTATCCTGTCTTTGTAGTGACCTATTGATGTTTGCTGTTTACATGTTCTTCTTTTGTAACACTACATCATAAACTGTCTTCTGACATGTTCACTATCTCCCTGCCTAGAACATATGAGATAATCACGGGAATTTATCCAAGGTTCAAATATTGGACATCAAGGAAGTCTCACACACCAAATCAATATACTTCTCTAAGATTTCTCCATTAGTAATTCACTGAAACTTCCCAATTATAAATTAGAATTTTACATGCCCCAACTTCCAAAGTTTCCTGTTCTTTTCTAGTCACTACTGCAATTTTTTTTTTTGGTCCTCAGGTTAGAAGAAGATATTCTCAATATTAAGTCATTGAATAGCACTGGGCTCATTTGGTCTTATACACATATGACAGTTTAACATTTTTTACCACATTTGTCCATTCCACATACCTAAAAGGTAGATATTAAATCACGTTTTAAAGTCACTGACATTCCAGTACATTAAATAATTTTCTCCAACATTCCATAGCTAATAAAGAACAAGAAAAGATACCAACAAGCCCTCTGAGTTTAACTTCTGTAGCAGCTGCTTTTTCCTAAGAGATCAGCCCCTTCTCACCTCTTTCTGAGGTCCATGAGGCCTGGGGCAAACCAGAAGACCAACCAGGAAGTATAGCAATGGGCCAGAAGTAAAAAAAAAAAAAAAAAATTCCGAAGGCTTAACTGGTTGAGTAAGATGATTTCAAAAGGAAGAAGACGTGCACAGGACAGGAGACCCGAATGTCTCCAGGCTAAGGCATTTGGGTTCAGCTCACAGGAACAATGAGTGTTTTTCCTAACCTATCATTGGAATCTGATGCTATTCACAGACCAATCAGAAAACCCTATTCCCGATCTTTCATTTATAGCTGGCATGAGACCAAAAAGTTTTTTGATAGGGCAATTGTCCCAATGCCATATGTACTTGAGGTGGGGCCAGTCAGGTATTTTGGATACCAAAGGGCCCTTTCTCTTACCCTCAGGACTGTTATGAGCCTTTTCCAGTTGCCCGCTCCATCCGTGAAAAGTGTGCCTGCTTTGACCTTCAATAAATCTACACTTTCACTCCCCTTTCTGCTGTGTGCTTTGTCCAATTCTTTGTTCAGGACACCGGGCACCTGGAAAGAAGCCCCCAGAACTCCCCATTAAGTAACATTTTCATATTCCTTATGTGAGAAACCCAAACTATAGACAATTTAAAGAGCAAATTTATAGATATAGGAAACAGGGAGATAGATTTTTGTGGTGATGGGAAGGGGATCTGGGAATGGGGAAAGATGGAGCAGAAGGAAAAGTAAAAGGATCAAAATGTGCTATGTCCATGTACTAATTCCCCTCAATGAATGGACTTATGTATTCCAAATGTATTCTAATGAAAAATAGGGGAACCAGAATGGTGGGTGTACGAGTGAATACTAGCAAGAAGATATGAAATATGTTGAGCAGGGAGAAAATACAGAGCTTGGTGAATCACTTCAATGACCTTAGGCCTAGAGCCAGGGTTTCCCCTGAATTCTTGCTTCAGTGCTATTTATGAGGTGCTATTTACTACATAGAGGGAAGTGCATGGCAGAGTAGATTCCTATAGATTCAGGAAGGAGGATAATGTCAAGGCCAAGATCTTCAGGTTGGTACCTATCAAGTTTGAGCCTCCCGAAGGACTTAGAACACAGATATGAATAAATATATTGGGAATAAGAGTAGATGACATTCTCCAGGAACAAGATTTAAGCAGATAAATATTTAAAAATATACTAAACTGGCGTAATCAGTTACTGCAAACATACATAGAATTCTGAAATTTTGAAAATGATAACAAAAGGTGGGTAAAACCAGGGGACTCAAGTTTTTCCATTCTACATGTCAACATTTTTGTTTCAAGGAATTAATATTAGAGTTTTTCAATAATATTTACCAGTATATATTTCTGAAATATACTCATACGCATTTGAAAAAGTAATGGAAAGGCTTCATTGTAAAGCAGTAAAACACTAAATCAGCATGCAGCAAGAAGACTCCATTTCAAAAATATATCCTAAATGTTCTAAGCTGTGAGGCCTGCTTGGCTGTACACACCTATGTTCCCAGCTACTCAGAGAATCTCGAATGCAGGCATTTGAGGCCAGCAACAAAACTACAGATCAATACAGCCTCAAAGTTCTATGCTGTAGAAGAGAAATGCTTACATAATTATAGCATTAGGCATGTTTAGGTTCCAGTATTGCATAAGAAAGTACTGAAAACCCTGATTGAAATCCACATGGTTTTCCTGTTTCCCTAGAAACAGCACACTAACAAGTCTGTTGTTCTATGCCACATTGAGCCTTCATAAATCTGGATGAACATCTAGTATAAAAACATTCTTGAGGCCAAGGATTTAGTTCAGTCATTCTGCCGCCTGCCTCGGAAGCGCAAGGTCCCAAGTTCAATCCCCGATACCAAAAAAAAAAAATTAATAATAATAATAATAATTCTCACTGCCCATGTTGGAGATTTATAAGTTTTCAAATACTTTTAAAATACTGTTCAAATGCTTATAAATCAGGATCCAATATTTACATAAAGAGCCAAGGGATTAAATATTCAACAGGATTCCTGAGTTTTGAAGAGGAAAGAACTGACATGAAACATTTAACAATTGGGAATATTGGAGCTGGGGTTGTAGTTGAATAATAGATACATCCCTTACCTAGTGGGTGCCAAGTCCCGGGTGTCATCCCTAGCTCTGAAACACACACACACACACACACACACACGTATACATATACACAAAACTCAGCTATGAATACTAAAATTCATTATGTTTCCTGAGAACAGTTTGAAATGTCCCTATTTCTGAAGAAATTTTAAAAGGCTATGAGTCATGTCCCAGATAATTTCATATATGTTGTTGGTAATATTTCTTTCCTAGGATTCTGTGATACCAGGTAGTTCATTTTAGATAAAACCTACAAACTATGATTTCATTATTTGGACATGTGCATATGCATGTCCATCACAGACAGATATTTTTAGAAAAGAATACATCAAAATCAACTCAGAAATAATTGCTACATTTTCCTCTTTAAATATACTATAGCTTAAAATTTATTTTCTCATGTAATTAATACAGATTAAAAATCCTGTTTAGCATTGTGTGTGTAGTTTGATGGTAGATTGCTTGGCATGTATTCCTCTGTAGTTTAGAGTGTTAATGAAAAAATTAACATTTTAGGAAATTTAAATTAATTACTTGTTATATTTTTAATGTGTTTGCATAACATATTTGTGAGAATTACCTGTTGCCGTATTTAGATGAGTTGGAATTACAAACAGTGTAAGTTGCTTCCATTGTGTGTCAAAAAGTTAAAGTCAGATGATTGCATAAAGTCAGCTCCTAAGAAGGAGAATGAAAAAATTAGAATACGTATTATGGGGCAATTATTGATGAACAAAAGCCACACCAAACCACTAAACAGAAAGATAATTAAACATGACAAGAATGGAAACAGATAGAATGATGAACAAACACTGAAGAAAAGTTTTCTGCAAGGAAAAAATGTAGGCTAAGGGTCATTTTGCAAAGGTAAGAGAGGAGAAAGAAATGAAGAGATGAGTTAGGTGGAGAGAGAGGGAGAGAAAGAGAGAATCAGTCAAGAGGCTCAGTCAATTTAATATGAGCTTATACCAAGGGAGAAAAAAGAAAAGCATTAAGAAAAGCATTGAGGCAACGGGGAGTATTTTGAGGGGAGATTAGTGGTGATGCGTCTTTTATTGAAAATTTTTTTTGTAAATTTAAACATTCATTATATTTTTAGTTCACAACTGGTGTTATTGAATATTACCAGACCAGGAAAACATCAAAATTCAGAATTCAAAGTCTGATACCTACTCAATTCATATCGCTTTCACACTACCATACAGTTGAAAAATTGTAATGTAATCATAACTTGTGAACCAATGCATATTACATTTTATTATCTATAGTTCTCACGTTGTACATTAGATCTCTAACTTGTCCATCCCTTGAATCTGCTATTTTGTGATCGTTGATTATGTCTCTTCATTTTCTAGTAACCATTGTTTTTATTCACTATGTGTTTATTTGATTTTTAAATTTCATATGTAAAGGAGATCACACAATATTCTTCTTTCCATTTCTGGGTCATGCCACTTGGCATAATAAAGGACTGAACTGGGAATCTTAATTAATTTAAATTTGTTCAAATTTTAGTAGCTACATACAGCTACTTTTTATTGAATTGGGGCAGGCAGGTGTCGGGGTTGTGATTGAAGGAAAGAGAAAAGTTTGGGAGATAACAAGTATTTTTATAGCTTTTTCATTATATCAGGTATTCAAGCAATTTAGAGATGATTTAAAACATGTGGGAGGATGTGCTTAGGTTTTACGCAGATGCTATACTTTTCAGTAAGAGACTTGACCATCTGTGAACTTTTAGATTTTTTGGAGGGGGGGCATCTAAGAACCAACACCCACAACTGTATTTATAACAAGTCCCTCTTATTCATAGTAGTTTTTCTTTTTATATTCTTATCTGCTTATCTTTTTGAAGAGTTTTCTTCTCTGTAGTGCATAAGATCTATGAAGTTGAGCAATCATGACTGTTGTTTATTACCAAAATTATGAAACTTAGCAAAGACTTTTTCCAAATATAGACATGTAAATGCATGATGGGAAAATATTTTTACTCATTATAGAAATATATTGAAATATTAAAGTTTGTTTTCTCTTTGAGATTTATTTTTCCTGAATGGTTTTCAGGGTTCTGTTTTTCTGTGGTTTTGAAGAAATTCCAGGAGTCTGAGGCAAGATGGATTACCTCCGGCAAAGTGAAGACAGAGGAAGGAATTCTCTTGAACTTGTGGTTTTGTTGCTGCTTGTTTAGAGGTACTGGGGATTGAACCCAGAGCCTTTGCACATAGCCATGTCCACAGCCCTTTTTTATTTTTTATCTTGAGACAAGGTCTTGTTAAATTGCTAAGCTACACAGGCTGGGCTGGAACTTCCAATCCTCTCGCCTCAGGCTCTGACAGTGCTGAGATTCCAGGCGTGAGACACCATGCCCAGCTTGGTTTTGTGTTTTAACTTTGTAACAACTAAGACCCAGATTACTGACATCTGCAACTAGCCCTGATAACAGGTCAGAGCCCAGAGTGGCTTATCCTAATGCAACTGTACAGATAGAGATACTGAGGGCCTCAGACATAAACCTTGTGAACAAACTACCCATGACTTCACTCAACTCTCTTATGATTACCTCGTAGAAGATTCTGGGACCATGTTACACTTAAGAGGGATGGTTAAAGACAAAATGTCTAAGTCAGATTTTACCATCTCAAGAGCAAGAAGTAAATTCACTTCGTTTTTTTGTTTGTTTTGTTTTTGTTTTTTGGCACCGGCAATTGAACTCAGGACCTTGTGCTTGGCAGGCAGGCACAGCACCACTGAGCTAAATCCCGGAGAGTAAATTCACTTTGAAAACAAAGTAATTCGTTTTTTCCCAGTTAATACTGTGGGCCATGATTGGTCCAAAGCATACACTCTCCAGTACTCATACAAAGCACATCCACCATCAGTTAGGAGACACATTAGGGTGGACTCTGTGAGAACATGGAGTAAAGGACCAGACTTTACTCATCCCAGCGAGCCTGTCTTCAGAGATCTGGGAGGTGGGGTCCAGCATCCTGACTGCAAAACATAGCTGAGCTGTGATCATTTACTTTAGGGGCATATTCTTCTCCAAACTGGATGACAAAAATAAATCAGACCTGTGCTGTTGCATCAGGCAATATTCCTGTAGCACCCAGCCAGGAAGAGGGTGAGCTCTGGAGCTTGCAGCCATCCACAGAAACAATCATCACATGTACTTTACCACTCCCTGCAGGGCCTGAGCACCAGGAACCTTACCATAAAGGTTACTTCGCCTAGTGTAGGTTAGAATCACCAGGGGGCTTCTAAACGTTGCCTTTGACCTCCCATCTGGGCCAGAGAGGATCAGATTCAGTTGGCTCCCTGCCTTGCTGTGTATCCTGAGGTCAGGAGCCCATAGCATTAGCACCACCTGAGTGGGCTCAAGTCAGAAATCCAGATTCTCAGGCCAGTGCAGTCCTGGAGAATCAGAATGTATATTTTAACCACATATCCCATAACTTAATGTGCATTGATATTTCAGAGTCCACTTTTTATGTCAGCGCTGCCTAAAAAAATGTAATGCCATCCACATGTGAATTCTAAGTTTTTTGGTACATGTCTTTTAAAAAGTAAACATACTTTAAATAACTTATTTAGCCCCATATGTCCAAAATCACTGTCATGTATGCACATGGACCTAGCCCAATTTCTAGTGCTCCAAAGCCACCGGTGGCTGCCATATTAGACAACATAGAGTGAAGCATGCCCTAAATGTTATAGTTCCTTAAAAAATTCCAGGTGGTTCTAATCTATAATCAGACACGAGGAAAAGTTCTGTTCACAGAGTACACAAGGGATTCCAAAATTCAGCTAATGCCCATAGTTTATAAGACCTTCTGAATGGTTGTTTTTTCTGGGACCATTTATGTGCTGAGAACATGTTGTACAGATTTCTGAGTTGGGAACCGTGAAAAACTACATGACATTGGAATTCCATGGATTGAATAATAATATTCCTTGGGAGTCTCATCTTTACATGCACAGAAGTATTGGGGCCTACTATGTGTAATCACTACTAATAGGTAATAAAAATGCAACATGAACTCACCTATAAAAGTCTCAGGAATTGAACTTCTGAAATTTGAAATACTAGTTGGAATGAAGACAGGATTCTTCTTTGGGTGTTAATGTGATATGGTAAAAGGGCCTAGACGTGGATGGTAATCACCAACCGCATGTTGCTCTTGAACATCTGCAATGGAGCTTTTCACATGCTGCTTGTCCTCCTCAATTCCATCACATTTTGAACTAATTCCATCATCAGTGAGATTTTTTTCACTGATGTCATGGAGAAATCACACAAGAAGATGCTTTTTCTTAAATGTTAAGTGTGTTTTTAAGATTTGGCATTAGGCAGTAGAGAAATGCAAAAACACAAGATGGCGGTACTTTGGTTCAGACTGTGGGATGAAGGGGATCTGGGAGACAGAGGGTCCTGTGTCAGCAGGACCCCAGCGCAGGCGCATCTCCCGATACTGCAATATAAATAACTTCTGTAGCCAGGGCCGCTACTGGCACATGGCTATTTTTGTGTAGTTTGGTACAGATGTGGACTAAGCAGCTGAGGGCAGCTGTGATAAGGGGAGACTAAGTGGCCAGGACCCCGATAGTGTACAGTGGCTGGGTCAGCAAATAAATGGACTACAGTTGGGCGGCTGAAGAAAGACGTCTACTCAAGCGCCCAGTTCTGTGTCTCTCTGTCGGGCTTCCTGAATCTTGTCACCTCCCCAGTCTGAACTGTTGACAAGACAAAGCCTAGAAACGTTTCAATTGAAAGCTTTCGCATCAGAACCGTTAGAAAGGAGGCTAATTTCAAAATGGTTTTAACGAAAGTAACATCTTTTATTTCAATAAAGGAAATTAACTTTACTCAAATCTTTCCTAAATTGATTATCCCAGTTACTTATTCAAAAGAGGCTGAAGACCTGAGGGAAAGCTTTAGCTAAATTAACTCTGTCCGTAGCAGAATGGCATAATTTGGAGAAAAATGTAGTCAATAAATGACAAAATAAATTTTATGTCTCAATATAACCAGTTGTTTAGTGTGAACATTATTGGACTGTGCTATCATTGGGAGCTGAGATTAGAAGGTTAAAGGGAGAAGAAATTATGACATTAAATAGGAGAACAAGTGGCCTTTAAAAAACCATATAGATAGATGTTAGTGTATTTAGTTTTATTTATTTATTTATTTATTTATTTATTTATTTATTTATTTATTGTGGTGCTGAGGATCAAACCCAGGGCCCCATACATGCTAGGCACGCTCTCCATCACTGAGCTACATCTACCAGCCACATGTGGCCTTTAGGCCACAATGCTCTATTGTACAGGCCCTATAGAATCATTGCTTTTTAAGAAAAACATTGATTTTTTAAATTGGTACATGCTTGTAGTGGATAATGACTACATTCATATGGAGCGTTGGTACATGTATATGACATTTCTTCATTGTTTTTTACTTCCCTGCCATATCTGTGTGTCTATGATTATAATATTCATGTTGTAATGCATGATGATCACATTTCTTATCGGGACTTGGCACATACACTTAGCAGTTCACACCCACCATTTTTTAACATCTCATTTTCTTCCTCTCACTCCTCCGCCCTCTATTGTTTAGTTCCCTTCCTATACGCCAAAGATCCATCTCACTATTTCCTATTCTCTATCATTTATTTTGCACTTTATTTATATATTGGGTTTTTCACAGAAGAGACATTTTGCATGTGTATCTCATTTTCTTCACTTAACATTATGATTTCAAGTTGCAACCATTTTCCTATAAAAGACTCAAGTTTGTCCTTCTTTATGGCAGAGTAGTACTCCATTGTGTATAAATTCCACATTTTCTTTATCCATTCATCTCTTGATAGATACATAGGCTGCTTCCAAGACTTAGCTATTATAAATTGTTCTGGTATAGACATGGGTATTCATGTATCACTTTAATGTGACATCTTTAACTCTTTTGGGAAGATCCCTAAATGGAGAATAACTGGGTCAAACGGAATTTCTATTTTTAGTTTCTTTGAGGAATCTCCATACTTATTTCCATACCAACAATGAAGAAGGGTTCCTTTTTTAGTGCAGCCTCCCCAGCATTTGTTATTATTTGATTTCTTGAAGATAGCCATTCTTTATGGAGTGAGATGGAATCTTAGTGTTGTTTTTAGGTGCATTTCTTGAATGGTCAATGAGTCAATGATGTTGAATCATTTCTTCATGTATTTATTGGCCATTTGTACTTCTTTATCTGAGAACCATCTATTGATTTCAGATGTTCATTTTTTTACTGGATCTTTAGATTTGGGGAGATCTAATTGTTTTCAAGTTCTTTTATTTTTTGGTACTGGGGATCAAACTCAGGTCCTTGTGCTTGCGCAGCAGGCGGCGAAACCACTGAGCTAAATCCCTGGCCCTGTTTTCACGTTCTTTATGTATAATAGCTATTAGTCCTTTGCCTAAGGAGTAGCTGTGTACTTTTTTCCCATTCTGTGGGTTGTCCCTTTGTTGGTGGTTTCCTTTGGTATGCAGAAGCTTTTTAATCGGAGGCAATCCCATTTTTTGATTGTGGGTATTATTTCTTGCGTAGCCAGAGTTCTGTTCAGAAAGTGTCTGTGCCTACATCTTCAGGAGTTTTATCTATTTTGTCTTCCAGCAGATTATTTCTGTTTTAATATTTAGATCTTTTATCCAAGACTGGTATAGTAGAAAGTAAATGTTTATTTAAAGTGTGGCAAATGCAGAGAAAGCAGAACTAGCTCAGCAGCAGAGGGAGCTGCAAGGTAGGGGGCATCCTGCTCAAGATGCCCGATGAGTATGAGATGTAGGCTATGCTACTCAGGTTCTTAGCCTTTGTTTCTAAAAACAGAACAAGGTCAGCTGAGGATTTCTTAAGCATGCAGTAAGCGTGAATAACATTTTCATAAAGGATGCAGTGGGGTACATTTTTTTCAAGCATATGTACATGATAAGGATGTGATGATCTTATAATCATCAGCCACAGATAAGCACGTGATGATTTTACACTATTAGTCATCTGTGTTTTGCCCTGGGCTTTTCTTCATGTCCCTCTAATCTGCCCCTACAGATCCAGCCTCAGCTTCCATGGGTGTGCAACCATAGTGTGACCTTGTTTATAATCCATGAAACATCTTTATTCTTCATCCAGACACAGGAGCCCAAAATTTTAGGGTTCCTTTATTGCTATTTCTTTATCTCTCCTTCATCTTCCATGATGAAACAGATGATGAAAAGAAAAAAAGATATTTCTTTGAAGTCATTTTTTGCTTCTGCCCTTGATATTCACGTAACCTGAAGGGAAAGTGCTCTGTTACAGAAAATCTACTACACACTAAACTTGGAGTTTGAACATCTGAACACAGATTATATGTATTTAGGAAGTAAGAAGAGGGAAATGAGAATATCGAAGAGTACAAATTTGAAGTCATCCTCCAGCCATAGGAAGGAGTAAATAATGATCTGAAATAAACGAAAGAGGAAGATAAAATGGAGCATTTCAACAAGTCTCATGACCTTGACAAATCTCTTTTAAAACTATCAAGAGAAAAACATCTGAGTCATGTTGGGAGGAACAATATATCAGTCTGTGTTGGAAGTTGTTTTCTTTTAGGGCTTGAAACTTTTCTCTCCAAGTTCTCCTGGACTTTAAAGTTTGTATTGAGAAGTCTGCTGTAATTGTAATGGAATTACCTTTATAAGTGACTTGTTGCTTTTTTCTTACAACTTTTAAGATTCTGTTCTTGTGTCAGACATCTGGAATTTTTACTATGATGTGTTTTGGAGAAGTTCTTTTCTGATTGTGGCTATTTCTAGTTCTATATGCCTCACTTATCTTTACGGGAAATTATTTCTCCATATTTGGAAAGTTTTCTATTTTGCACTGAAACCTGGTACACTGTGACTAACATCACTACTTGCCCCATCCCTACCTTATTCCTTCCCAGCACATGGAATGACCATTCTACTCTGTCTGTGACATCTGGTCTTTTAAAACGCAAATGTAATTGATTATCATGTGGTGCTTATCTACATGTGCCTAGCTCATTACCCTAGGGTAAGAGTCATGTATTTTTATCATAGGGTTCATATTTCTCTGAAGATTTCATAAGATTTTATGTTTATTCATCTGGTCACAGAGATGCATGTTTTTCTTTGCTTTCTTGGTTTTCTTCCACCCTATCCCATGAATACGGGACAATAAAATGGACTTTTTCTTAACCAAGGAGCACATGAGGACAGCGCGACTGGGAAAACATTTCTCCCTCTTCATTTTCTGAGAGTACTTTCAAAACTGATCTCTTACTTTATGTTGTTTGCACTCATGGTTCAGAGAAATTGTTTTCCAAATTAAAAATTGAAAAAGGGATCTGGGATCCTTTAAAGGTGCAACAAGCACACACATCCCTTTTTCCTCCCTGAATCTAGGAGTAAAATGTGGGACAGCATGTGAGGAGCGTCTATGTGGCCACCCCGGAAAGCAAACCATGGAGGACAGACTGGAGGGGACAACAGCATGTTTGGAAATATCAAACCAGCAAAGTTTCTCATTCTCCCCCACGTCCAGTGTCCTGCTTCTAAGCGAGCTTGGGACCTAGAAGGGGCATGCAAGCTGACACAAAGGAATGAGTTTGAGGAAACCACCCTTTGAATTCCCAATGCTAAGCTGCACTTTGGGAGATCTGATCTGAAGATATACAGAAAAAGTATGGGAGAATATTAAGGTGTCAACAGACCTATACCCAGACCCCAGATGCCTGAGATTTAACTCACACTAGGCTGCAATCTCAAGGTCATGGCAAAAGTTATCTAAATTTATATGGCATGGGAACCACAAATAGCAGGAAACTCCTTGGAATTTTCAGCATAGATCAAATTGGACAGATAGTAAAACAAAAATATTGACATAGCATTTTAAATAGCCTTTTGGCATCTTCACATAAAATTAGATATATCCAAGATAGAATCCCAAGCCATATGATATATGAGGAAACAAGAGATGCAGATAATTAATTAGTACTCTGGGAGGCTGATACAGGAAGATTGAAACTTGAGCCCAGCTTGGGCAATTTAGTGACTTAGCGAGACCCTGTTGTGGCTTGTGTCTAGATGTCCCCCCAAAGCCTCATGCCTTTTCAGAGTTAGCTGGATCTAGAGTATGATGCTGACATCAATTATGTGATGTTGGGATCAAGGGTGTGTGATTACTAAATTAGTCCACTCATTGGTTTGGCATAGTTCTGGGTGTGGCTAATGGGAAGGCCCACATTGGGCAAGAGTGTTTCATGCCCTAAGGACATGTAGCCTGGATAGAATACAAGGGACAGAAAGAGGGCTACTGTGCTCACTTGCTGCTTGCTGCTTTTGCTACCTCCTGCCTTCTGCCTTCTATGCCATGAATTGTTTTTTCTCCTCTGTGATTCACCTCTGGCATGTCACCCTGCCTTGGAGCCGGCCAATTGTGGACTGAACCTCTACAAACGGTGAGCCAAAATAAATCTTTCCTGTTTAACTTTAGGTGTTGGATATTTTGTCTCAGCAATGAGAAAAATAACTAAGATAGACCCACCCTGCCTCCAAATAAAAAATGAAAAAGGGGTGGGGATGTAGCTTAGTAGAAAGGCCCTGTATTCAATCTTTACTACCACAGAAACAAAACAAATAATCAATAAAAAACAAAAATAGTGTTAACAGGTGTCCTCTTCACACAATTAGGACAGATGTTATCGTAACTGAAGATAAACTGAAAAGACTCTAAATCATTCATTTTAAAAAAGAAGCTAGAGGGGCTGGGGATTTAGCTCAGTGGTTCTGCCGCCTACCTCGCAAGCAAAAGGCCCCATTCAATCCCTGGTACCAATAAATAAATAAATAAATAAATAAATAAATAAATAAAAAAGAAGCTAGATACGGGCAAGTCATCTGGAAACAACTAGAGAGAAAAAAAGTTTCCACAAAGAAAGGAGAAAGAATGAACTCTCATGTGAAGTACCACAAACAAAATCTATACTAATGAGATTCACAGCAGATTAGACACTGGGGAATAAAACACTAGTGATCCTCCTTTCCTACAGAACACACAGGGGGAAAAAAGAACTTCATGAAAAAGGGCTTGTGCTTTGTGCTCAGACATGTTGGGAACTTGGAATTTGTCACAACACCCTAATAACAAGTTAAACCTGCAGACACAAAAGTCAACAACTTCTCTTAGATCATCAGACAACCAATGTTCACCTCATAACTGACCACTTTCCACATCTGAGCTCGGCACTCCATCCTCTCAGTGATGGCCACAGAGCCCTTGACAAGACTTGGCTCAGGCATAACCTACAGAGCAGGCTGCAATGGCTTCTATCTGTGTTCGGTATCAGATCTGGCTCCTTCTTAGTTTCCCATCCCTCCAGGAACATCTGACCCCATCCATCAACTCCTCTCTGTTCTCATCATGTACACTCTGATCCCGACTGTTCCTTTTGGCTTTTCCTGTTCCTGAGCTTGCCTGGGCCTTTCCAAAACTCAGACTAATGTCTGAGGCTAAATGTTCATCACTTTGTCCTTGGAGAGATGGCTCCTTCTCTGGGCTTAGGGACCAGAATGGTCTTCTAACTCTCTTCCTGAATGAGATCCCCTTTTAAAGACCCAAGTCAGCCCCTTGTATATTATCTCTAGAGCACTGTTTAAAATTCACAGTTGCAAAATATTTTACTATTGACTTGGCTGCATGCCTAGCATTGCCAGGATGTGAACTCTGTGTATATTGATTAATATATTAATTCTATGCCCTGCCCTGTTCCTCCCCCCCAGTCAATGAGTGATAGGCACAGACTGGCTACAGAGAAAGGAAGAGGAGCTGAGCTCTTCACCTGCCCAAGAGTCTCCACTCTGCAGGTCGTTCTAGTGGCTGCTTTCTCCTGGCCAGTCCCATGATAGGAAACAGGAATCAGTGGGAGCCTGTGCTGCTTCCTCCTCTGTTCCAAGTCAATATCAGCCTTAGTTCTCCCCACTCATGCTCTGCTTCTCTTCCTGTTTGTGCCATCATTTAATGGAGGGAAACAAGCCTGGCCATTGTCCCAGAGAAGTGCTCAGTAAATGCAGTCAGCTGTGTAGTATTCTTAAGTTTTTGCACACTGGGCAGAGAGGTGTGTGTCACATCTTCTGGGAATTAAACCTAGGTTTCTTCTCCTGTTCAAAGACTTCTTGGCTAACTATTCATGCATATGTGTACTTAGAGAATCGTTATAACTGGAGAGCCAGCTAGGCATTGGACGGGCTTATCATAGAAATCGTGTACTCTTGGGAACCACTGAGGAAAGACAGTCTACCCTCTAGCATCTCTTCCTTCAGGAACTAAGGGACCACCTGGAACCAAGTGGATCCTAATAGGAGACAGTCCCCCTGCAGGGTGCTTCCAGCACAGGGCTTCAAGCATCTGAGGGAGAGATGATCCTGACCAAGAACAAAGTCTGAACTCAGAATTTCCCCTGCATGTCTCCCTTGAATATGGCAAAAGAGGAAACTCTGAAAGAAATGCAGCATTTTCCCTTTTGTCCTAATTTCCTTAGCAGTGTCCTCAGATTATAGTATTCTTTTAGTGGCTGTGATATCACCAACAGGTGTTCTCATGAGCAACCAGCAAGAAATGTCCTGGTGACTCCAGCATCGGAGACACAGAGGTGGATAGAACAACGTCTTTTCTGCAGAACTGAATCCAGGCAGTGGGACACAGTGTGAGAGACAGAGGCCTTCAGAGTGGAAATTTCTGAGGACTGCGGGGACTGTTTCACACAGGAATCTTCACGTTGTTCTGTTCCTGGCAGAAAGGAGTTGTAGGGTTGCAAAAAAGTGGCTGACACTATAGGGAATGAGGAAAGGGAAGTTGCCAGAATGTCTGCTGTGGACCTGGCCTCCTATGAGCCACTGCAGCACAAGGCGAATTAGAGAATAGACAGGAAACAAGACTTAGCGTGGAGCAGTTGAGTCTTGGGGCCATGATCAGTGCTGCTGATGGCAGCAAAGACAAAGGCCCCCAAGTACACCCAGTATTTATTGAATACAATCGTGGAAGGAAGAGGTAACTAGGTATCCTTTGAAGGCATCTGGAGAAATATTGCTGAACACCAGGCAGGGCTGTAAGGGAGTAAGCACTATTTATCTTGCTTGGATAGAACAAACCAGCGCTGGGACTGGGTGCAATTAGCAAGCAATCCACTGGGTCAGTGAGAAGCCATAATTCTGGGGAAAGGATTTTAATTGGGGTCATGCTGACTTCAGCTGCATGTAACTCAGCAGAGCCCTGCCACTTCACAGACTAGGCCTAGGTTTCTCTGGCAGCCATTGAGGGAGGGGCTACACTTGCCCAGTCTGCCATCTGCCATGCCTATTTGAGTACCATAGAGCTTTGGTCTGACTCCTGATATAAAACAATATAGCCTAATTCTGGAAACCAAGAAGCAGGTCCCACCAATATCCGTAGTACTAGTACTAGTGCTAGTGCTGGGCAAGGATGTCCGCTACCTGACACCACCCAACAGAGAGGAAGCTGTCATTGTCCCTACTCAGTAAATCAGAAAGTAAGTTTTCTTTGCGCCTTTTTTTTTTTTTTGGTACCGGGCATCGAACTCAGGCCTTTCTGCTTTCTAGGCAGGCTTGGTGCCACTGAGCTAAATCCCTGGCCCCTCTTTGTGCTTCTTGGTAAGAGGGGGAAGACCTGAGAGAGGACTGAATTCTCAGAGTCTGAAGCCCCTTGCCCAGGGCTGATAAACATCTTCACAGCAAGGAGGAGCCAGTGCTCTCCCGGCAGGTTTAGGTCTCACTTCTCTTGAACCCGGATGACTGAAAAGTGCTGCCACCACTATATGAAGAGCAGCAATAATGAGTCTGCGGTCACAGTCCTGCTCAAGCTGGGATGTATGGATCCTCCAGCCTGGTCTCCTTTTTCTCTATATCTATATCTATATCTATATCTAACTGTGATCCTCAGTCATGTTTCCAGGCACTTGTGTGAAGCTCACAGCTCCCTACCACTGCTCTCTGTAAGCCAGGGTTATAAGATCCTGGCAAAGCAGGATCCTGGCTGCTCCCTGGACTGGCTTTGTGACCTACAGTGGGCTGCTCAGAGTCTCTGGCTTTTAGTTCCTCATATGTCAGGCGTAGGAGGTGAGCACTCTCCCTCTTGGGGCTGCTGTGAGGCAGGAAGGAGACAATGCTGGGAAGACTTATCTGGATGACACAGTTAAGGAGTCATGATCCATGATGTCCCCGTGTGCCCCAGACATGCATACAAAACAATTTTAAAAAGTGAAAAAGAGTCATTTGAGAGTAAAATGTCTGCATCAGATCAACCAGAGGAGCAAAGGGCCACCATGGGCACCAAACCTGCACTGTCAGGGAACAGCAGATTCCCAAACTTATCAGGACAAGTTAAGTGTCCCTGACCTGAAAATCCAAAACATGACATTTTTTTGAGAATGAGAAACATTGGTGAGTAAGCAATGATGATAAGGACACATTTCATAAAGTTTCCATTTCTGTACCAAGTGGAGGGGGATCTATCACACGTATTCAGCATTTCCTTATGGCTTCCTCAAACTTGTTAAGCAGTAATGTTTCTCAATGAGAACAGGTTTTCTGATTTCATTCTCCCATGCTGGATGAGATTGTTGTATACTTCTAGAATTGAGTGCATCAGTTCCATTTAATTTCATACCAAGAGCAGTCTGGAGAGTCTTCTAGGACCAGTAGGGATCTTGCAAGGACATCTCCTATACTTCAGCAGGGCTCCCATCTGCTACAGATTTTGTTCTTTTATTTGAGTATTCAGTTTCCCCAAGTCAAGAAACCCCACTCCTACATGAACGTTAAATAGGAATTAAGCATGCATCAAAACCCATAATTTCCTTTTTTTTTGTTTTTGTTTTTTTGTACCGGGGATTGAACTCGGGTCTTTGTGCTTGTGAGGCAGGCGGCAGAACCACTGAGCTAAATCCCTGGCCCTAAACCCATAATTTCTTCATGGTTATTTATGAAATATCCAAATAATACTTCTAATCACAAAATAATAGAAAAATGTAAAAAATTACAAATAAGGTGATAGCTTTACAGGAAAGCTAGAACATTTTAATGTACTATGATCATATTAAAATAGATAAAGCTATAACATTATCACTCATGTGCCTTTATAAATGCACATTTAATGAAGATACTCATTAATTCTTTTGTTATCAAATAATTCTAATTTTTATTTTTTGGAAATTGCCTGATCATAGACTTTGACCTTTATTCAATGTATTAACCCTTTAGTTTTATATTCCTGAACTTTTCTTTATCACCAGAAACTGCATAACAGCACTTTTAATTGTGGTAAAAAAGCTTGTGACTTTTAATCTCATAACCAGTTTCTAAGTGTACATTACAGTATTGTTAAGTAGAGTTACATTGTTGTGCAGGACACTTTTAGATCTTATTCACTGTCTATAATTGAAACTCTACACTCAATAAAGAGCAAGTCTTATGCCCTTCACCCCAGGCCACAGAAACCACCCTATTACTCTCTGTTTTGATAAGTTCATTTATTTTAAGTGCCTCATATAAGTAAAATTGTGTGTATCTACCCTGTGATTGGCTTATTTTTTATTTTATTTTATTTTATTTTTGGTACCAGAGATCAAACTTGGCACCTTGCACCTGTGAGGTAGGCAACGGAACCACTGAGCTAAATCCCCCACCCGGTGATTGGCTTATTTTACTATGCATGGCCTGAAAATTCTACTTTTGGGTAACTCTCCACTAGAATGGAAATCAGGATCAAAGGCATCTGCTCTCCTATGTTCATTGCAGCACAATCCAAAATAGCTGAGATGTGGAAATGGCCTAAACATTATTGGTGAGATGAATGGATAAAATGAAGTGTTATATACATACCATGGAATAGCACTTTTTACAAAAAAGAAAACCCTATCTTTGTGACAATGTAAATGCACTTATTCTAAAAGAGCCATAGAATTTTGATTGGGCTAAGATGGAACGTCCCATATAACCACACGCCCTCATAGCCACACAGATTACAAATGAAAACCAGACAAGGGATCAAAAGTATACACTGTATTTCACAATACTAGGAAGAAAACAGTGGTAGGAAAGTGGGGACTAGAGTCCAAACTTGGACTTTAATGGGTTGTTACAGTATGTGGATGATGTCTTCCAGTTTTCCCTAGGGTTCTTCCAGTTTCCCCCAGGGGAAATTAATTCCAGCAGGCCCTGCAAGGAAGAATTCTGGGACTAAACCTTTGTATCTATCCAAACAAGTGAGACTTTCTGGAGTGGGAGGGTGCATTGGAGGATAAGAGGGGTCAACCCACTCCTGTTGGTTTTTTTCTTGCCAGTTACAGTTGTCCTGCAGCCTTGGGAGTGACAGAGGGACCTAAAACCCTGACAAATCACCTATATTTGCAAAGGAACAGGTAAAAAGATTTGTGTTTCCTGACAAGAGTGAGGGACATCTCCATTATATTTTTCTTTTCTCTGTTGCTGTATTGCTGAGAGTTGACCCAGTCATGTAGAAGTGGGACACCCCTAACACCAGAAGAATATAGGTAGAATTCTGAAGAGGAAAGAGCTGGAGAAAGTGATTACTTAAATCTGTGTAGGAGCCAATACAAGTCCTAGACTTACACTGATCTGCACATGCACAGAGCAAAAGCTCTGAGAAGTGACTGTGATGTAAATCATCACTAGTCTCACAGAGGAGCTGAGGGGCGGGAGAGCCCTGGGACACCATCACGTGGCAATGGCCTGGGCCCCGCAATGAGAGTGGAACAGCTGTGCACTGAAGGCAAAACGCCGAGAGTGGTCTGACCCTGCTGTGTTGACTGCTTAGCCAGACAACAGCAAAAAGGAAGAGGAGCACTCTCCTGAGGATTTTAATAGTAACCGGAGTCTTACAAAATAATCGGCAAACTGCCCAGGATATTACCCCAAATTACACAATAAAATTTGCACAAAATTAGGAAGAGCAGACCAATTCTCAAGGGAAAAGTCAAGAATACAGCACTGAAAAAGCCCACATTAAAAAAAAAAAATCATGGAAAGCGTCTATTATAACCATTCTCAGAGGAAGAAAGGCAAATACTCTTGAAATTAATGGAAAAAATAAGTTCTCATTAGAGAAACGCAAGAGTCAGAGAGCCTGTAAGTCAATAAAATGACAATCTGAAGAACAAAGAAAAAACAAAAAAATTAATAAATTCTCAGAGATGTGTAGCACAACATCAAAAATTTTAACTTCTGCTCTTAGGTGAAGCAGAAAAAAGGCATTGAAGAACAAAATATATAAGGAAAAGAATGGTGGAAAACTTCACAAATTTATGAAACACAGATCTAAAATATTCAGAAAATCTTACTATGACACATACTTAATTCAATAAACATCAAACATGAAGAAAATCCTTGAAAGCAGTTAGAGAAAATGACATGGTAAATATAAAGGAATATCAATGTGAAGGTATGTGACTTCTCCGCAGAAAATATACCAGTCAGAAATGATTGACAGAATACTTCTCAGTGCTTAAAAAAAAAAAAGCAACCTAGGATACTATATGGTGGCCAAGTATCCTTAAAGATTGAGGGCCAACACAAATAAATATAAAGATGGGTAAAAGTGAAAAAAAACTTACACTAGAAAGCATTGTAAAAAATATATGAAAGGAATTTCTTCAGGGTGAAGGTAAAAAAAATGAACAGGAAGGATGGAACTTCAGGAAAAGAAGAAGCAAACTTGAATGGTAAGTACTCGGATAAATGCCATAGATCATTTTTTTCCACTAAAGTTCTTCGATATGCATCATTCATTTAAATATGCAAATCATATCATTTTTATAAAGATAAAACACATGACATAGTAATTATGTAAAGACCAGTGGAAAAATCATCGATGTGTCTGCAAGGCTTCTGTATTTCACTTAGAGTCTAAATAAATGAAATCTAGATTGTAAAATATTAACCCTAACCGGACTGTGAAATGATTAGTCCACCTAGTATTATTCCCAGAACAACTAAAACACAATGAGAACCAACAGCAGACCCCAGGCGGTGCAAGCACTCCCTCTTGGGCTGCCTTCTCTAAGGTTCCCAGGATAAGGGCAGTAAAACCCACAAGTCCTCATCCGAAAGTGTTCATGTCCTGCAGGAGCTGCTCACGCAGGAATCCTGCTCCTGGCCAGTCCCCTGGTCAGGGACCTTTTGTGACAGCGTCTGACCACAGCACCAGGGACTGTCAACCAGACTAAGAGATTGCTGTAATAGCAACAGCACATTCACCTTTCTACCTATCTCCCTCCACCCCCAGGAGGAGGTCAGGAAACCTCACGGGGCCCAGGAGATGGATCTGCAGCTTCTTCGCATGTGATCCCTCGGGCTCTCCTCCAAGCATGTTGGGTACCTGCATTTTCCTTCCATGAGGGCCCTTCCTCACAGCTATGCTGGAGGTGCCCAGGCAGGTTTTTCACTGTTTGCGCGTGCGTGCACTTTTGGGTTGTTGTTTTTGTTTTTTTGCCTCTTGCTCAAAGCAGCTTCCAGCAGCAAGCAATCATTGCCATTTCACCTTTGGATAAGTTAGCAGCTCCAAGGAGTAAGGTCCTCACTTCTGGAAAGCAAGGATCCCATTTCCTCAACTGCTCTGGTGAGTAGTTCCCTGGGCAAGCTTTGGCCCTCAGCCCAGGCCTTGGCCCGGATGGGAAAGGTGTGCCCCAAGGGTTCATCTGACGGGGGCTGTCACTCCAACTGCCTAGTTCCTTGGGTGGGTGCACCCCACTTGGCCACTTTGTCTGCAGATTGACTTGCCAGTCATCCCAAAACATCCCGAGCATTGCATCAGTGCTTTGGAGAATCTTCTCCAAAATGCCCTTCCAGGACCCTGCAGACCTGGTGTTCCTTTCTGGCGGTCTTTGGGCTTATCTTCAGAGGAAGCTGGAGCTCTCTATGGATAGTTTCTAGACATTCTGCAGCTCAACTAAAAGTGCTGAGTAAACTGATTGACTCTTTGTGTGGGACCAGGAAGTCACCCCTGTCCGGGTTCCAACTCTGGACCCATTGCCTGGTACAGGGAAGATGACAATAAAAGCCTCAAGACAGAGTAGGAAAGGGACAGTGGTGCAGCAGGACTACCACAGAAGGAGCCCCTGTGGTCTGCGGCATGTTCAATCTGCATTTAGACCCGTGGTGGGCCAGCGAGGCCTGATTCCCTTTGTTCCGAGGGCTGGGCCTTTGGAGAGAAATCTTCGTGACCAGAGCGCCAGAGATGAAGAAATTAACCGCTGCTCCCAAACCCTCTGTGTGAGCTTGTCGACCCTGCAAAATGCCATCACCACCAGCTCCTGCAGCCCTGCTGGTGGTTTACCACAACCGCACAGGAATCTTCCGGCCAAAACCCACATCCAGCTGCCCCGCTGCTCCTCCAAAGAACTGAAGGAGAATGGCTTCCAGTCTCTGTGTTTAATCCCACACGTTTCCAAGAAGATTGAGTATGAGAAAGTGGCAGACACAACACCAAGGCAGGTAAAATTCTTGAGGAACTGCCTACACACAACTCGCAGAGGTAGGTCAGGAAAACGCAAGAATCCCCTGCTGCCACACAGGCGTGAATGTCTGATTTTGCCACCACCTCTGAAACTGGGTTATCGAGTCACGGCTGAACACCTAGATCAAGAGAAAGAGACTGTGTTCCGTCGCATCAACTGTGCATTGCGGGGTAAGTTTCTGATCTCCCAGAACAGCAATGCTGTACAACCTTTCTGTTCTCCTTCCCTGCCTGCCTCAGGAACTGCTCCTCCACCTACTGTCCCCACAGTGCCCAGCAAAATGGCAGGGAAAAGGAAGTGCATAGTGGAGCAGGACACCCTGGGCCCTGGGGCCCTCCAGGCATCTGCTGCTGTGACCACTTCCATGCATCCTGGGTCTGGAAGGAAGAGCACCTCCGCTACCTGCCCCTCCTCCTCAGAAGCCCTTCCAGGCTCCTCCTCACACTCCATGGCCACAGCCTCAGGCTCCTCATTGACAGCTGTTCCATCTCTGGCTGCCTGTAAGGATGACCTCAGGAGTGCAACTCCTGTCATGCCTGGTCCTTCAGCTGGGGAGGCCATTCCCCACAGGAAGGGAAAGCGAAAATCCAACTGGGAGCCCCCTCTGTATGGGGAGAACCCAGGCCCTTTGAGTCCCAGGACCTCTGAAAGAGCAACAGCAAGTACTGGGTCTTCCTTCCTTGCCATCCCCAAGACTTCCAAAGTGGAGCCTCTACCCCCAGCAGGTGCAAGCTCTCTTGTTTCCTCGCAGAACCACTGTCCCACTGCAGATCCTGGTGTCCCATTCTTTTCCAGTCTTCCAAACACTGCCCCTGCCCAGGGTGACAGCCGCTCAGCCAGCACATCTGCAGCCTTGGCCACCCTGTCAGTGACTGACGTCTGGAACACCCCCCTGAAAAACACATCCCTGCCTCGGCCTCTCCTCCCAGAGCCTGCTGCTAGCTGCAGTTGGAGCTCCTTCCCCTCTGCGCAGGTGACTATGACACCTTCCAGTGGCAGCACAGCCTCAGCCAGGGAAGCCTCCACCCTGCCAGCCCTGAGGTTCTTCCGCATGGCCACACACGAGAAAAATCCTATTGAGTCTGCATCCAGCAACCAGCTCACATTGGGGGCCACTGATGGGCAGCAGCACGGACACACACCCCCTCCCGGCATGCTCCATTTTGGAGACCTGAAAGCTATAACTCTGGGCCCAACCTCTACTTCAGGCCAGCTAGTATTGAGTAGTACAACACAGGCAGCCCCTGGGGGTTCTTTACATACAAATATGACCTCAGGGACTGGTGCCAGCAATCAGATGGTCTCCAGTGTCACCCAGAGTCTTTCCTCTCCTGGTACATCCATTGCCTCTGCCTCTGCCACCACCATGGGGATCCATGACCTTGTCCAGCTGGTTTCCAGTGTCATCCAATGTCTTTCCTCTTCTGGTATATCCATTGCCTCTGCCTCTCCAATAGCCACCCATATGCCCAATGCTATGACCCACATTCAGGATAACAGGCAGCTCCAGTCAACACTGGTTAACAGAAGCCCGGACACAGGGACACTGGCAGTTTCAGCAACACCAAATGGCTCTGAGAGGAAAGAGTTGCCCGCAGACTTTATAAGCTCCTTTGAGGCACTGACCATCTCTTCAACAAAAAGAGGGACCTCAAGTACCACACGTCACTATGGAGGAAGCATGGGCCTCAGCACTGGAGGCCCCGCTAGCCACAGCAGCCTTGTGGTGTCTATGGGACCCAGCACTATGAAAAACTCTGTGCATGGAGACCACAGGGCCCCTGTTTTGAGTTCTGTTCCTACAAGCCCACTGAAGCAGAAGCGCTCAAATTCATCTGGGGAACCCAGTGACATGACAAGCAAGGCTGCTTCAAAGTGCAAACCCAAGCCAGCCTCTAAGTTTGGCATCCGGGCCACTCATGAGGCCAAAGTCAGGAGGAAGCTTGTCTTTAGGGCCACCTCATCATCTGCCCAGGCCTCTGGACTCACGACTCCTGCAGCAGCCACTGAATCCTCCTCCTGCAGCTCAGAACCCACTGTAGATTCCAAGAGGCCAAAGATGCCCTGAGAGAACATCCAGTTCTACCAGGATGTATGTCATGTGAGCCCTGTTTACCTGACAAACACAAATCATGTGCTGACCTCTTTGATCCCGGCAAACTGGGGGTTCAGAAAAGCAGCCTTACATTCCAACCCTCTTCCCTGCAGCTTTGTCCTCAAGGCCATTGAGGATGAGGCTGAGCTTCTACTTGTGGTCAGTGGTCAGTCCTCCCGACCACAGACAGAAGCTGTTGCTCTCTGGATGAGACTTATACTCTGAGCTAATTAACCATGTTTTTTTCTGACTTGGACGTGTTCTTTTCTAAGTCATTCTTTCCTTCAGATTATCTTAAATTCCAGCATGCCTGGTCTGGTGGATAAACATACTATGGTGAATTGCAAAATTTCCCCTTACTGGAGAAGACTTTCTTGTTGGCAGCAAGAATGATGAAACAGACATGACTCACATTCTTATATTATTTTGCAACTACAGTTGCAAGTTTCCTTATCAGAGATAAGGAAAATGGCACATAATGCCATATGCTCAGTTTTTATGCTTTAAAACAGCCAGGACTCTTCTAAATATGACACTAAACATACGGTGGAAAGACTTCAGGCACCGCAGGAGAGACCTCTGCTGGATGACAATAGAGATGCCAAAGAAGAAGAGAGGAAGCTGCTAACAGCTTTAAACCCCACATCTCCTCCTGATCCTACCGGGGCTCTCTTCCCCTCATTTGACTGTCCCTCCAGTCCCTGGAGCTGCCAACGCATCAGGAAAAATAGCCCTTGCTCAATATGATGGTGAATCTGAAATGGTCTTCTCCTTTAAGACCAGTCAGGATACTGAATTTGTCCAGGGAATCTACCCCAGTAGAGCAAGGCTATTCTCCATAAAACAATATTCAATGGGAGGCAAATGCTAAATTCCCAAAGTCAGCCTATATGCCATGGCTGAACCTAAATTCACTTTTGACTTGTGGTTTGCTAAATTGAAAATCTCTAACCTTCCTCACTATGATGGTCCTCAGAAGGTGTGGGGGGGGGGGAATTTTCTAGCATCTTTGCCACCCACCACCCACTAGGGCAGATAAACAGGCTTTGCTTCGGATAAGGTTTACTGGGGAAAAGGAGTATCTTATCTTAAATAAGGCTCATGAGGAGTCTCAGATCTGTCATACCAGGCAGAAGTCCTCAATAGTCTGATCCAGAAGGAGCAATGCCACTGGTGGAACCAAACTGGAATCCACAGGAAAAGGACAGCAAGATCCTACTGGGCTGTGACCAGAAGTATATCCTGGGAAGAATCAGGTGAGTACTCAAAATTAGCTTAAACAACATAAAAAAGCTACAGGAAGGGGTGCTGAAGACCCTTCTGTGTGGCTAGAAAAGAATATATCAGACTTAGAGTGTGACGGTGCATGCCTGTAACTCTGCCACTTGGGAGGCTAAGACAGAAGGATTGTTGGGAGTTTAAGGCAGTCTCAAAAGATCAAATAATCAATCAAACAGTTGCACTTATGATATCTTAAATTCAAACCAGAACCCCCCCAAAATGTAGAAATAGTCAATATAACCTTTCCTGGACAAAATTCAAATGACATCAGGTACAAATTTCAAAAAACTGAAGGAGCCATGTGGGTAAACCACTCTTGGTTGGTGGAGACAACTTATAAAATCTGTAATGACCATAAATTTAAAAATAGGCCACCATTTTCATTGGAACAGACTACTATCATCATCTGAAACATTTTAGTCTGGCATTTTAGAGCTACAGGGTTAACCCAAGAAAGAACACAGACATTAGGAAAGAACCGTTGTGTGTAGTAGAATGAGAATGGCCAGTGGAAGAAAACCTGAACCAAACCCTTCACTTAAATGAATGGTTCAGTGAAGAGTCAAAACATCAGATTGCAAAAGTTGATGATGACTTTAAGCAGGACTGAGGGGGTCTTGGGTCTCCCATGACCATCTTGGCTCCACTCATGATCTCTCTCTAAGAGCCCCAGGTAAAAGTAACTGTGGAACCAATCCACACTGAATCTACATATTTATCGCTAATGTCCTCACTGATAAAGAGTCTAATTGGATTGTTCCTATTGCAGGAGTATTCCCAGGAACACTTTCCTGTAGCCTCTGACATGCACCTCAGGAGCCCTGTATTTAACTCACAGTGTTCTCAATGGACCTTAATGTCTGGTTCCATTCCTTGGGCGGGACTTGCTATGCAAAGTAAATGTTCAGTGGATTAGTTATTTTTCTCTTGTTGCTGAGACAAAATATCCAACACCCACAAGTTAAGGAAAGAAAGGATTATTTAGCTCACAGTTTGTAGAGGTTTCAATCTATAATCAGCTGCCTCCAAGGCAGAGTAGTGCAGCAGATAGGCGTCACAGAGGACAAACAGTTCATAGCAGGCAGAAGGTAGCAAAGCAAAAAGGACAACCACAACCTTTTCTATCTCTTATATCTTAACCAGGCTACTTAGGGTGGGTAGCACTTATACTTTTAATCCTAGTGCCCTTGATCCTAGCATTGCACCATGAATCAATTCCAGTGTCACACACTCTAGATCCATCCACCTCTGAAAAAGCCACACCAGTGACTGCATGAGGCTTTGGAGGGTTATCTAGACCCAAGCCATTACACTCAGGTAACCTTCTTCCCAGAAAAGCATGGGATACAAGTGCATGTAGCACCCTCCAGCTGATGTTGATCCTGGAGAAACCATCCCAAAGGTTGAGGGTGAACCAATGGGCTAGTCAAACAGGTTGGGCTGATGGGATTCCACATAAAGCTAAAAAAAAAAAAAAATCCTGCCCATCAAAGTCTTCTTCAGAAGTAAGTGTACCAATTCCCTCTGTAACCATTACCCCTTATGAGGCCAGGAACTTGATAAAATTGAACTTATATTCTAAAAGTTTTAAAATGTGACTTAAACCAGCCCGTTCAGTCACCTAATAATTTTCCCTTTCTGCCAGGAAAAGAAAAACAAAAAACCCTGATTGGAAGCATATTGCTTTGTTTAGGATTTACAGGCTATTAGTGAAAATGTCCAGACATTCGATCTATAATGCCTAATGCCTAACCTTTGTAAGCCTTTTGAATGCACAATGCATGCAGTTTACTGTCCTTGATTTAAAGTGCCTGTCGCTTTTCAGTGGACAATAACTGAATCAAAAAGAACCTTCCTACCGTTGGATAAGGCTTTCCCAAGGACTGAAGAATTTTCTGATGTCTTATGGAAAAACAGTGGCCAAAGTTTTGAGACTGTTACAAGTTAATCAGGTAACTCTATTACAATATAGAACCCCTGTTAGTTCAGTGGTATATTGTTTAATTACCATGTTTGGTTTGATTTCTATAGTTTTTCTTGCTGTTCACTTCTATTTCATTCCAGTGTGATCTGATAACATAAAAGAAGTTATTGCAATTTTTAAAAAATGTTTTAGGAATTCTTTGTAGAATAAGATATGAAGTGTATTGAAAAAAGTTCCATGTCTTATGAAAAGAACATGCATTAGATAGCTGTTAGTTAAAATATTCTCTAAATGCCTGTTAAGAGCTTTTCCTTTCTGGTATATCTTTGCTGTTTGCTTTTTTCACATGACGTATCTTCTGGTGAGAATAAGGTATTACAGTCACCCACTTATATTGTACCAGGCCCCATCTCTCCAAGTATATGTAGTAGGCTTTGTTTTATAAAATTTGGTACTCTAACATTCAGTGGATGTATATTTGTAACGATTATATTTTCTTGAGTAATTGTTCCCTTCACCACTATGAAGTGACCTTCTTAGAGTATTTGAATTGGTTTTGGGTTAAAGTCTATTTTGTCAGATAAAAGTAGAGCTAGTCTTGCTTGTTTCCAGATTACATCTACTTGGAGTATTTGTTTTTTCTTTGCTTGTCCTTTCTGTTTCTGTCTTTGCAGGTGACATAAGTTTTGTGCAGGCAGCATATTGTTCCGTCTTCTGCTTTAATACAATTTGTCTGCATTTTTAGTTGGAAAATTAAGACCACTCACATTCAGGGTTATTATTGAAATGCATGCAATTGATCTTCTCAGTTTGTTTATTATTTGGTGGGTTTGAAAATTCTGTGTACATTTCTTTCTGTTGTATTCATCTTAGACATGTAGAAGTTTATAATATTTAGATATTGGACTCTTTCCTATTTCTCATTTGTGTGTTGACTCCCCACTGAGATTTCTTCCTTCCTGTATTCTGATGATTGTGTTAATCTTTCTTTCTCTAAAGTAGGACTCCCTTAAGTATTTCTGTAATGATAGTCTAGTGATCATAAATTCCTTTAGTTTATATGTATTTTGGAAAGAAGGACAACTTTCTGGATTCAATAATCTTGATTGGCATTTACTTTCAGGACTTGAAATGCACCATGCCATATGGTGTTAGTTTTTGGAGTTTCTGATGAGAACTCTCTTGTTATCTTGATGTGTTTGCCTTTAAAAATGTATTAAGGAGCTTCTCTGTTGCAGCTTTTAATACTTTTTTCTTTGTCTTGTACATTTTAAATATGAAATGCTGTAGAGAGGTTCACTTCTGATCTAGGTAGGATCCTAACTGCCCCTGTACCTGGGTGTTGATATAATTTTAGGCTATTATTTCACTGAATAGGTTTGCTATGCCTGAGCACAAAGTTCTTCTTTGTGGGTATTTGAACTCACCGTGGTGTTCCCAAGATCTTGTTTATTCTCCTCATTTTTCTTTCTTGCTAATCGAATGTACTATTTTTATAAAGTTTTCCTAAAGCTCCAACATTCTTTCTTCTGCCTCATTTAGTTACTCCTCTGGCATCCAAGAGTCCAAAGCTGTCTTGAAAGAATATTCACTTCTTCCCGGGGTGTATCTCCTGTGAGTCCTGCATACATGTCAACCACAAATTTTGCTCTGATCTCTGTGACCCTGGGAAAGATTGGAGGTTCAGGAAAGCAGAACCTTGTTGCAATCTCCTGCCCTGCAACTTTGTTCTCAAAGGTGGGGAGGATGAGGCTGTGGTCCTAGTTGGTGTCAGTGGCCAGAGTCCTCACAACCACAGACATAGGCCCATGGTTGTTGCCCCTGAATGAGGACTCAAACCCCTATGTAACTGACTCCATTTTGTCTGAATCAGGCTTGATTTTTTCTGAGTCATTTCTCCCCAGATTATCTTAAAGTCCAGCATCACTGATCTGTTGGATAAACACAATGTGATGAAATTCAAAAGCACCCCTCCCCAAGTAGTGGAGGATTTCTAGCTGCTGACAAAGGAGAATGATGAACCAGACTTAACCCAAATTCTTTTTTTTTTTTTTTTTGGTACTGGGGATCGAACTCAGGACCTTGCACTTGCAAGGCAGGTGGTGGAACCACTGAGCTAAATCCCCGGCCCCCAAACTCTTACACTTTGTTGCAACTAGAATTATTTTATCAAAGATAAAGAAAATGGCAGGTAATACCATCTTTTTGATGTTTGATGCTTTAAAATAAACAAGACTCTTCTATATGAGATTAAACATATGATGGGAAGACTGCAGGCACCAAAGTAGAGATCTCTGCTGGACAACAGAGATGTGAAAGGGCAGAGGGATGTTATTAACAGCTTTAAACCTCAAATCTTTCCCTGATCCCAACAGGGCCTCCATTCCCCTCACGTGGGCCTTCCTCCAGTCCCTGGAGCTGCTGGAACATCAGAATAAAAAGTCCCTTCCCAGTATGATGGTGAGTCAGAAATGATCTCCTCTTTAAAGACCCATCCAGGCACTCACTCAATTTGGCCAGGGCATTGACCCCAGAAGAGCTGGGCAATTCTCACTAGGACAATATCCCATGAGAGGTGTGGGTTAAATTCTCAAGTCATCCAATAGGTTATTTCTGAACCTAATCCCAGTTTTGAGTTGTGATCTGCTGAATTGAAAAATCTGTAACCCTTCTCACTATGATGATCCTCAGAAAGTGGGGGAAATCTTTTCTAGCATCTTTGCCACCTACCACCCCCTAGAACAGGTGAACAGGCCTTGCTTCATGTAAGTTTAGCTGATGAAGAGGAGTGTCTGGTCTAAAATAAAGTTCATGAAGGGTCTCAGATCTCTCATATCAGGTTAGTGTCCTTAACAATCAAATTTATAAGGATCAATACCTTAGATGGAACCAATCTGAAATCTATATGAATAAGACAACAAGACCAGACTGAGCATCCTAGGAGGACTCAGGTGAATACACAAAATGAGCTTAAACAAAATAAATCAGCTAAAAATAAATAAATAAGTCAGCTACAGGATAGAGTACTGAAGACATTTCTGCATGACTAGAAAAGGGTATAACAAACTTTCAATACATTCACTTAGGCTGAGAGGACCTTGAGGATGTAGGGATAGTCAATTTGACCTTTACTGGACAAATTCAGATGGCAGGCATCAGGTACAAATTTTTAAAAAAACCCAAAGGAGCCTTGGGGATGAACTCTATGGTGAACACAGCCTATAAGATCCATAATGAGTAGGAAATTTAAAAATAGGCCACCATTTTCATTGAAACAGACTACAATCATCATCCAAAAGATTCAAGCCTGGGATTGTGGAGCTATGAGATCTACCCAAGATGGAACAAGGACTTTAGCAAAGGGCCAATGTGTATAGTGAAATGAAATGGACAATGTAAGAAAAACTGAACCAATCCCTTCAATAAAAGGAATGGCTCAGTGAAGAGTCAAAACATCAGATTGCAGAAGTTGATGGTGGTGGGCTGGGGATTTAGCTCAGTGGTTCTGCCACCTGCCTTGCAAGAGCAAGGACCCAAGTTCGATCCCCGGTACCAAAAACCAAAATCAAAACAAAAGTTGATGGTGGCTTTACTCAGGACAAAGGGAACCTTGGGTCTGCCATGACCATCTTGGCTCCAATCATTATCTCTCCCCAAGAGCCATAGGTAAAAGTCACAGTGTGGAACAAATCAATACTGAATCTACATATTTATTCCTAATGTCTTTGCTGATAAAGAATCTAATTGGATTATTCCTATTTCAGGAGTATGAGGAAAGCCTAGAAACAGGCTTTCCTGCAGCCTCTGCCATGGAGCTTAAGAACCTACTATTAGGCTTTCTATATGAAACCAATGTCTGGTTCCACCCTAGGCAAGGACTTGCTATACCAACTAAATGATCAGGTAATGTTTTTCCAAGAAAAGCTGGGGATGCAAGTGGCAGGCAAATCCCCTCCAATTGATGTTGATCAAGGAGAAGCCATTTGAGTGTGAGGATATACCCAGTGGGATGAGCCAATGCATTAATCAAGCAAATTAGTCTGATGGGGTTCCGGAGGAAGCTTAAAAAAATGCCCTGCCTGTTAAGGTCTTATGAAAAAAAAAATGGTGCACCAATTTCCTCTATAAACAATACCCTTAATGAAGTGAGGCACTCAAAAGAATTAAACTTATACTTCAAATCTTAATGTTTCTACTGAACCAGGAGACTACTAATATATGAAATGATTGTTAGTTCAATAGTGTATTGTTTAATCACCATGTGTTTGGCATAATTTCTGTAGATTCTCTCTTCTGATTGATTTCTCTTTCATTTTATTATGATCTGGTACAATGTAAGAAATTATTTCATTTTTTAACATGTTAGTAATTGCTTTGTGGACTAATACATGATCTGCTTTGGAAAAAGTTCCATGTACTGATGAAAAGAATGTGTGTCATGCAGCTGTTGAATGATATATTCTGTAGGTGTCTGTTAAGTCTTTTGGCTATATAGTGCCATTCCATTCTGGTGTTTCATTGCTTGTTTTCCCTTTGGATGATCTACCTATTTGTGACATTGGGGTCTTCAAATCATGCAATATTATTATAATGAGCTCTATCTCTCAATTGTAGTACTGTTTGTTTTGTAAAAATGGGTGCTCTAACATTCAGTGCATGTCTATTTGTATCTGTAATAGCTTCTAGGTGAATTATTTCTTTCATCACTGTGTATTGGCTTTCGTAGTGTCTTCTAATTGATTTTGAGTTAAAATCTGTTTGGTGAGATGTAAGTGTAGCTAGTCTTGCATGCTTTCAGATTTCATCTGCTGGGAGTAACTTTTTCCATCCTTTGCCTTTCAGTTTGTACATCTGTCTATGGGACATAAATCTCCTGTAGCCAGCATATTATTCTGTCTTATGTTTTAATGCAATCAGCCATTCTGTATTTTTAATTGGAGAATTAAGAGCACTCACGTTCAGGATTTTTATTGAAATGCATGCAGTTGATCCTCTCATTTTGTTTATTTTTGTTTGGTTGTTTTGAGTATTCTGTGTTACTTCTCTTATCTTAGATCTGTGGTGGTTTACAATATATTGATAATATTGGACTCTTTCCTATTTCTCATTTGTGTGTTGACTTTTCTGGTGAGATTTATTCTTTCTTGTGTTCTTGTGATTGTGTTAATCTTTCTTCCACTTCTGGGTGTAGGGTTCCCTTAAGTATCTCGGTAATATTGAGTCTAGTGGCCAAGAAATTTTTTAATTTATGCTCATTTCAGAAGGGCTTTCAATCTGAGGGATAATCAACTGGGTTCAGTCATTTTTTTTGTCACATTCTTTCAGGGCTTAAAATGTATTTGCAGTTTCTGATGTGAATCTGATGATATTTCAATGGGTTTGCCTTTAGAATGTAGCTAAGCACTTCTCTCTTGAAACTTTTAACATTCTTTCTTTGTTCCATACTTCTGGCATTTTAACTATAAAATGTTGTAAAGAGGTTCACTTCCAGTCTAGTTGGGGTCCTAAATGTCCCCTGTGCCTGGGTATTCACACCTTTTCAATATTTGAGAAATTTTACGCTATTACTTCACTGGGTAGGTTTCTATGTTCTTAGTACAAAACTTTTCTCCCTCCAATCTGCTGCATGTGTGGCTGCTTGATCTCTTCATGGTGTCCCAGAGATCTTACATGCTCTCTTAATTCTCTCTCATTTTCTTCTTTCCTGTTGTCTGAATGTACTATTGTGGCAAAATTGTCTTCATGCTCCAATATCTTTTCTTCATGATCTAGTCCATTGTCTGGGCTTTCTACTGAGTTATTTTTAATCTGACTGAGTTTTCCATTTCTAGAATTTCTATTAGTTTTTTTTATCAGAATCTCTATTTCTTTATTGAAGTACCCTCCTCTTGGACCTTCCCTCACACAACAATTCCTAGTATCCCCCACTTGCCCAGGCTAAGGACTATGGCCTCTGCCATCAGTGTCAGCCCTCCAGCCACAGGGTTGACTCCCCAGGAGTGTGATGAATTTGAAAATACCTCCCACTAGTAGAGATTTCAATGCTGTCAGTAAGACTTGGCACAAGAAGCTCCAGGATAATGATGAACCAGACAGGACCCAAATTCTTACACTATATTGCAACATGAATTGTTTTGTCAGAGATAAGGAAAATAATATGAAATACTATGTGCTCAATCTCTTATGCTTTTAAATACTCAAGACTCTTCTAAACATGAAACTAAACATGTTGAAAGACTTTTGGCACCAAAGCAGAGGCCTCTGCTGGGTGAGAACAGAAATGCCAAAAGGGAGGAAAGAATGCTGTTAACTGGTTTAACCTCCGAATCTCTCTCTGATCCCAACAGGGGCTCTACTTCCCTGACTAGGTCTCCATTGACGCCTTGCAGTCTCTGGAGCTGCCCAATCAGAGGAAACAGCCCACCCCAAGTATGATGGTGAGTGTGAAATGGTCTCACTTTTAAAACCCATCAGGGCACTCAATTTGGTCAGGGTATCTAACCCAGTGCTAGAAATTCCCATGAAGTTACTATACCTTGTGAAAGGAGGGTTAATTCCCAAGGTCAGCCAATAGGCTATTTCTGAACCTAAACCCAATTATGACCTGTGATTTGCTAAATTGAAAAGCTCTATCCCTCCTCACTGTGATGGTCCTTAGAAGATGGGGCAACTCTTTTCTAGCATCTTTGCCACCCACCACCCAGTTAGGTGGATGAACAGGCCTTGCTTCAGATAATGTGAACTGATGAAGAGAAGTCTCTCATCTTGGATAAGGCTAATGAGGATGTCTCAGATCTTTAACCTGAGGCTGGCTACGAAAACACTTTAGATCCAACAGAAGCAATAACTGGTGAAACCATTCAGAAATCTCAATGAAAATGAGCACAAGATCTGAATTGACCACAACCAAAAGTATATGCTATGAAGACTCTGGTGAGGTATTCAAGTAAAGAGCTTAAATAAAATAAAACAGCTACATCAGGAACACAGAAGACTCTTCTATATGCCTAGAAAAGACTATGTCAGACTTAAACCCAGAAGCTCCTGAGAATGTACTGATGGACGATATGAGATTCTGGGGACAAAATTCTCATGAAATCAAATATGATTTTAAAAAGAAATGAAGAAGCCATGGAGATGAATTGTTCTCAGTAGGAAGACATAGCCTACAAGATCCATAATGACCAAAAACTTAAAAATATACCAACGTCTCCATCCAGACAGGCCATACCCCTCTCCAAAAATAGTCAAGGCTAGAATTCCAGAAAAAGGGGCCCTACTAAAGAAGGGTCAAGGACATTAGCAAAAAGCCCATGTGTGTAATATAATAAAAATGGCCCCTACAAGAAAACTGGTTGCTATTAGCTGGAATGCGTCTAAGCTGCTTTGCACAGTGGACCAAGTTTGTGCAAAATGCAGAGGTTCACAGGTAAAGATTTTCTCCAGGGCTGTTTGGCTGTGTAATCTGACAGCAGGGCATATACTGAGGCCTCAATTTGTCACTGAGCAAGGACAGACAAGGAACTTGCCTAATATTCTCTTGACAGATTTTGGTGTTGTCTGCTTAGAGAGTGGGGGTGACACCAGATAAGGGGGCTGGCCTCATATTCCCCTGGAGTGGAGGCTATGGGAGTCACAAAGACCTGTGCTTGGAGGAGAGGGATGATGTCACGTGCAGCAGAATACCAACCTGATGTTCTGCTCTCCCCAGCCCCGGGTCCTTCACACAGTCCCACGTGACTCCTCACTTCCCCACCCCCCACCCCCACCTCCGACCATTCCCCCACACACTCCACGGCACTGTCCCACCACTGGAACTCTTAGTGAGTTTATGTCAGGATCTCTTCCCCTGATGGGCCAAACTTAATCTCAAGTCCACCAGCCCGAGCAACAGTATTTCTGCAGGTCACAGAGACAGAAAAATACAGGGGCCTATGACTTCTAGAGCAATCAGCTCAGACACCCGGGATCTTCTGAAGATGAATCACAGTTACAGCACCAGGAGAGCATGCTGGGAAGTACAGAGAACTTCTCCAGTGTTGGGTTACCGTGCAAAGCCCAAGTCTATTCTCAGTTTAGAGTATGTGTCAGCAGAGTGCTGCTAAGGGTGTCTCTACCTTTGCTGAGGGGGCACTGCCCCGCCTCTACAGGGAGTCTGTGCCCTCAGTGCTGGGGGGCTCTGTATCCCTTAATGCCACTACCAAAAGCTTCCAGACTTTTCTACATCTCTGTCCAGTAATGAACTCCAGCATTCTCCGACAGTCACCACCTCAATAAATATACCAGTTGATTTTATTCTATTTGTTGAAGAAAGTTTTGTGCTGAGTGCCTCTAATCCCCACCTTGACCCTCCCATCTGAAACTACCTCAATCACTTTTACCCCTAAGTATTCAGAGAGCAGAGAAAAAGAAAGCTCAAGAATGGGGTTGAAGAGACTAGGCCCTTCCTCTCACTGAAGGTAAATCCTCAGGAGGTCATTTTATTACCAGAGAAGCTTATGTTCTCAAAATTAATGAGATTCATCAAAGCCTGTCATTATGGGCAAGATCTGTGACTGAATTGGACAGACCATACCTCAGAGGATCGGGATTGTGCCAGGCCACAAAAGGGCTGACCCAAAGCTGCCAGCACTGTGCCAAAATAACCCCCCCCCCAAAAGCAGCCAGTAGCTTCTGAGGCCCAGTATTAGAGGCCATGCCCTTCTGAGGAGTCACATGTGTGCTTCATCCAAATGTCCAAGACTACTGGAAACTTTTAAATACAGTTAAAAATTTTTGTTGATAGCTTTCCAGCTTGGTTGAAAGATATCCCAAGAGACCAGAAAAGGCCTCAGAAGTGGCTTGAGCCTTCCCCAAACCAAATGATTCCCAGATATGACGTACCTCACAGACACAGAGTGATGATGGCCATGTCTTTGGCTTGAAAGCAATGCCACAGGTGGGTAAAATTGGGAATTCACCAGACTACATGCTGAATGGAGAACTCTGTAGACCATAAAACCAAAAAGATAAAGCACACTGTGCATATCACCTTACCCAACTATGTGAAGAACCTTGCCTAAAAAGGAAAATGATAATGGCGATTGGCTTTCTCAGCATAAGAGTGGTCCTGGAATTATGAGGAATTCATATTATTATGAGGAATTCAGCCCTCTTAAGGTTACATGCGATGTGAGAGAAACATTTGGACCTCTATGAAATAGGTGTTTTCTGCAGTTAGACAAGGAAAAAAGATTAAACATGTATAACACTTTAACTAAATTCTGACTTCTATAAATGAGTTTGCTTCCTATAGGACAGGACTGCCCTGAGGACCTTCTGAACGCTTTGCAAAACTCCATGAAACGTGCGGGGGAAAACCACCAAGTGGAGGACCAAATAATGGAATAATGGGTACCCCCTAAGGCTGTAGTCCTGGATACTCATTGTACTCTCGCACTTGCCAGCATCAAACTGTACTTTCACCACACTACACTTAAAAGAGCACCACAGGAAGGAAAATCCCCTGATGCTCCTGGAGACTCACAGTTGCCTGATTAGACAGCAGCCCCTTCTCTCTGCAGTAGACAAGACCTAAGCCACACATATTAAGCAACATGCATCATATGCCCCCCTACTCTTTACTTTTTCATCCTCTTCCTAATCACAAACCAGATTCACTACCACCTGTTACAGACTAGGATATCACAGATTCCAAGGCCATCATCATGCTGACTGCTGGGTATGTGGACAGCTTCCTCTCTCACACACTAGCAAACTGCCTTGCAACATTCAGGAGCCAATCTAACAATTCAGTACAGGCTTTGTAATTGCTTGAGAACCCAACAGAATGTACCCTTAACACTACAAGTAGGAAATGCCTCTTTCCCTTTGCTAAGTAGGAGATACCAGATATGTTCAAAACCAAGGCTGAGGTAAGACAATACGTGTTTGAATAACTATTAGAAAAGGTTAATGCTGCCCCGAGCACTGACTATCTAACACATCATGGATACAGATGGCTAAGTGCAGAATGAGTCCACTTGGATTGGACTGCTACCTTGTGTATTAAAAAATTAAATGAGGGGCCGGGGATTTAGCTCAGTGGTTCTGCCACCTGCCTCACAAGCACAAGGTCCCGAGTTGGATACCCGGTAAAAAACAAGCAAACAAACAAACAAAAAGAAAAATTAAAAGATTCTCGTGTGGGCTTTCCAGAAAATGGGTTAGACTCAAGAGATGTATAATATGATTCTGATAACTGAGTCTATAGGGCTTGGCCTGCCAAGCTGTTCTTTAACATCAGCAGTGTACTGTGTGTGATAGGGATGGTTATGGACGGTAGAAGTCAGAGGTGATAGCTTTATCTCCCTTATAACTGTGCTGGATGATGAACCTGGAGATGCTTGTACCTCCTAGGATGAATCATTTCCTATTCGCTAACAGTCTCACATAACTGGAAGTTATTCAAGACACCATACAAAAAAGCCTACTCACAGTTTTCTACCATAATTGTGTTTGTTTCAGGGGCCACCTCTCTTGCTATAGAATTAAAAGTGCAAGCTTTAGCTAAGTATAAAAAGCCACTTTTAATGAGACCCATCATTCTATCACCCTCCTAAATGACCATGCCATGCAAATCAGGAAGGTGGGCTTTCTAAAACAGATGGCCTTAGAGTTCTTGAATATAGCAGTCTGCAAGTTTGTCTTCAGAGGGAGCTAGGGCCATCTGAGGGAAATTTTAAGACACTTTGCACCTCAGCCTCGAGTACAGAGCATAGAAAAGTCACCCCAATGTGGCCTCCAAAATCCCTATGTGTCCAAGTACCTAGAACTTAGAAGATGGTTGCAGACCCCTGTGAGAAAGTGAGAAACGGATAGTAGCTATTGAGCAGCAAAATATTAGAAAAGAGACCCCATTGCCCTTGGGGATGTACAATCCCCATCTAGTCCCCTGGGGGTCTATAGAGACCTGTTTTCTTTTCTGGCTGGGCATGGGGTTCTGCAGAGAAATCTTCATGGATAGAGCTTTAGAGACAAGGTTGAGAATTCCCAGGTCTCCTGTGTAAGGTCCTCCACCCCATGAAGTGCCACTATGAGCTCAAGCAGCTCCACTGGAGGTTTACCACAACTGTACAGGAAGGGTCCAGCCACAACACAACTGACCCCCAAAGAACTAAAGGAAAATGGCTCCCAGTCTCCCTGTTCAATCCAGAAGTTTCCACAAAGACCTAGCGTGAGAAGGTGGCAGACGCAACACCAGGGAAGACAGAAAGCTTAAGGAATTTCCCACCCACAATCTATAGTGCCAGGCCCTGAAAACACAAGATTCTCTGCTGCCACATAGGCAAGGGGGTGCTCTGATGCTGCCACCACCTCTAGAACTGCGTTACCGAGTCACCACTGAAGACCTAGACTGGGAGAAGAAGGCAGCATTGCAGTGCATCCACAAAGCATGTGAGTCCCAGGCCATCCAGGAGAGCAGTAGCACCTACCCTTTCTGCTCTTTTCCACTGCCTGCCACAGGGACTGTTCCTCTGCCTACTGTCCGTACTGTGCCCAGCAGGAGTATAGAGAAAAGGACATTCAGGCAAGACTTCCTAGGACCTGGCTAAGTGGGGTACACCTACCCAAAGAACTGGGCAGGTGGGGTGAGGACCCCTGGCAGACAGGACCCTTGGGGCACACCCTTCTTATCGGGGCCAAGGGGCAGGGCTGAGGGGCAAAGCTTGCCCAAGGAACTACTCACTGAAGCATTTGAGGTATATGGGGTCCTTGCTGTCCAGAAGTGAAATTACTCCTTGGAGCTGCCAACTCATCCAAAGGCAAAATGGCAGGTCAAGAAAGGTTGGTCAGTAGATTGAACAGAATTTGACCCAGGATTGGGGAACTGGAAGAGAAGTAGTATGGGACCCACTTTAGGATGAAGGTTGAAATAGGCATAGAGAGTAAAGGTAGACCTGGGCAGCCCAGGGCTCCTCACCATGAAGCTTGTGTAATGTATACCACAAGCCCAGGGGCTGATGACCTTCCATATACACCAGTGCTGCCCTGACGAAGCCATCTGCCAGCTCCCATCTCCAAGAACACAATAGGACTTCCTACTTAGAGCATCACAACAACATACACAATGAGAGCAAGGTAACAACCCTGGCCTTTGATAGATTGGGGACTCCATTTGAATGTTTTGGGCTTTAATTCTTTTTTTTTTTTCTTGTACTGAGGATTGAACTCAGGACCTTGTGCTTGTGAGGCAGGCACTGTGCCACTGAGCTGAATCTCTGGCCCTGGGCTTTGACTCTTTTTCACTCAGAAATTGGGTCCTGACTTCTGATGCTGTGAGGTACAGGCTCTCAGGAACCTCATTGGTTCTTTTGTGCCTTTGATGAAAGAATAGGCTGAAGTATAAGTGGACTTTATTGTAAAGTAGATATAGGGAGAGTTACACCTTCAAGCAAGAAGGCAAGTAGTGCCGGCATGTAGGCACCTGCGCCAAGTTTGAGTCTGGATATCTTTGTATGTACCACAAGAATTACTCCTGGGATTCAGGGAACTGGAGTAATTATGATGCTTATGGACATTTTTCTTAGAAGTTACACTGGAACTGCAAAATGCCTTGTCCTTTTCAGATGGTGTGTAAGTTAGTTACTTTTTTCTCGTTGCTGACACAAAATACCTGACACTCAAGAGTTAAAGGAGGAAAGGTTTATCTAGCTCATACTTTGTAGAGGTTTCAGTCCTTAATTGATCAGCCGGCTCCAAGGCAGAGTGGCACATGGCAGAGGGGCATCACAGAGGAGAAACAGTTCATGGCACCCACATGGTAGCAAAAGCAAGAAGGGAATCTTAAGAGCATCTTTCTGCCCCTTTTATCTTATCCAGACTACTGGGATTAGGATGGGGCCAAACCAATCAGTGGACTGGATTAGTAATAACACACTCTTAATCCCAGCATCACACACTCTAGATTCAGCCACCTCTGAAAAAGCCACCTATAACCCCATAAGGCTTTGGGGGACATCTAGACCCAAACCATAACATTCTACACACTCTTGATACCAGTTTTGTTATAGTCAGGGTTTGCAAGGGAATAGATTTAATATAGGATACATAATTTATAAGATTATTTTATAATATCCACCAAAAAACTCAAATACAGAGTGCAAGAGATTCATGCTAGAGACCCAAAGAAGCCAGCGAGGGGCTGGATCCCAGAGTGTCCTGCACAAGTCCAGTTAAAAGGCCTAGAGCCCAAGCCAGTGTCCTCCACAAGTCCAGCCAGAGGCCTAGAGCCCATGGCAATGTCTCATGCAAGTCTATAATCAAGGATCCGCACCAGAAGGCCCGAAGGCCAGTGGTGGAAGCTAGAAATTCTGGGCTTGGTGGGATGAAGGGTCTGTGCCACCAGGCTGAGGGATCTGCACTGGAGCCAGGAAGTGACACTCAAGGCGAAAACCAGAGCTCCCCTGAGGAGAACAGCAGACATCCACAGTGACAGCAAGGACCTGAGCTCCTCCACTGATGAGAACAGCCAAGTTCCTATCAGGAAAACCAGTCTCAGCAAGCTTCTCTAGGAAAATCAATAGCATAAATCTTCCCCTCCAGTTCTCCTTTTATGCCACTGGCAACAATCCTCAGGTGGCTCTTTCGTGCCCAGAGCCACCCTGACTCAGTTCAGCTGGGTGTTCCAAGTTGACCATTAGTTAATCCACCACAGATGGTAGGTGTTCCCTCAGGGGCCTTAGCCATGTAAGAAACTTAGGAAAGATAACTTCTTTTGGCCAACCGCAGTGGCACACACCTGTAATCCCAGCTCTCCAGGGGCTGAGGCAGGAAATTTGCAGTGAGTTCGAAGCCAGCTGGGGCTACATAGTGAGTTCAAGGCCAGCCTGGGCTACATAGTGAGACCCCCCCCCATCTAAAAACAAACTTCTTAATTTAAAACAGGCCTCAACCAAGGGAGGAGGGTGTTTAGAGAAAGTTTCCGTTCCTGATGTAATGCTGTATGCCTTGTTCTAGAAATGGAGGCCAGTGTCTTTGGGTCTGAGACCAAATAAATTAGTATAAATATTAATTCTTTTTTTTAACTTAATAACTGGTAAAATACGCTAGGCTCCCCTTTGTTCCTCAGGCCTGCTAAGTGTTATAATACTTTTACCTTAAGACTTTCATGTTTCTTTCTTGGAGCTTGAACCTAAAAGGGCAATGGTCTGTTTGTTTTGTACATGTGTGTGTGTGTGTGTGTGTGTGTCTGTCTGTCTGTCTGTCTGTCTAGTACTGGGGACTGAATCCCGGGCTTTCCCACTGAGCTATATTCCCCAATCCTTTTTTATATTTCATTTTGAGACAGGGTCTCTCCAAGTTGCCCAGGCTCAAGTTTTTGATCTTTCTGCCTCAGCTTCCCAGAATGCTAGGATTATGGTCATTTACCACTACATCCAGCTATGAAAACAGATTATACTTTTTTTTTTTTTT
>NW_004624747.1:12486166-12496737 GCF_000247695.1 Heterocephalus glaber | reverse complement strand
ACACAATGATGCTGGCAACCAGAGAAGATGGGGTCCAAGAAGGGGGCTGCAAAGACAGGGCCATTTGCCTCCCAAATAATGCCCCTCCCATTAGGGGTGTGTGTGTGTGTGTGTGTGTGTGTGTGTGTGTGTGTAAATGAGGATGAAAGACACAATGATGCTGGCAACCAGAGAAGATGGGGTCCAAGAAGGGGGCTGCAAAGACAGGGCCATTTGCCTCCCAAATAATGCCCCTCCCATTAGGAATGAAAGTGGTTCTGGATCCAGGGACAGCAACAGTTGCAAGCAGATGGTAAGAGGGAACTGTCAGGTCTACTTTTTGAGGGTGTGAATGGAGTGAGGAAGTCAGATGACAGGCTGATCATGACTTATCACCTTGTGGGTATTTTTTCTTTTGGATCTCTTCACTGGGCATTATCTGGCCATTTAGAAGTAGAGATTCTGAGGATATTATAGGTCTGTCCCCACTCTTAGACCAGGAGGGAATCCTATGGGTGAGTCCGTATGTAAGGTATCCAGGGGACAGAGATGATGAGAATGAGAAGTGTGATCAAGAGCAGTCCGCAGTCCCCATAACGGGGATTATCAGCTTTCCTCTTCTGACTGTGGAGACCTAGAAAAGGGGTTTAGAGTATGAAAGTTCCCAGGAGAAGAGGAAGCAATACAGATGAGGACTGTGGAAGAGAAGTGAGACAGAAGTCTAATGAGTCTTGAAGAATGAGATGACCTTCTTCAGGCAAGAGGGGACTGAAAGGCCTGACCCCACTCCCTGGGGGCCCCAGGACCTGGTCACGGAGCTCACACTGCTTGAGTCCCAGGCTAAGCCAATATGATGTGCTTCACAGAGTGAGCCAGGATGATCACAAACAGGATAAGCAGAGTCACACAGCACCACAGCCAGCCATTGACGAGGAGCTGGAGCAGTGCAACACAATCATCAGATTTGCAAGAAACCTTTAAAACTGATTCTCTATGTTGTACTCAGGCCCCTGCAGGTACTGTTATGAAACCATGGACACACAAAAGTATTCAGAGTCTTCAGACTAAGAATACGGAGGGAATGCTTTAAAGGTGAAGGCATATCTAGACATTACTATGTCAGGAATTTGTTCCAGAAGTTTCTGGTTGTCAGCTTTTTAAAATTTCTAATTTCTTGCTCTCTTCTTCCAGGATGCCACACCATGAGCTGCTTTTCTCCGCCAATCACTTTCACCATGCTTCTTCTGCCTAGGACTGGCTGATCATGCAAGGACTGAGGCTACTGACACTGACTGGCGCCCCTGCAGGACCTGGCTGCAGCCTCACCATGGCAAGCGCCTCAGCTTGGGTCACATGATCCACTCAGCCCTGCCACATGGCTAGGAGGAGGCTTTGGGAAGGAGGGCATCAGCTACTTCCTCCAGGATCATTATGGAGAAAAAAAATACTATTTTGTCTGTCTTAGATTTTACACAGAAATGCTGCTTGTTGCAGCTTTGTTTAACTTCACTTATTTTTTTTTTGGCCTATGAATGGACAGTAAACCTGGCAGCACTGAAATCTGTAACCCTAACATTGGAGGTCCAAAGGTCATGTGTCTATCTCTGATCAAATGTGTGATAACTGGAGTCTAAATACTGCCTGTTTGGCTTCAAAGTTCTCCAGTATATTTGATACTGAGCCAACAGTGTTTTCTGCAATATTCACGGGAATTTGAGTCATGTTGATTTTGGAGTTGTGGAAAAAGCAACAAGCCAGATTGGGATGCAGTTGGGATCTGATGAACTTAGAGGAGGAGCACCAGCAGCACCAGGTGAGAATTGAGACTGAAGCCATAGAAAATGAAGGCAGTGGGGCAGGGCATTTAGCTCAGTGGTTCCACCATCTACCTCGAAAGCACAAGGTCCCGAGTTCCATTACTGGTACCAAAAAAAAAAAAAGAAAAGAAAAAGAAAATGAACGCAGTGGCCATGGAAGTGAAACCTTACATGGATCTATATAGTCATTTAATGGTACTTCTGATCAGGAGCCACAGTGACATATGGATGGCCCAGTCATCCACCAGTATGGTAGCTGAAATTGTGTACAGCCTGTCAATCTTTGCTACATTTGCTAGCTTCATAGGAAGGGAAGCATATTTACAGGAGGTCAAAAAACTCTTCTCTTTAACCACATCACTCACAGGATCATCCTTGAATTGTACTGTCCTCTTGATCTTGAATTTCTTTTATGATAAAAATATCTGCATCAATTACAAAACTGGAACTTCCTCAAACTTCCCAGGAACGTAAGAACAATCTTTGAAAATGGACTGGGGATTTAGCTCAGTGGTTTCTCTGACTGCTGCGCAAGCACAAGGACCCTAGTTTGATCCCTGGTACCAAAAAAAAAAAAAAAAGAAAAAAAAATGTTCCTGTTTCAGTTTGTAAATTTTCACTCATCCTGCTTCTGCATAGCTTTCTTTAAAGAGAAGTTTGTGGGCTACCCTGGAAAATACACATATTTGTTTAATGTGTAGAGAAATGAAGAGGGTGATCCTGGAGGCTGTCTAAAAGAACTGACAACCAAGTTGACCACCACAGTGATAGGGAAACAGATTTTCACAAACATTAGGGAAGCCATTTGTCTTTTGGTTTTTAACTGGTGGATGCATCAAAAATCTTGGACCTACACACAGAAACTATATGGTTGCTGGGCATAGGAGCATGACCTTGAAAGTTGTGGACAATTTGGATTATTCTGTGAATATTTAGAAATGGTGATCCAACTTCAATTTGTCACAATATTTGTAGCCTCTTTTCATTTTACTCCTCATTTTTCTCAGATAATATAAAGATCCAAGTGGATGCCTGGTAGCTTACTACTCAATATAAGAGACCTATAGCTACTAACGCTCAGAGCAGAGGTATTTGGAAGACATGTTTTCTGGAATGGCTGCCCTTTCTGTTGCTTTTATTATTGCATTTACATTGGACATCATTTCCTGTTTAGCTTACTGCGGTGCCTATTCAACAAACAGCATGTAGCCTTTGAGTAACTATGTCAATAACAGCATATCGGTATTCCTGATAAGTGATTTTCCCAAACCACTCTGTACCTTTCGATAGATGAGACTTTTCTGGTAGAAGTTAAACTTCCATCAGACCTCAGAAAGTCTTTTCAGGTACATGCAGAATCAATTTTTTTCAGGTGACTAATTGAGTTCCAAAGTTCTTCAAGATAACATTTGGGTGATAGTAGTTTCAAGACTGTGCATTGTCTTATCTGGAAAACAGCATTATGAAGGTCTTAGATTGCTTCAGGTGAATGAAATGCATTATATTGATAGGGAAAAGTTTTAAAGTAAGGTTAGTAGATTAGCTATTTAAGTAGTTGTGGAAGCAAAATAGGTAGTGTATCCCTTTAAAAGCTTGCCTTGGCCCATTGCTTTTGTTGTTTAAAGTGAAGGTTATGTAGCTCCTTTGATCTGTAGCTCCACTATAGATAACATCCTAGCTCTGAAGAACAAAGTGGGAATCCTTGAACAAACTTGTGACCTATGTGCCTAAACTGTCCTGTGTTTAGGACTGTAATCAGTGACAGAAACCACCTGTGTCTAACCATTAAACAGGGATTGGAACTTTATTTACTTAACAAAGACCACTAGGGATGAGAATGACTGACAAAAGTATAAAAGGTGATGGACAAAGAACACAGGGCGCGGACTCTGACCAGACCAATTTCTGGCAGTCCTTCCTGCTTGCGAGTAAACTTTTATTTTTTTACCCACCTTCTGTGTCTCTGTGCATTTCTTTCCACAATTCCGGAACAATAGAGAAGTAAGTGTGTTTTCGTAGTAGTTAAAGCTTGCAAGACAATACATATTGACTATTAATTCAGAAAATTGAGTTTTTAAAAATGACTTTTCTTCTGAAATGCCTATTTAATATTTTGAAACATTTTCAATACTGTTTAAGTTAGATAAAAGCTATTTAGGGCCAGGGATTTAGGTCAGTGGATCCAGCACCTGCCACACAACCGCAAGGTCCCAAGTTCGATCCTGGTACCAAAAAATAAAAAAAGAAAGAAAGAAAGAAAGAAAGAAAGAAAGAAAGAAAGAAAGAAAGAAAGAAAGAAAAACTGTTTCTTAAATGTAATCTCTTTGCTTTAAATAAAGTCTAATTTTTAAAGTGAGTTTACAGTCTTTTCATATTGATGCATATCCTTATATAATGCTCAGTGCCTTCTCATGCCTGTGACAAAAGAGAAATACTGTTGTTGGGTATTGATTTGACAGATTGTGATACCTCAAATATTACAAAAACTATCAGTGTAACAACCACCACAGAGCCTAACACTAAAAGAATCCATTAAATAACTAAGTTTAAAAAATTGTTGAATTGCTCCTCTCAAATTTAGGCCTACGTGCATGCACAACAACTGTCACTCCTTTTTCATTTGAAGTATATGTATTTCAAAATTACCACAGGAGAGATACAATTAAATTATATAATATTTAAGTCTCCTTTCAAATTGGAATTTTATTCCAAAGGAATAGTGTTCTTTTATCACATACCTCCAAAGAAACTTAACAACAAAAAATTTTAAACTAGTATTTCTTTATCTAATGCTAATTCATTTCATGGTAAAGTCAATATTAAATGTGATGGTATTAACCACTGATCAACATTAAATATTCAGAACTGAAGATGATTTATTTTATAAAACCATGAGATAGTTACCCCAGTACTAATTTATCATCCACTGGTTAGAGTTCATGAACATTTTTGTAAGTTGAAATGATCTCCTAATGGAAATATGATTTCACACATAGAAGATGTGTCTCTTGCTTGAGAAAACCAGTCCAGGTTGCCATGGAATAAGCCCAGATGCATAGCACCCACCTGGAACATCCAACTTGGACCGATGACGAGGTCGTACCATGTGCACAGTTCACATTGCTTCCTCCTTGATGCTGATGAACTAAGGAAAAACAAAAACTTTTACTTCTTGGATATCCACATTAATTTGTATGGTTTAAAAGTATGTATAGAGTTAGGTTGTAAAATACAAATTTAACTTAGAAAAACTTGTTTTATTTTCCAAGTCTAAACAATTTATTTCTTAGGAAAGGATTGCTTGTCAGTGTTGCCAATGCCCAGACTTTTCCATCAACTCTTCAGCCAAGACTCAGTGCTCCTATCCAAGGCAGTTTTGGGGGGTGCTAGGCATGTGCTCTCCCACTGAGCCACATCCTTGTGCCCCCCACCAAGGTCTTATTAATTACCCTCTTATTAGTAGCTATTAGTGCTGCCTCCATTGGTCTCATGGCTATTTTCACTCATGCTCTGTGCTGCTTTCTAGAACCCAACATCCCACTTAATGCCTTTAAGCTGTAACAGGACCTATGGGCTTCCTTTTCCCAAGCTTATCGATTCCTATGGGAATCATCCTCCTCAAGTTATACATGAGGAACCTGAGGCCAAGGCTGAAGGAGGTGACAGTGACACAGCATGACATGAGGGATGATGTCAGGAGAGGTGCTTGGCTTTGTCCAAAACACATTCTAGTTGGTGACAAAATAACTACCTCAGAGTCCCTGCTTCCTCCCCACCCCCAAGCTGCCTCTCTGGGAAGCCAGAAATGCCTTATTTTCTGTGGCTTCACTCACAGGCCCTCTTACTTCTACTTCAGCAGGAGAGGGCTGAAACAACTTGCCCGAGATCACTCAGCTAGTAAGTGACAGGTCGAGATCCCAACTTCAGGCAGGGCCAGAGAGAATGAGGGAGGACAGACTGGCACCTGATGAAACCAACACAGCCCTCCTGGCAAATGGGGCAGCAAGGAGAATGTGGCAGCAGGCCCTTGACAGCCACAAGTTGCTTCCAGCCCCTTCTCACCACAGTGGCTCCCAGAGCCACATGGCTTGGCCTTTTACTTGCATTCAGAGCCCAAAACCCTGGAATTATCTTACTAGGACTCTGTAAAAATCACCTGAAGGGGCAGAGCAGCAATTACTTTAAACCTAACAAAGCAGCCTCAGAAAACTTTGGGGGCTTGATGACTTCCCCATTGGATGTTCCAGAAGGAGCCATTCACCTCATGTCATGGCAGGTTTTGTAGGGAGATGCCCACAGGAATGTGGGCTTAGGCCCCAAGGTGACCTGGGGTAGGATGAACAAAACATGAACATCAAAATGGAGGGTGTGTGTGTGTGTGTGTGTGTGTGTGTGTGTGTGTGAAATCCAAGAAGTGGGTCCTGTGTGAAGTCTCCTGTTGGCAAGGATTACTAAGGGTGATGTCTTAGTTACTTTTGGCTTTGCTGAGACAAAATACCCAACAGCCAAAGTTAAAGAAGGACAGGTTTATTTTAGCTCACAGTTTGTAGAGCCGGCTCCAAGGAAGGGTGGCATGGTAGCGGGACATCACAGAGGAGAAACAGTTCATGGTGTGGCAAGTAGAAGGCTGCAAAGCAGCATCGAGCCTGCCTTCTTTCTGATTCCATTTAATCTGAAAGCCTTTTGGGAGATGCCACCCACACTCAAGGTGGGCCTTCCCATTATCCACACCCAATACTATGCTAAACCAATTTAGTTATCACACACCCTTAATCTGAGTATGAATAACCATGACCCAGCCACCTCCCAAAAGCCCCACCTTTGAGCACATGAGGCTTTAGGGAGACATCTAGATACAAGCCATAACAGGTAGGGTCTTCTTTGGTGCCTCTGATTTTACACTAGATCTGTCAGACTCAGAATCTTCGAAATGGGATAGGGTGAGGAGAGGCTCGTAGTACAGCCAAATGTGGGAGACCAGGCTATGTGACCTTCCCTATGTGATTGCCTGCAGATACCGAGGCCTTGTTGACCTTTCCAGGGATAGGAGAGGGGACTAAAGGCTGCTCTCTCCCTTGTTTGCATGCAGAGATGCCAACACTCACAATACCTCCATGGCAGAACAACATCAACTGAAGGCTAAACAAAGAAAATTACATATCCAGGTATGGGGTTGTTGTGTTCCTTGTTAATCATCTATAATTCTTTGTTCCTTGAATGCCATGTTTGCTGCAATGCGTTGTTCCAGTAATAAAAGTGGGTCGGGGCCAGGGATTTAGCTCAGTGTTTCCGCAGCCTGCCTTGCATGTGGAAGGGCCCGAGTTCAATCCTCAGTACCAAAAAAATAAAATAAAATAAAAAATGGGTCTTTCCAGACTCCCTGTGTTCTTTTGTCCACTAGAAGAAGGGAGTCCTCAGTTCCTCCTCTTCCAAATTATCTTTGCGTCTTTTTTGTTGTTGTTGTTGTTTTTGGAGACAGGGTCTCACTATGTAGTTCAGGCTGGCCTTGAACTCCCTGTGTAACCCAGGGTGGCCTGAAACTCACAGTGATCCTCCCACCTCAGCTTCCTGAGTGTTGGTATTACAGGTGTGCACCACCACACCCGGCTTGTGTCTTTTGTCTTTAATCCTCATTCACACACCACCCACAACGTTGAGGATAACCTAATAGGCTAGTTCCTCTGAGTGGCAACAGAACAGAGACCTGACTGGCAAAGGGCTACTTGAACAGAAAGGAGCAGTTAGCAAAACAAAAAGGTGCAATGAATTAGCAATGAGGACTTCTGCAGTGGAGATGAGCCAAGCTAGACAGCTTGAAATGCAAGTAAGTCCACATGGGACTCTTTCTTAGCCAGGGTAATGGAGCAGAATTCACCAACTGAACAGCAACGCTGTGTCCCTTTGTTGAAAATGCTGTTGTTCAGTCTGGTGCACAAGTTAGTACTCAATTGCTTTCCAGTATGTTATAAGATGTTGTCAAATATAATCCTTGGTTCCCTCAGATTGACACGTTAGATGTGGAGCATTAGGATCGAGTGGGAGAGAATTTAAAATGTACACATTCCCAGGGATCTATTATGAAAGGGAATTTCCAGGCAGATGGATTTTTATTTTAACAAAGAAAATAATGCCGATCTCTGCAAATGACTACTTCCTCATTCTATAGAACACAAGACATCCTGTTCCAATGGACACTGTAAATTATTACTCACTGATCAGAGACCACCAAGTACTCTGCTTCTGTACCTCCTGCTTACACACTCTATAAAACTGCTGGCCTGCCAATATTCTGGGCCTGACCTCACTGGGGAAAGATCCCAGTCAGGTCCACCAGTTTAAAATCTGTTTACTGCCTCCAGACCTCTAGGTGGCATTTGTTTCCTAGTTCTGGTATTCTGTAACAATTATACCCCCTAAAACTTTCTCTGCGTGCAGTCCTTTGCCCTTCGACTACAGGGAAACATGTCACACCTGGTGTACCCTTAAGAGATGATGGGAAGGAGGGTGAGGAGTCTTGGCCTCTTCCTCCTCCTCCTGCTTCCCCTCCTTCTGAGGTCAGTAATGAGGTAGTGTCTCCTTATCAAAGAAGGATCAGACAAGCTGTGCTCAATGGGGAGCCCTTTGGGACATGTCATTTCCAATTAATGTTCATCCCAATCCTAGCAATCCACAACAAAATAGTCATAAACATCATCCTTTAAAATATAAATTGCTTAAAGAATTAAAATCTAGTGTCATGAATAATGGAGTTCAAGGGCCTTTTACGTTGGGTTTATTAGAATCTCTTCTGAGGGTGCTCAAGATCTGAGCACAAGGAATGCACGCTGTGTTAGAGCCCCAGTGCCAGCAGCTACAGACTGTGTGCTCCTCAGGGCAAAACAAAACAAAACAAAATAACATGAGCCAGCCCCAGGCCCAAAGAGCCCCAGCCTGGGGCTAAATGGGCAAATTCAAAGAAGCTGCTACCATGACCTGCTAGTTAGTCATAAGGGAGTTCCAGGAAAAATTAAATTACAAATTTTAGCTAATTGATAAATGTACTTTTGGTTTCCAAATTGAATTGATGTTTAATTGGTGTGCTTAATACATTTCTTGTGCATTGCAAGTTCTTGAATTGTAATTATAGGGTTAACTTGCTCTTCTCTCCACTCTGCGTTTGTTATCACTAATTCAAGTTTGCTTAGAGGACTATTGGCAGCCAGTCAAATTTAACATGTAATAATCGGAGGGAAAAAAAAGAGAACACTTTAAAATCCAAGTGGCTGCAGCCAAGTTTGTTACAAAAAGTTTATAGTAAGAGATCTCTGTTCCTTGGACTGCTCCTGTATGAATAAGCAGAGCGCAGGAAAGGGCTTGTTTCAAAGGAAATGAGTTCAAAAGAATTCAAAAGCAAGTGGCTATCTCGCTTTTCTCCTGTTTCTCCAGGTCAGGTTGGAATTCACTGTAGAGGTAAAGAGCAGGCATTAACTAACTTAGTGTACTCTGGATAAGGCTACTAACTTAGTGTACTCTGGGTAAGGCTCTGAAAGGAAGAGTTCTTCTCTCTCTGTACTTATCCTGACCTTTTTTTTATCCTTTGTTCTTCTGTTTTCCTTTACTTTTCTAAGCTTAACCAGCTGCTTGACTAACCAACTGGTTGAACCAGCTCTTTTATCTGACTCTCTCTTTGGGGGGCTCTGCCTATAAATAATAATAAACTAAACTACTGCAAGTCTCTGGAGAGCTCTGTGGCAGAGCAGTGGGGGAGGCCAGCCCCTACCTAAGGCCTGCATTGCTGTTCCGCTTAGTCTGGAAAACACAGCTGGATATTTACACATGTGTATCTAATTTACCTCACGTCGTGCTCGCTTCAATAGCACATATCCCAGTATGGATTCTAGGTGCAGCCATTTACCAACAAGTGTCTCAAGTTTATCCTTCTTTGTGGCTGAGTGTATAAAAATAGCCTGCATCTTCATTGTCCACTCATCAGTTGATGGGCATTTGGGTTGTTTCCAAGATTCTGCTATTACAAACTGTGCTGCTATAAACATGGGTGTGCATATCTTGCTGTGGTATGATGCTTTTAATTCTTCTGGGAAAATACCCAGAAGGGGAAGAGCTGGGTCAAGTGGAAACTCTAGTCCTAGTTTTTTTGGGAATCTCCACACCGATTTCCACAGTGGTTGCACCAGTCTGCACTCCCACCAAGGGTGAAGAAGGATTCCCTTGTCCCCACAGACCCTCTAGTATTTATTTTGGTTGGGTTTTTTTTCATAATAGCCATTCTTTCTGGAATGAGATGGAATCTCAGAATTGTTTTAATTTGCATCTCCAAATGACCAATCATGTTAAGCATTTTTTCATTTATCATTTGCTATTTGTACTTCTTCATCTGAGAAGCATGTATTCATCTCAAATGTCCATTTCTTGGATGGGGTCTTTAAATTGGGGGAGGGTTCAATAAGATACTGGCAAACAGAATACAGAGGGTCATCAAGATCATACACCCTGACCAAGTTGGGTTTTTCCCAGGGATGCAAGGATGGTTCAACATATGTAAATCAATAAATGTAATACACCATATCAACAGAGCCAAGGACAAAAACCATATGATCATCTCAATAGATGGAGAAAAGGCATTCGACAAAATTCAACATCCATTCATGATAACAGCCCTACAGAAAATTGGAATAGAAGGTTTTTATCTCAACCTGATAAAGGCTATCTATGAAAAACCAACAGCCAACATCATACTAAATGGTCAAAAACTGAAAACTTTCATGCTAAAATCAG
>NW_004624747.1:12435667-12476849 GCF_000247695.1 Heterocephalus glaber | reverse complement strand
TCTCTCTCTCTCTCTCTCTCTCTCTCTCTCTCTCTCTCTCTCTCTCTCTCTCATACTGGGAATTGAAATAAGGCCCTTCACAGTGAGCTACATTCCCACTCTACCCCTCTTTAACTTTTATTTTGAGGGTCTCATTCAGTTGCTAAGTTGCCCAGGGTGGACTCAAACTTTCAATCTTCCTGCCTCAGCCTCCCAGAGTGCTGGAAATACAGGCGTCCACCACTATGCCTGGCTTTGATATTCTTCCTGCCAGGCCTTTAGATGATGTTCTCTGTATCAGCCAGTGCCCCAGGAGACACTGTCGTCCACTTTGGCTGAGCTGGACAGTTGCCTGCAGCTGCTCGAGGCCAAGTTCCTTCGGGATCAGGCCTTCCTCACTGGTCCCCAAGTCTCTGTGGCTGACTTGATGGCCATCACGGAACTGATGCTTGTGAGTGTCAGGGGGCGGGGTGACCTGCTCAATAGCAGGGAGTCCTGGGAAGGAGCTGCCTTCCCCACTTGTGTTGACCTTTCTGGTTGTGGGACTCTGGAGGAGTCTCAGTGTCCTGAGTCTCAGGCTCCTCACCTATAAAATGAACCCTCATAAGCTCTCACTTCGGGATACTGAGAGGCTTCCCAGGGTCCCCTGGGAGAGGCATCCCTGAGCCATCACACATATGGAGGAGGTGGGAAAATCCTATCAGGGAAACCTAAAGCACACCATGCTGCCTTTGCTTGGGGCTGGACATGTTCCATATTTCTGCTCCACAGTTCATGATGCCATTCCTTTTGTATCCTCCCTCATGTTTCCTCCACCCTCTGGCTCCCACCTGACCTTTGCAGAGAGCTTTAGCACATGCTTATGGTATCTGGGCATTTGGCCCCATGTCGCTTCTCCTGGGAGACTTCCCTGGCCTCCCCACACCCAGGCCACTTCAAATGACCCCTCTGCAATCCTTAGGCCCAGTGTTTCCTCCCCTCAGTCCTCTTGGGAAGCAGGCTCCATGCTCCCCGGGCTAAGCACACATCACAGTTGGAGGTTGACCAGGGGAAGAGCTATCTGATCAGGAATGGCCCAGTCCCCCAGGTCTTTTGCCTCTGGTGACACTGTCTCCCAATGGTGGGGTACAGGGCTAGTTCATGACCCATCTTGGAGAACGGAAGTCCTCCCTTATTCCTTGGCCTTCCAGGTGTTGCCAAGCAGTATGCTCTCCCAGGTTTACTCCTAATCCTAACCACTGTCTTCTCTGTGCCCAACTGGGTCCCAAACTTGCCACCTCCAGGACTGTCACAACTTTACCTGTCTTACGTCTTAGCCCCTTTGTGAATCTTCTAATAAACCACTAACTAACAGGACAAGCAATGATAGTTTTGGCTCAATCGCCTTCTCATTGAGGAGCTCTTAATATGCACACTTGGAATTCTCTATGTGTAACTGAAAGGACAGCCTTGTTTGAAATAACCCCGACATTCCCTGGAGGACAGTGAGTCACCACTCACACAACAGGCTACAAGGGCAGGAGTCTTGGGGACCAGGTAGAGATACCATAGCCCTAGGGATTTGCCCAGTCCCAACCTGCACACACACACATTACTAAGTCTCCAAACTGTGTTAGAGAAGTGCAGACTACCCCAGGAAACTTGAAGTTGTCTGACTTTGAAATCCTGGCAACTCGTTCAAAATATTATTTAACCAGCACAGTGATAGTTACGAGGGTCAAGCCTATGAGAGGCCCTACAGGTACGTGGGTTCAGGCTTCCATGTGCCTACAGATTAGGAACAGGCTGGGCCTGGGCCAGAAAGGCAGAGGGAAAAACAACCCCGCCCCTAAGGCTGGAGCGCGGTGGGCAGGGCAGTATCCGGTTGGGGCTGGGAGGCAGGACTTCCGGAAATCTGAGCCAGCGCTGGTGACCTCAGAGATGGGGATGTAGCCCTGGTGGCCAATGTGGGGCGCCGATTTTGCCCAGCCCTTTGGCGCCCCGCCCACATGCCTATTCCACAGTTTTAAGCCATACTGGCCAGACAGAGAGTTTATTCTCCGCTGAGGCTGCTTCTGCCTTCCGGCTGAACATGCCTTTCATTGAGCTGGACACAAACCTGCCCGCCAGCCGCGTGCCCGCCGGGCTGGAGAAGCGGCTGTGCGAGGTCGCCGCCACCATCCTGGGCAAACCCGTGGAAGTGAGCGAGGATGGGGGTGCCCAGGGCGAGGGGAGGTTCAGGAACCAGGGGTCCCGCTCTGTCCACACCCCGCCTCCACAGAGTTTCCCAGATTCATCCTCAGAGACCTCCAGTTCTCCCAGCAGCCTGGCCTTCCGTGCCCCATGGATCTGCGGGCCTGCCTTGCACTGCCCTCGCTTGCCCTACCCGGGCATGACCCCCACGTGACTTAAAGGACCTGGCCTTCTAGGCCCTGTGTGCCCGATCCTACTCACTGCAGCCTCAGCTGTGAAACTTTTGTGTCTCTCTCAGCACATGAACGTCACTGTGCGGCCTGGCCTGACCATGGTGCTGAGCGGATCCACAGAGCCCTGCACCCAGCTGCTCATCTCTTCCGTCGGTGTGGTGGACACTGCGGAGAAGAATCGCGGACACAGCGCCAGCTTCTTCGAGTTTCTCACCAAGGAGCTGGGCTTGGGCCAGGACCGGTTTGTAGGGGAAGTGCAAGGGCCCATCTGGGACAACTGTGCAAGCAGAGGCAGTGACTCTGCCTCAGGGCCCTATGTAAGGTTAGGGGAAAAAATTCCTCACCCTGGCCAAGAAGGATACCTTAGAGTCTGTTCCAGGAAGGCTGTACACTCCTTAGGCCCCCTGATGGTGCCTTTGTGTTGCCTTGTGGCTCCAGGATTGTTGAATTCCTGGCTCAGCGGCCATCCCTGTGACACCTGGGCAAGGTGTGGCTTCTTGGACCTCAGTGCTTCCACCTGTGCACAGGGAAGGAGCTCTTTAGGCAACTCCTCAGGGACCCTGCCAGGGAGGGTCACTGGGGCCTGTGCCCTGCACCTGCCTTGGCACCTGGCAAGGTAGGAGGGTGTTATTACCCTGAGGAAGCCAGAGAATCTGATTCTCAAAGAGAACATCTCCAGGCTGTTGAAATGAAATGTGGGTGTGTCCCGAGACCATGACCTTTGTAACCAAATGAGACCGGGAGGAGGGGGCCACCATATAGCAAAAAGAGCTTTAGCTTGGACGACTAGACAGCCGGATACATCCAGACCCCTTCCAGTGTCTCCATCTGCAGACTGCATCTGACAGGACTACTGTGTTGTCTGGGGAAGGGGAAGAGCTTAACTGGGATGAGCAGGGCAGCAAAATGTCTGGGGCTGATTGGGCTGGCCTGAGGGCCCCCGGGGAGACTATGAGGCAGGGGTCTTGCAAGGTGAAGAGTTTGCCAAGCAGCTGACATCTTTTTCTCTGTTTCCTGAAGGATAATTATCCGCTTTTATCCAATGGAGCCCTGGCAAATTGGATTCAATGGTACTGTCGTAACATTTTTATGACACAAAGGCACAAAGGATGCGGGACATCAGCCTGTGAGCTGGCTGCCTCTTCCCGAGAAGCCAGGGCCTGGCAGACTCAGGGCCTGGTGGATACCGGGTTCTGGCACTCGTCTGCAGATATGTCTGTGACCTTGCAGTTGTCCTCTTCCCCACCCTCATTCCAAATAAACGGAGAGGACCTTATCGTCTAAATGTGATGTATTTATTTCCCTACTACCTTCCTGTCTCCCTAGGCCTCTGGGCAGCAAGTTTGGTTCATGACGAGGGGATCTTAGGGAAATGGAGGTGGCACATTTCCCGTTTAGGGCTGCTCTCTGATATGTCCAGAGCTGAAATCTTAGGGTGGAGAGCTCAGCCTGGTGCTTCTGCTCTCTGTACCCATGTGCAGACCAGTGGGGACAAAAGGGCAGCTAGTCTGGCCTGAAACGTCCTGTGTATTCTGATCTCCTGATCATCCTGACCTCAGCCAGAGCCCTTCGATCTGCAGAGTGCTGTGCTGGCTGGGTGAACTGGGCTGGCTGGGCTTCCTGGACCTTCCCTGGACTTCACTTTGCACCTTGATTCTTCTGAGAATTCACTGGAACTGAGCACTTGGCAAAACCCATGGCAAACATCAGAACTGCAATGTTTGCCAACATCTCCAGGGTGGAAATGAAAAATCTGCCACTAGGAACTAAACCAATACCTTCTTCTCCTACATCTGTGTGCTGTATCATGCCTTTGCATGTCAGTGTTCATGAGTGGGATGGGGAAGCCCAAAGGAAGTCTCCTTTTCTGATATTGCATGCAGAGTTTACAGCTTATAACCCATAGCTCCTGGTGGGTGTGGTTTCCCTGCACAGGCTTGATGATCCTTATATTTAGTATACCTTTGAAGTATGAGATTGAGAGTTTCATCGGTGCAGTCCACACAGTGAATGAAGCTAGTTTCTAATGGAATACCTGTACCTCTGGGGTTGTATCTGTCCTCTGCTGAGGCCTGTCCTTAAAAGCAAGCACTTGGCAGTTTCTTGGCCAGCTCCATGTCCCAGCTGTTTCGCCCGCCACTCATTCCTCCTGCAGGGTGTTTTATGAGTGTCCTGCTTCTAGCTTGGAGTGTTTGTGGGTTGAATGTGAATGAATGCTTGCAGTGGCTGAGGTCGAACCATCAGTAGAATGGTAGGGTGACGCTCTCCCCACAGTAAATCCATCCGCCCCACCCTAGGGATCTTGTGTCATCTGCTGGCTTGGTGAACTGACCCCTCCCTACCTCTCCAGTTCTCTGCCCCTACAGTGGCCCTGAGCTTTGCTTTCTGATAAAATGGCACTGCCCAAGCCTCTGGCACAATCTGTACTATTTTTCACCTTTGAACCCTTGTCACAGTGTCCAGAGGTTGAGACTGTGTTTCAGTGGCACTTTTATCAAAAGTTTCCCTGCAATGCATTACTTTAGATAGAATTCTCATGGGAGCTGTTTCCAGGGTTGTCCATGCGTGTTATCCATGCAATTTGAAAAACCATCTGTTTCTGCTCTCCCATTTTATGCCCCACCCGATGTTTTTCTCAAAGTCTGCGTTGAAGACAGTAATTTTTGTGCCTCCAGTCATCAGTAAAGCTTTTTTGTCCTGAACTATCTTTCAGCCTCATCTTACTTTATTATTTTGTGTATTATTTTTTAAAGACAGGCTCTCACTGAAGTTTAAGAGAGCCTTGAACTTGCTACGTACCCCAGGCTGGCCTTAAACTCTCAATCTTTCTGCTGCTTCCTCCCTAGCCAGGCAGATTTTTATTTTAGGTTTTAAAATATTTAAAAAACATTTTTTTTTTGCTGGTGTGGCATATGCGTGTAATCTAGCTACTCAGGAGGCTGAGGCAGGGTGATCTCAAGTTCTAGGCCAGCCTGGACAATTTTGAGAGACCCAAAGGGCTGAGGACATAGCTCAGGGATCCAGGGCCCCTGTGTTCAATCCCTAATACTCCCAAAATTAATTTAAAATTTTTAAAAATTATTTTTGTTACTTTTAAATAAGGTAACAAGGCCATAATATTCATTCTTGTTACAATCAACCTATGTGACTCAAGCAGCTATGAATTTAACCAGTGTGAAAGCCTTTCCTAAAATGCTTATAAGAAGCCCTTAACTCTGGAACCTCTTTTCAGGGCAAATTCTGGAAACAAATCCATTCATTTATGGAATCTTGTTATTGTTTCAGTAGTTCGTGCCTCTTGGGCTTCAACTCTTTTTGGAAACAGGCGTGGATAGAATGGATGAGAAAGCTTTTCCACCCTTAGTTCCATATAAGTGTTCCCCAAATTTCCACTCGCTTCAGAACACTTGCCCCACCTTATAACGAGAAAACACAACCCCTCACTCAGCGACTGCTCAGGACCAGGGGGACGCCAAGTACTGGAAGTCAGACCTCTCAGCCCACCCAGCCCCTCTAGCGCTGGGACCCAGAGCAACGGGTCTGGAACTAGGGAGCTTCACTCTAAGGGGTACCCCCTGCCGGGTCCAGCGAGTCACTCAGCGGGCAAGAAGTGCATGTGCCCATGCTGATTGGCTGGCTGGGCCGGCACCAAGCCAATGACAATACTCCCTGTTCCCTTCAGGTTCCCAGCCTGGCTGTGCGGGGTACCCGTGCAGGAGTGGTTGCTTTGGGGACTGCTGCGTGAGTGTCTGGGCCCCACACGAGGGTGGCTCAGAGGTGAAGGCGTGGCTCATGTGAGCCAGGGGCATGGGGCTAAGAGCCTTCGGGGAGGGGGCTGAATCTTGTGAGGACTCTGGAGGCTTCCCCCGCATCCCCAGGGCCAGTCTGAGAAACGGAGGCCAGGAAGCCAGCGGGACAAGACTTTGTCTCTGCTCCATGGGCCTCCTCATGGCTCTTGTTGCCACCTTGGTGTGCTTAGGTGACTCCAGCTGAGAATCTTGACCAGTCTGCTGTACTGTTTCCCAGAAGGATGCGGATCCTGTTAGACCTCACCTGACATGACACTCCCAGGTGACTGCTCCCAGTGGCTTTGGGGGCCACTCAGGGACCTGGGTTATTGCAGGTCATAATTCTGGATTTTATGGGATAAGAGTCCTTCTATGTGATTCATTTTGGTTGTTAAAATCTATCTTTAGAATGATCTTGTTCAGGAGTTGGCAAACTTGTAAATATATTACTATAGTATTATTAATAAACAATATAGTATTATGTTATATAATATGTTATTTTATATAATATGTTATAATATATGTAGTCATATATAATATATTATAGTATTATTAATAAACATAGCAATACTTTTAGTAGTATTTTCAGCATTGGAGGCAGCAGTCTGCTCTGATATTGTATGGATACAGCCAAAGACAATACATAAGAGAGTGACTGTTCCAATAAAATTCTATTATGGATTCTGAAATTTACATTTTGTATAAACTCTTATTTTCATACTGTTATAGACGGTGAACATAAATCTGCTTGTCAAAAAATAGGCTTTTTGTTGTGAGAAAAAGAAAAGTTTATTTCAGTGAACAGGGACTAAAGTCAGGGGAATTCTAGCAGCTAGCTGGGAAGAGCCAAGTTTATCACATCCGTTTGTGGATGGGCTGACTTAGGAGAGAGAAATAGCAGCAGCTAGCTGGGAGAGATTTCATCCGTGGGTGGATGGGCTAACACCAGGAGAGAGATATTAGAAGCTATCTGGAAAAGGAATTACACTTACATAGGTATCGAAGGGGCTAAGAAATCTGGAGTGAAATGTTTATGATTGAATCCAAGGACAGTCTGCACAGGCATGTAGACAATCAGTGGACTTTTCGGTATGGGGGGAGATTGCACATTTCATTTTGAGTCCATTTGTCCTATTTACTGAGAAGCTGCTATCGTTTGCTGGAAGCAGCCTGTTTGCTTTGACCTGTTTGTTTAGGCCAGGCATGACACATACAAATTATTTTCTTACTGAAAATGTAAAAGCCATTCTTTGCTCCTGGGCTGTACAAAAGCAATGGGAATAGTTAGTTGGAGAATCCTTGTCTAGTTCAGAGCTTCACAGAGTAGAGGAAACTGAGAGCTAGATAGGATCTGGGCCAAGTCAGTCACACAGGCAAGTTTGGCCAGGACTGAGCTTAATTAAGCCCATCTCTGGATTGCTGGGCTAGAGCTCTCCAGGAAACATCACTTTTCACATGGTGGACAAGGGTGCCCAGGTGCACAAAGTGTTGTTCTTTATCATGTGCAATTTTGGTGGTGCTCAGCTCCCTCTATGTTTCTAAAGTCCTTGGTTGAGGGAGTAAGGTTGTGGTCTTGTTGGCTGAAGAGTTTGTAGCAGTAGTCACCAACCAGTAGTGCCTGAAGCCCTAGTCAGTGGGTGGTAACAGTGAGGAACAGGCCTGAAGAGCAGGGATGGGAGCCCTGTGTAGGAATTCTTCCAATGCCACCAGTACCTATGTGACCGTGGCCACCTCCAGGACTATATCACTGTATTGGGAGTAATCAGAAAGGATAGTTGTGAAAATTAAGCGAGTTGGTATGGATACAAATATGCAGGCAGCCTAACTGATGCAGGCAACATCAGTCATAATGGCTCTACCATTATTTTCTATATTGCCATCATTGTCTCTATGGGCATTTCTAATATGTCAGACACACTGTACTAATTGCTTTCCATGAATACTTATACCTTTTTGCAAGGAAAGTATCTTTATTGTTTTGTTTTTCAAGTACTAGGCTTTAACCCAGGGTCTTCACATTGAGCCCTTTTTACTTTATTTTGAGACAGGGTTCACTAAGTTGACTAGCCTGGGCTCAAACTTGCAATCCTCCTCCCTCAAACTCCCAGAGTTCTGGTATTACAGGAAAATGCCACAACGTCCACCTCTTATCCTATTTTTAATGATGAGAAAACAGAAACTCCAGACTATTGTAATTAAAAGAAGGTCCCCAAGACACAGCATAGTCGAAATCCCAGATGTTCAACCAAAAGCTGTCAGAGGAAAGCAGCAGATCACTTATGAAGGTAAACCCACTAGAATGACAGCAGACTTCTCACCATAAACTTTAAAGGCAAGGAGAGCTTGGAGTGAAGTGTCTGAGGCCTAAAAGAAAACTTCCAGCCCAGACTAATATAGCCTGCAAAGCTATCTTTCAAAATTGGTGGAGAATTAAGGACATTCCGTGACAAAGGGCATCTTAAAGAGATACATGAACACCAAACCAGAACTCCAAAAACTTTTCAAGGATGTTCTAGAAAGAGAAAATGATACCAACAAAGCCAAAAAGTTACATGAAGTGAGTACATCAAGCAAGATGAGTAGTTAAATAGAAAAAAATGCAATTACAGGAATGTCAATATTTTTCACTCTCCAATAAAAGCTATAGATCAGCAGGCCAGATCAAAAAAAGAGAACCCAACAGTCTCTTGCATTCAAGAGACTTATCTAATCCAAAACTAAATGCATATACAAAAAAAAAAATCAAAGGTTGGAAAATAGTGCTTCATTTACCAAGACTCTGAAAGCAACCAGGATTAGCAGTTTTATTATCCAAGTAATCTTCAAGTGAAACTGATCAGAAGTGGCAAAGAAGGGCACTACATATTAGTTAAGGGAACAGTTCAACAGGAAGAAGTAAACACTGTAAATATATATGCACCAAATATCATTGCATCTCACTTCATAAAATAAACACTGCTGGACATAAAAGACATGAACACCAACACAATCATAATAGGTGACCTGAATACTCAACTTTTACAAATAGATCAACTAAACAGAAATTAACAAAGAAATCTGAGAGCTTAACCATGTCTTTGAACAAGTGAACTTAATAGGTATCTACACAGTGTTCTATTTTACTATAACAGAATACTCCTGCTTAGTAGCACACAGAAATTTCTCCAACATAAACAAGATACTAGTCCATAAAGCTTGCTTATATAAATACAAAAGAATCAGAATCTCTCCTTGTGCACTATAAGATCATAGTGCTCAAACTACATATCAATCACAAAAGAAATCAAATTTTATGAACACCTGGATATTAAACAATAATACACTCACAAACAATCAGTGGGTCACATAATCAAGGAAGAAATTTAACAATTCCTAGAATCAAATGATAATCCTAGTAAAACATAACAACCTATGGGACACAATGAAAGCAATCCTAAGAGGAAAATTTACTGGTGTGAAGGCAAGCCCAAGTAACCTAATGGTGCACCTCAAGAAACTAGAACAAGAACATTCCAAATTCAAAATTAGTACAAGGAGGGAAATCACAATGCTCAGAGCAGAGATTAATGAACTGAAATATAAAAAGCAATTCAAAGAATCAATGAAGCAAAGAGCTGGTTCTCTGAAAGAATAAGCACATGAAAACTCCCTTAGCCAAACTCACCCAAGGAAGGAAAGAAAAGATCGACATCAACACAATTAGAAATGAAAAAGGTAAAAATCACAATGGACATTACTGAAGTCCAAAGATCACTAGTAAAGCCCAAAGGCCATTAGAAAAACTGTATTCCAACAAATTGGAAAATCTTGAAGAAATGGACACATTCCTGGGTATGTAAGAGTTACCAACACTGAACCAAGAAAATATAAAAACTCTGAACAATCCAATTACCGACAATTAAATTGAGGCAGTAATAAAAAACCCTATCAACTTAGAGAAGCCCAAGATCTGTTGGATTCACCCCTGAATCTACAAGAACTGCAGGGAAGTTCTAACATTAGTACTCCTCAGATTCTTTAATGAAACTGAAAGGAAAGGAGTTTTTCCAGACTCTTTTATGGAAGATAGCATTGCCTTGATTCCAAAATCAGACAAGAACCCAACTGAAAAAGAAAGCTACAGTTCAATCTCTTGAATGAACATAAGTGCAAAAATCCTCAACAAAATACTGGCAAATAGAATGCCAAAAAATCATACATTGTGACTAAGTAGCTTTTATCCCAGTGATGCAAGAAAGTCAATGACTAATACACCACATAACCAGAAGCAAGGACAAAAATCACATGATCATATCATTAGATGCAGAAAAATCTTTTGACAATAATCCAATATTCATTCATGATAAAATCCCTGAAGAAAATAGTTAAAGACTTTATTTCAATCTAATAAAGCCACTCATGACAAACTTACAGCCAGTGTTATATTAAGTTGAGAAAAGCTGAAAGTTTTCCCTGTAAAATCAAAAACATTGCCAAGCATGGTGGCATATACGTGTAATCCTAGCACTCAGGAGGCTGAGGCAAGAGTATCATCATGAGTTTGAGGCTAGCCTGGGCTCCATAGTGAACTCCAGGCCAGCCTGAACTACATAGCAAACCCTGTCCCAATAAAGAAACTTGGGAATATGATAAGAACGTCCACTGTCACCACTCCTGTGCAGTGCAGTACTTGAAGCTTTAGCAAAGCAATCAGGCAAGAGAAGAAATAAAAGGGAATTATCATTATCCACAGATGACATAATTGTTTACATAGAAGACCCAAAAACTTCCACGAAAAGACTCTTAGAATTAAAAATCAAATTCAGCAATGTACTAGGATACAAAATCAACTCACAAACATCCACAACATTCTTGTACACCAATAATGAACCCACTGAGAAACAAATTAGGAAAATAATACTGTTCACAATAGCATCAAGAACCATTAAATACTTAGGAGTTAATCTCACCACTGAAAAGAAAGACCTCCGCAACAAAAACTATAATACTCTGAATAAAGACAGAAAAGACATCAGAAAACAGAAAGATATCTCCTGTTTATTTTCATTTATTTATTTTTTTGGTACCAGGGATCGAACTCCCGACCTTGCGCTTGTGAGGCAGGCAGCGGCACCGCTGAGCTAAATCCCCGGCCCTCCTGTTTCTTGAATAGGCAGAACCAGTATTGTTAAAATGGCCATAATCCCAAAATGGATATATAGACTTAATGCAATCTCTGTCAAAATACCAATATTCCTCACAGAACTAGAGAAAACAATCCTAAAATTCATATAGAACCAGAGAGACCCAGAATAGGAAAAACAATCCAGAGTAGCAAGAGGAAAGTAGGAGGCATCACAATCCCAGATTTCAAGTTATATTACAAAGGTAAAGTGAAAATAGCATGGTACTGGCACAAAAACACACATGTGGATCAATGGAACAGAAAAGAGGATGCAGAAACAACCCCAAGCATATTCAATTATTTCATCGTTGCAAAGGGACCAAAAACACAAGCTAAAGGAAAGACAGCGTCTTTAACAAATGCTGCTGGGAAAACTGGCTATTTACATTCAGAAGATAAAAGCTAGATTCAAATCTCTCATCATGTACTAAACTAAAATCAAAATGTTTTAAATTTCTAAATATTAAGACAGAAACACATAATCTGCTGGAAGATGAAATAGGTAAAACTCTTGAAGTCATAGGCATTGGCAGGGAATTTTTGAACAGGTGATGGCAGGAAGGTTAAGGAAGCCAACCTCACCAGTGGGTTAACCATAGCTGAATAGGCTCATAGGAGGCGGGGCCTAGTTAGAGAAAATGGGTCAGGATGTGACCTTTGGGACTATATGTGGTTCCTGGCCCCTTTCTTTCAGGTTCTTTTCCCTCTTTCTGCTTCCTGGCCACCATGAGTTGTGCAGCTTTCCTCCACCCTCCCCTTCCTCTGTGATACTCTGCCTTGGAGCCCACTCACCATGAAGTGAAACCCTCAGGCAAAAGAAACCCCTCCTTTTAAATTGCAGGTGTCAGGTATTTTGTCCTAGCAATTGGAAAACTGACAGATAAGAGACCCAAGACAAATTCGATCCAACAAAAATTAGAATATACTAAGCCATGAAATAGGAAATCTCCAAATGAGAGTGTGAATCAGACATAGGTGAATCCAGGAATTCCAGTGAGATAATATCAAGAAAGTCTGCCTGTCTATCTCTTTTCTGTTTGGCTTTAATTGCACGGTGGGAACAGCCATTGGCAGCCCTGGCCTCACCTGGCCCTCCTAGGCCATGTCAGTAGGAAAACCATCTTTTTCAGAGCTCCAGTAGGACGCTCCTAAGAAGGGATCTGATTGCCAGCTCAGTTCACGAGCCCACCCCAGCAGTCATCGGGTTCAGGATGAGGGGACTTACCCACCCATGGCCAGAGGTACATAGCTGTGATTGGCACAAAGTGGGCCTAGCCCAGGAAAGGGGGACTTAGACTTCAGGAGAAGAGAGTTGGATAGGGAAACTCAGCAGAATATGGAAACTCATCTCAAAATTTTCCAGATCAGGGCCGGGGATTTAGCTCAGTGGTGCTGCCGCCTGCCTTGTAAGCGCAAGGTCCCAAGTTCAATCCCTGGTACCAAAAAAAATTTTTTTTCCAGATCTTCCCCAGATAGATGTGAGTGAACCCTCCTGAAAGTCAAAGGTGGCGGCAGGGAAACTGGCTCTGGGTTCTTCCAGAATCCTTTCGCTGGTTCAGATACATCATCCTTGGGTCCTTCACAATCTAGGAGGATTCCTGACTCTCATTCACAGTGATACTACTGCCCATCAGCACACATTTTCTGAAGGTATTACACTTGGTTCAGAAATAGCAAAGCTTCTTCAATGTGTGATGGAGGGGAAACCTGAACATTTGATTGTTTACATTTTTTGACTCTCCACCTGCTAAAGCTAATTCTGAGGTTGCCCATTCAACATTCCCTCCTTCTCCTCTAATAGGGAGAATTCTGTCTTCACTATCTGGCTTTCTGAACTTTTAGGATGCAAACTTTGGCGTAGAACGAACTAGATGAGAGAGAATGGGAAATTCTCATTTTTGTAAAATGAGAAAGAATAAAAGTGGAAGGAAATGGGGAAGGGAAGGAAAGGCAAGATATTAAGATTTTTAGGTGTCAATAAAAAGGGGGTGGTTTATGGAGAAATGTCAGGAAAAGTGCAGAAATTCGAGAAAACAGGACCCAGTAAATGTATGTATCACTTGATAGACTAGACAGACAGACAGACATATAGATAGACAAATTGGATAGGCTGATAAATATGAATGGGTGGATAGATACCAAGATTGTGCCTCATACTCCCCTGTACCTCTACTTATTTGGCTCATTCCCTACTGGCGGATATTTAGGTTCTTTTCACCTGACTGATATTCTAAACAACACTGTGATGAACACTCTGACAATTGAATCTCTACTTACAGTCAAGATAATCTCCTTAAGGTGGGTGGCCCCCTCAACCCTGAGCCCCTCACTCCAGGAGTCCACTCAGAGCTGCCCAGGAGCCCCCCTGCTGTTCCAGCTCTGCCCTTTGGACAATGTCCCCAAGTGGCAGGCCAGTGCCTCTTCCCCTGAGAAGCCTGCTCACCGTGGGAACCTCCAGATCCACAGACAGGAAGTGAGGAAGGAGTAGTGAGGAGGAATGAAATTGACGATGCCTTTGCTTCAGAGAGCTCAGTTCTGGCTGGGCTGCAGCTGGAGACAGTGTCTCCTGTCCGCCTTCTCATTTCCGAGCACTCATCTGAGCATGTTTGCTTTGGCGTCTGGCAGGATAGGAGTGATTCAGAGACTGCAGAGGGCAGGGATTTTAAGCATCTGCTGACCCAGTGATTCTCTTCCCCGTTCCTTCCTTCTCATTTCACATTCTCTTCAGCAAGGTGGTATAATGTGACCTCACATCCTGAGAGGCCTCCTGAATAGTGTTCGCTTTTCCCCCAGCATCTTGGAGAAGCCACTGCTGAAGGGTCCAGCCTCAGCCCACCAGGTCTTTGGGTAACACAAAAGGATTCAGTGATCTGTGAATCCCTCTGCCCTTCTGTATGTGCATTTTTCTGGTGAAAGATCCATCACTTTGATCACATTATCACACAGCACTGTGTGAGAACCCAGGAGTTAGTGCTTAACAAATCCTTGTTGATTTACTAAATGACTTGGGATGTGTGTCCTCATCCCCAAACAAGCCTCAGCTTCCTCTTCATAGGTAGAGCAGCTTGGACAGCAGGGTGACTCTCACACTCTCCTCTGAGAGCCCCGAGGTCTTGGGGATCTGCTCAGATGCAAGGTGGCTGTGGGGCTCAGGAACGCAGATCCTCTCCTCCACATCTGCCTCAGGGCCCCCATGTCCATCTGGACTACATGTGCTGCACTCCCAGGGCAGTGTCAGAGGCCCAGCTGGTTCTGAAGTTTTTAAAATGCTGATGGTACAATACTGGTGCTGATACTGAACTTTAAAATGCACCGTAGAGGGGCAACCCACTTTCCAGACCCCCTTCTGTCTCTCTTAGGCAGAAGCTTTCTTTCTCCCAATAAATTTTTCCTACTCTTAACCTCCATTGTTCCTAGAATTCATTCTTCAATTTTAGAGAACACGAACTCGCGCTTTGGATATCTAGTAGGTTTGGGAGTTACATCTCTTCCCCTATATCATTTTAGAGGTCTTCCACCGAGATTACTGGTTGGAGTCAGAGCTTGCTTTTGTTCCATAGGTTCTAACTTTGGTCGTTTTGCTTCATAGATTGTAACTTTTGTTTCATAGGTCCTGGGTATTCGTTTCATAGATCCTGATTTTTGTTCCATAATTCCTGGCCTTTGTTTCAGCTTTTTGTTTCAAAAGTGTCTTAATTTTAAGTTGTGTGTTTTAAATGTTTGCTTTCTTATGCATTGTCTTTTGTTAAAATTACATTTTATTCTTGTTTTGTATATGCTGCAATAGGATTTAACTGCTTAAAAATGTTGTAAAATGGATCTCTTATGAGATTGTCTCAGATAAAGACAGTTCAGCCTTTTATCTGACCCTTATAGAATGCCAAACAGTGGTTACTCTGCCAGCTAGTAGTTGCCTTTAGGGCAGCTGCCACTCTCAGAGCAGAGGACAGGTTTCTCCAGCTGCCCTCTGGTGAATCCCCACTCCCACTGACACCAACGGCAAGTGGAATGTTGACCAGCTAGGCAGTTGGGTTCCTTTCAGAGACAGACCTCTGATTGCGTGGTACTAGTAGAAACTGAGGTGACAACTCAGGGGTCATGGCCAGGGCTACCCTCTGGCGGACACCCAAAGGTCCCTCAGAAGAAACTAGCTCCTGACAGCCCATGCAGGTAGTCAGCAGAAAATCTCCACATCTTGCCCCTATCTGGACTACTCAGTGAGGTGGAAGGGGAACTCTGTCAGTGATCATCAGATATCCTCTGTCTCAGAGTGATCTGAAGCAATGCCGTCAGAGCCCTTTCTTAAGCCTCCGTTAAGAGCTGAGCTACAGCTTTGGACTGTTTCTCTACTACTAGTAAGACCTCTAGACCCATGTGAAAAAAAAAAAAAAAGAACTTTTGATAGAGTAAAAGCTACCAGAGCCTCCTCTCTCTCTAGGTGTGTGTAGGGGAGAAAAATACCTTTGCTGAAATGTCTTCTCTGCTAGTGAGTTAGAAACTCCCCTTAAACTTTTCTCCAACTTGTTGGGAGTTCATTTGAGAATCCCTTGTAGTCAGACCACTCCTCCTTCCAGGAAGTCAGACTAAGGCAATTCACAACAACTGTTACCTAGTCTCTTTCTATACCCAAACCTGGCCTAAGCGCACCCCCGTGGAGACAGTTAAAATTACATTTTACAGTTTGTCTCTTTAGACAAAACAATTACATGCGGCTGTCAAACAACTGTGACTATAAAAGCAACCATGAGAAGCCTGTGTAGCTGGGTATTCCACTCAGATAAGCTGTCAGCTTAGGGCCCATCTTAAAACTGTTTTTGCTTTTGTAGGTATAAAATGGTTGTTTTCCTCTTGATTTTTTTTTTTTTTTTGGTCCCAGAGATCCAACTTGGGACCTTGTGCTTGCGAGGCAGGTGGTCCTTTTTTTGTTTGTTTGTTTGTTTGTTTTTGGTACCAGGGATCGAACTTGGGTCCTTGCACTTGCGCAGCAGGCGGCAAAACCACTGAGCTAAATCCCGGCCCAAGTCCTTTTGATTCTTATTACAAGAGATCTCTGTTAATTGACCTACAAAGTTCTGACTAGTCTTTTTATACTTACAAACATAAAAATTATAAAAGGGTTATTATAATTCACCTTGGCCAAATACATCTGAGTGCACTCTGATTTGTAAACAAGTTGTCTTATGTGTGTCAGTCTGTCTATTCTATTTGTTGCAGCATGTACAGCTGTTTTGTTTGAGTTTTTTTCTTTTGGCATTTTGGATTTTTTAAGATGTTTACCTGTAACTCAAGTTGGCTTATAAATAAATGCAATTAAAGACATGCTTCCCCCAGGTTGCCAGATGATCCAAATAACATCAACTGGTTTTTCAAATACAGTACATATTATTGTCTATATATAATAACTCAGGAATCTTTCATTGATCAAAAATAATGTGTTAATTGTTATGATCTGGTTCTCATAGGTCATCTAAAAATTTGTTAAGATAATTAAAGAAAAATTTTGGGGCTTAGGAAAACTACTGGACAGGACTCCCCTTCGTAAATAAAGGAGAGGCTCCCTGGAAAAAAATTTTATTCCAGCCTTTGTTCACAAAGTGGACCCCAATAATTTCCTTAGCCTTGTGGGAAACACATTGCTAAACATATTGTGATATTCATACATTGGTCATTGTCAAATGACTAAGTTTTCTGTGGGAAAACAATAAGGTTTTATTTTAAATGTTCGTGGTAGAAAACAAAATTAATGGACAAAGGGTTGCATGTAACTGCTACTCATTGTTATTTCATGGTGTACTAAATATCATTCATGCCTTCTAGGTGTACAGGTCTTCTAAGATATTGTTTATGGTAATGAGCTTTTTTGACTCAGCCAATGACGTTTTGGACTGCCTTTCTCTTGTGCTTCAGCTGCTTGTGATAACAGGTACATGTCAAGCCAGCATGAGATAACCAATCAAATAATAATTTTTTTCTTAAAAACTCATGTGATGGATATGTTATGTGTCACACTTAAGGATACCAAAATGCCAAACATCCCAAACAATGTCACACATTAAAAATTAAGGGCTTAACATAAATTTCTAAGGTACATTTATAGGCTGAGATGTGTGTTCTCTTTAGATGACATACTATTAAAGGATAACAAATAAGAGTTTTCTATGTCATTTGATGTCTTGTAATCAAATAGAGGTGTTTAACTAAAAGACTTCCACATGAAGATGGACATTTAAATGTGTTCCAAAAATAATGTCATCATGGCTGTCATGCTAAAATACTATGTGTAGCTCTTGATCTTAAGTTTCTCTATATAATGTATAACTGTTGTCTGTTAACATTCTGCAGGGATACAAATAAATGACCATGGTTGGTAAAATAACAGCCCTCTAACTGTACTTTATATTTCAAAAGTGCTTAATGTCCAGATGAAATTATACTAGTTAAGCTCATGGCTCCTACTGAAATACTTATGTCACTGATCTTCTCTTCTGAGTATTCAACAACTAAAGTTTGGAGACCAAAACTAGAAAGGTAACTGGGCTAAGAGGACAGCCAATATTTTGGCCCTGGCCCCTCAAGGTCAACAAGATCTAGGACACAAAGGAACCCTTCCTACAGGATCCTACATCTTTGGTAAGTTACTCAACCTCCTGAGCAAGGAGATTTCTGGGCACCAGAGGACAAATGCACCATGTACCAAAGGAGGATCACAATGAGGGAAAAAGCCTCCCACCCTTTCACTGAAAGCAACATGGTCAAGCTAGGCCATGACCCATCCTGACGGCGACACTGACAGAGGAGCTGAGAGGCTCTATGCATGGTTCCAAAGTAATACCTGAGGAGACTTAACTGACCTTGATAGATAGCAAGAGGTTCATACTGATTGATGCAGGTCTCACTTTAACTCGGTCTTAAACACACAGCAGAAAAGAATAACCAAAAGAGGTATAAAATAATGCTGTAGTAATAAAGCTAGTTATAAAAAGGGGCTCCAATTGATGACCCCTTCTGACAGTTTCCAGCTATACTGTTAGCTGACCACAGTTATAAATCATTAGGAAAAACTATGGTAAAATATATAAGAACACAACTAGAGTTTTAAAATTTTTGGTTAAATATGACCTTCAAATTGTCTCTATCTTACAGCTAAGAATGGAGAGACTTATGACAAAGTATCAGACTTATAGATGATCTCTTATCAATAAAAGAATATGAGAGTCAGCAGGTCACAATCACAATTTCAGGTTCTAAGTGTGACTTTCTCTCCAACCTGCCCTTTCCATTCTAGTGCTCATGCTTACATTATACATGGTCTAATTTTTTTTTAATTCTGTTTATTCTTGCCTAGAGGGTGCCAAACTCTAAGCAGTCATACAAATGGAACCAATGACAAATGTGCTAGACTTCTTTTACTGGGATCCACCAGATCAACCTTATAAACAGCTTATAACTGCTAAACTATACAATACTGAAGTCTCCTGGACCTTCTCCTTATCCTCTTTGTGGGAGGCTATTACCAGTTCCTCCTGGTGGAAACTCTTGTTGGCTATATTCATAGAATCCTGCTGACCTTATAATTTGGCCCATGTATTCTTAACTGTTTCTTGGGCTTTTGTCTCCTCCAGACTTAAACTATATGACTACCAAGATGACAATGCCTGGCGCCTTTAGCTAGACCCTCTGGAGAGTAACTCTGACTGCTGATCACAACTACGACCCTCTTCAGCTGCAAGTAGCCAGACTGGTCTTCCCGCTTTGCCCCCTCACAGCAGTTGGGGGTACTTCTTCAGAGGAGATTATTGTAGATAGGTAAATTAATTAGATATCTTTTAGGCAGTTAGGTGCCAGCCCTCTGGGAGCTAACACAGTAAGGAGCCAACATGGAGAACAATTGATGCACATTCACTGGTTAGCATTATAAAAAGAAGAGGCACTACTTCCCCTAGAGATAGATAGCAGTGATTGATAATCTAAATGGGAAATTCCTAGTATGTGACTTGTTTTCCCATTTGATCCCCATTTAATGAGTATTACTTGGGTAACTCTACTTGTAATCTTACTGGTTGGTTGTGGTTTTGTCCCACCTCAGGTCCACCTTGTAAATTTCCATTGGGTCCTACAGTTTTGTCCCACTTTGTACCCACCTCACCACATGGCTTTGCCATAAAAAACATCTTTGAAAAGCGGGATGGGCAGGCAACCCACTTTCCAGTCCCCCTTCTGTCTCTTAGACAGAAGCTTTCTTTCTCTCAATAAATTTTTCCTACTCTTAAAAAAAAAAAATGCACTGGAGAGACATGGTAAAGCAGCTAGAGTTATCCTTTGCTTCTCCATGGGGATGGGTTCCATGATCCCCTGTGGACACCAAAACCTGCAGACACTCAAGTCCCTTCTATACAATGTTCTGGTATTTCCACAGAACCTCCACACAACCTCCCATATACTTTAAATCATCTCCACATTACTTGTGTTACCTAATACAATGTAAATGCTACATAAATAGTTCTTATACTGAATTGTTTAGGGAATAAGGAAGTCTGCATCTATTAAGTATAGATATATTGTTTCAAGAAATAGTTTTGATCCATGGTTGGTTGAATTCATGGATGTGGAGGGCCAATGGAACAGTAAAATGCTAATAGAAGAGTCTAGGTGGTGAATTCATGGTCATTCACTCATTGCAACATTCTCTTAACTTTAAAATTTCTCACAATTAAAAATGAGAGGGAACACTGTGACAATTGACTGCATTGTCCTCTGCAATGTCTACTTCATTGCTTTCCACATCCCCTCCTCCAGTGTTTCTCCTCTCCTGAAAGTCCTGGCTGGACGAGAAACATCCATGAGGAGAGAGTAGACATATATGGCTTTAGGCACATTAGAGGGTCCAGTGTGGCTGGAATAAAAATAAGCAAGGTAACTGAAGTGATCACCAAACACCCAGGGCAGTGGTGGCAAACCTGTGGCATGCATGCCACAGAGTGCACACAGAGCCCTTCCTATTTTCATGCAAGTCAAGTTGCTGAGTTATTTTTTGTCAGGTAAAAGGGCCAAAGACCAAGACCAGACCAGGCCACAACAAGCCTTTATTAGGGGAATAGATCTGCCAAGCTGTCTCTGAACAAAAGTGAGACAAAAGCAACATGGCTGGGGCAGGGAGAGTCTTTTATAGAGACTGGGGTGGGGTTTGTAGGGGCAGAGGTGGGGTTGAGTGGGGTAGTGACTAGGGAATGGAGGAGCCAGTGATGTCACTAGGTGGTAGGAGGTGAGCGAGTATTAGGTTACTCTCTAGGCGGGACCAGGGGCATGCTGGGAAGAAGGGTTTATTCTTTGGTGGGAGCAACCATCTTGGCATGACGTCACACAGGGGAGGGGGCGAGGCACCATAGGAAGAGGGCAGCTACTATACATAATGGCTGCTAAGGTGGTGGGAGACCTATCATTTTTCTAAACTAAAACATCAGAATTCAAGTTTAATTGCACTGTTGGCACTTTGGGATAAATAAATGGGTTTTGGTTTACAGTTTGAGCACTTGGTCTCTTAGGTGACCTAAGGTCTCTACTACCAAGATTTTCAAGGTCAAGAGTCAGTATCCAGTGGGACATGTGTCCCCTAAGTCCAGCCCACATCTGGGCTAGCACATCTGTGGGCCTGGAGAATCCACCCATGTGTCATGTTCTGCCTCCTGCAGACAAAATCGGTGTAGGACAGGGGAGTGGAGGTAGTGGGATCACTAGGGTGACTGCTTTAAAGTCCATGAAGTTGTACTTTTGTTTAGAATTTTTTTCGATGATGTGCTTTACAGAAAGAAGTTTGAGGGCTAGGGATTTACCTCAGTGGTTCCACCGCCTGCCTTGCAAGCGAAACGTTCCAAATTCAATCCCTGGTACCAAAAAAAAAGGAAGAAGTTTGAAAGCAACTGGTCGTAGCAGACTATTATTTAATATAAAACAACCAACATTAATTATATGCCATGAAATATCCTTTAACATTTACAAAATAAAACATCCAACATTAACTGGAGAGCTTCCACACAAAAGTGTTCTTTAACAAACAGATCGTAATGTGACTATGGAGAGGAGGGCCAGGGAAAGGCTGCTCATCCCCAGCCCTTTGGCAGCTCCAGGTCCTCTGAGCCGCTGGACCCCAAGTCCTTGTCCACGCTGGTGTCATTGTGGGAATCTGCAACACAGACAAAGGTGCTGGGTCACAGGGAAGACCCCGGTAGGGAGGATGGGCTCTCGGGGAAAGTGTGCAGAAATCATAGATGTGGGAAAGAAGGAATGGGGAATGGACCCCAAGAAGAGTTTGTGGATAACAAATAGGATAAACCAGACACAGACAAGGAAAAACTACATGCCAATTGCTGCTCCCTGTGTCTGATCCTCAGAATCTGGAACACCGGAATCTGTGTGAACCAGGGCAACAACAGCGATGCTATGACCTTGGGGAAAGGAAGGCGTTAAAGTTGAGGTGAGAACATGGGACCTCACTGCTCCTGGTGTTGACAGAGCCCAACCTCAGAACTCAGTTCTTCCCCATCTCCGTGCCTGTCTCAGGCCTCAGTCACTACCTCCGACATGGGGAATAGGTGTGGGATCTCCAGGGCTCTTTCCCAGCCCCTGTCACCACTGTACTGACAGGGATGCCTTGTCATCCTCTTCCTCCTAGAGGCAGCCACTGTCCCCATGACTTTCTGGGTAAGACAGTGAATTCCCTTCCCTATCTTTCTACCTCATATGACCTGTCTCTTTTCTGTCCTTCTTCCTACCCATTTCTTTTCTTCCTGTCAACCTCCACTGTCGTATGTTTTTCCAGTATGGGAGCATTGAGGGAAAGAACAAGGATATGCTAATAATTAATCAGTTCATCAATGAAAACTGAATGCAAACCCGAGAGCACCTGTCATGGGTCTGGGGTTGTGTTGTGTCCGATAAAGAAAGAATTATAACCTAACCACATTAGAAAGTGAAGTTTGACCTTAGGTACTTGGCTGACATTTGATCTTCACAAAATTCTAAAACTTCCTATGCCAATGCAGAGAATGAACACAAGTTTAGAGGGAAAGAAACTTGTCTAAATCCCCTGAGTCTAGAAGTGAATTCCGGAGCAGGCGGACTTATGTCTGCATGAGTAAACGGCCCTGCCAGGATTGGCACCAAGCTGTGGGTGGACTGGGAGGATGGTGGCTGACAGCTGTGAGGAGAGGGAAGAAGGTAAGGGAAACAGGCAACGCTGTCTGGTAAGAGCTCTGGGACTGAGGAGCAGTGGCCTCCTGGCCCCGCTGCCCACAGGGCCCATCCTGCTCCTCGTTATAGATGAGACCAGCAGGGCTGTGATGGACAGTCCATGCTGCCCCTTTCCACATGTCCACTAGGATTCAAGAGGCAGCTGGACATGAGTCCTCAAATGGAAGCAAATTTTATACCTAGCCCCTGCATGTGGGAATTGGATGGGGGTGGGCGGCAAGGGAGAGGAAACTGGTCAATTCTCACCACTCCTCTCCAGGAGGACCTAGTGCATATGCAGGAAGCCTAGAGGAAGACTCACCCAGCCCTCCTCCAGACCAGGAGTGGACAGTGAGGACAGAGCAGAAAGTGCTGCCAGGAACCCTGGAAATGAGGGAGAAGAGGGCTGTCTTCTCACTCACTACCTGACCCACACTAGAACTGTCTCCATGTTTACACGGTACCCATGGGGGAGTCCTATCCTACCAGATGCCTCTCCTCAAGACCCCCAAACCACATCAAAATGTCTTATGCCAAACTTCCAAGTCATACTAACCAACAAAAGCCAAGCACTGTGACTTGTGGCAGAGGTAGAAGCAGGAAAGTGTAGGGCTGAAGAGGAAGTTTGGGTGTAACTAGCAAAACAAAGACGGTTACGTACCATGTGCTCAAAGGCAGGAAACTTTCTAGTTCTTACTCCTATGCCATTAAAATGTGAAAATGAAACCAATTTCCTGTTTCTCTCTATTTAAAATCCCTTTCCTCAGTTTCCAGAGCGGGAGATATACCCATCTTCTGCCAGGAAGCCTTTCACCTTGGACCCTAGCACAAGTTCCAATCTGCAGGGCCTTCATTCCCACTGCAGGAATCATAAGAAATTCCACCAAAAGGCAGAATTTCAGAGACACCAACATCAGCAAGAATGTCATTTGGGAGAGTCTCCCCATTTCTATACCAGTTGAGGTCATGCAGGGTGCTAGCGTTCCTGTGTTGGAGGCTTGGTGGCCATGTTGTAAGGTGTTGAAACCATGAAGAGGTGGAGTCTGGTAAAGGGTGGTTTGGTCACTTGGGGTAGTCAATACATACTAATATAGTTTCCTCAGACCCTCATTAGTTCCCTTGAGAATGCTATCAAAAGAGCAGACTCTGTCCCTCTGGCTTCCTGTCTCACCAGCTGATAGCTCCCATTCACCATACATCCACGAGGATGTATCCCATCATGTGAGGATGCAGCCAACTGAGCCATCACCAAAGTTAAACAGATACCAGCACCACACCAGTGAATCCCCAGAACTGTGAGCTTATCACACTTCTACTTTATAAAGAAATATATAAAGCCTCCAGCCTCAGGCATTTTGTTAACGCAGTGAAAAACACACTAATACAATAGATGACACCACACTAATATAATGCAGATCACCCTGCCCCTTCCTCTGGGTTCTCAGACCCCCTCAGGCTCTGTGGAGTATGAAGCTTTTGACAGACTCTGCCAGTAGTGTTAACCTTCAACTGAGAGGAGTGAAGAAATCATTGTATCACTTCCTCCTTTCACTCCTCACCTGTAGAGGGATTAACCTGGAACTCCAACCTAGATGCACAGCCCCCAAGGAATCTGTGTAAGGAACAGACTCTGAATCAGGTGAGAACAAGAGCCCTCGGAGTGTGCTGAGGATGGGAGTGTTCTCTCTGCATTCTCAAACATGGGGGCACTGATCACTGGAAATGTGGCTGGTACGAGGAGGTCCTTGGTGTTTGACTTCAATTATGTAAGTTAATTTGAGTATATCCAGACACCTCAGTGTAGAGACTGACACAGGATAACACGTACCTAGAGACCCAACGATGAGGAAGACATGACTCCCTTCCTCGGTGCTGCCGCACAGAGGGATTTGCTGGCCACATCCAGTTTTTCATTTATATGCACTTCCTGAGCACATTCAATAGAGCCAGACAGCATGAGAGGACTTGGGGATGCTTAATACCGTGAAGTCAATATCCAGGTCCACAGTGACTTCCAGGTGGACCCCGTGTACACAGAAGAGACAGGCCAGAACCACAAACCCATTCTAGCCTTGATCAATCACATAGAGGGAGTAGTGGAACTGGAGGGACACAGTGCTGTCAGGAGCCCCCTGCATGCCCCTCCCCCTGGAGCACAGGCTGGGAAGACACCAGACTCAGTAGGCTGGACATGCAGAGTAAGCAAACTTTAGACATCTGAGAAGATCCTAACCCAAAGGACTCAACAAACACACCTGGGCCTAGGAGAGGTCTGGGCTCTGGATCAAGAAGAAATGAAGACAGGGCCGGGTATTTAGCTCAGTGGTTATGCTGCCTGCCTTGCAAGTGCAAGGACCCAAGTTCAATCCCTGGTACCAAAAAAAAAAGAAATGAGGACATAGCCATGGCCTTGAAAGTGACCAACCAGGGCTAGGTGTCCTCTGTCCATGAGGGTGAGAATGCAGAGTTTGGGACTGAAGATTCTGGAACATGTCAGAGATACTCTGAAAGTGATGCCATCTGGGCCATACCTGGGCACAGCAAGGACCCCCCAACTGTGAGACCAGCCCCTCCACGGTCCTGAGCTCAACCTGAACTGAGCCAGGCTCTCCCCACCTGCTCTGTATTGAAAAAATGTCTGTGAGCCCCCCCAGTTTAAAGACGCTTCTCTGCCAGATTGCAGTCAGCCAGCCAAGAGTGTCCATGCAAGGACTGGTTGTCAAGTGACTTCTAAGAGCAGGGGAAAATTGTAAACTTATTCCTGTTCCAGCCCAAGAAGAGGCCTGGAAAGCTGACGTCCCTTCCTGCTGATTCCTGTGCTACCAATCTATGTCAGTGGACTGGACAAATGGCATCTTCCCAATTTCAGGTGGTGTTAACTGCCATTGTCAGAGTCATCCTGAGGCCTTCCATAGAAAGGGACTGTGAATAAGAAAAGTGTAAAGAGGGAAAAATCATGGCCATCCAAAAGCCATGAGGAAGCCGAGCGCAACGGCACCTGCCTGTAATCCCAGCACTCTGGGAAGCTGAGGTGGGGTCACAAGTTGGGGCCCTTACTGGGCAATCCACGAAATGAGTGAGACTCTGTCTGAAAATTAAAAAAGAGAGCGATGGTGGAGTCTGGAGCTGCATTCAAAAGCCCCAGGTTAAATCCTCAGACCAGAGGGGGAAAAATAAGAACCAAGAGAGATTATGTAAAGGTGCAAATTTCCAATGATGAATGTCATTATATTATATACCAAAAATGTACCAATAAAATAAAATTTAGAAAAACCTTCTCAGACCAGAAAAATATAAGCAGAGGCATACCAACAGGTGAGGCTGATAAATGAATGAAGTTGCTATTGGCCCAGTAACGAAGTTAGGAAACATAGGTTTATTCTTCTAGAGCCCTGTGAACATTATCCTGGGTTCCGATGAGTTTTTAAAATGCTCATTGAGATACAGCGATACATACACATAAAATTTTCACAATTTGATTAATTTGCATGTACAGCTATAGCCATGCTCCAGTGAGGATGGCATTTAAAGTTGATAACACTGACACTTGCAACATGGGGAACACAATGGTACCTTGTTTCACAAACTTAATTTGTTGCACACTTTTGAAAAAGATGGGCACATTTGTGTTTGTGTAGGAAAGATGGCTGCGGTTGTGTTCGCCACCCAATGTAGAGTTTGCAAACAAAACCAAACTTTTGCGAACCACCTTGTTCACAAACAGAAGAGCTCATGAACCAAGGTACCACTGTGATTGATCCACACAAACATGGACACCCAGAATCACACCCATGTACACACATGGGCATATTCCACACCACCAAGCCCACAGCTGCCTCAAGAGACTACAGAGAACATCTATAGTTTTTTATGTGAAAAATCAATTTCCACCACCACAACCTCAGCCCTCATTTTTAGCAGAAACCTGAAGTCAGGGTGGCTCTGCACACTAAAGCCACCAAGACAGTCTGCCTCACCCACCATGACTCATCTGCAAGTGTGTGGGTCCAGGCTACATACCATCATCAATTCTTCTGGTGTCCACCTGTAATTACAGAGAAGGAGCCACTGTAATAATCAGAACATGCTGTGTTCTGTGCAAACAGATCTTATCTAATGGAAACATTAGCAAATCAATAGAAAACAGTGGTCAAGACAAGGAAACGCTAAGGCAAAAGGAGAACAAGCCTACTTGTGCCAAAACACGCAGGTTTCTCATGGGGGATGTATGAATGATGAGTGACCTTACCAGGGCATTCAGTGGGTCCTCCTCTTCTGCTCTGTCTGGGGGTATTGAGTCCACCAAGACCTTGGAGGGAACTAGGGATACAGAGAATGACAGTGATCCTGTTGCCCGTGAATTGTTTAGCAGTACTGTATTACATAACTGGATATGGGGCCAACATGGAAGGCAAAGTAGAGAAGCAGGACAGAATTGAGAAGCAGACCATTTGATTGTCCAGCTAAAGGTCCCCTTATCATTGTGAAATGGTTTATCTAAAAAATGGAAAAACATTCAAATGGATGTTGTATCAAAACAAAACAAAAAGAGAAAAAGCTGAGCCTATGACTTCCTTTGCCCGTAGAAGTTAAGCTTAATTGCCACTGTTTTTTGATGTCTTCCAAATCATTTCTTCCCTCAAGATCTACATGTGCCACTACTATACATGTCATGTTTTCTATAAAATTTTGTACCAGACAAAATATTCTATTGTGTTCATTTACTAATGTTTTTACAGCCAATTTAAAGACACTGAAATCTTATCATTTTCAAGCAACCACTCCTAATCATGTGAAATTTTTCCTTCCTGTCTTCCTTTTAATGCAGTGTGCACATCCATTGAGGCTGTGGTGCCCACACTCATACTATGTCCGGACATTGGGACAGATCAGCGTAGAGTTCAGATGGGCTGAGTGCTCACGGTCTCTAACCTGCTGTCCTGGAGATCTGAACAAGAGTGATGGACTCCAAGATAACAACTGAGAACCATGAGTTCCTATTCATCACTGCCCCTTGAGGGTGTATGCTAATGAATTTGAGTACTTCTAACACTTGTGGTCATCATGTTATGCAATACAATGAAATAAGCCAAGGATGCTTATCTGCTATGAGTGAGGGGCTGAGTAATGTCCCCAGTGCTGGCACATTTTGACCTGTACTGTCCTACCAGGTGCCTCACATTGTCTGAATGTCTCAGCTGCCCAGAACCATATAAGTTTTTGATGTGTGTTTTACATTAATGCCTGTGCCAAAGTCTGCTGTTAAATGCACCTATTGCCACCCTGGGTCATGTGACCATTGAGACCTCCTTACAGTGATGGACAGGTAGCATTTGGGGTTTCTGTAGACTCTACTTATTCCAGGCTTCTACACAGCTGCTGCAATGCCCTGGCGTAGTGACTAGTTATTGTATGGCTGAGTGATGAATACTGTTCTCTAGCACAGAACATCAACACTGGGACCCATGCCTGCATGTACATTTGTCTTTTCCACCTACAGAGCCAAATACCTGGATCATTCATCTCTGCACCATCTCTATCTAAGGAGCGGAAATATTCAACTATGCAAATATCCTGTGATGAAGGTGCAGTGTACTAATTCAAGAATCAGAATGTGCAGTGGTGTCAGATGTTTTTCTACCTCCTTTTTGGTTTGTTTTTATAAAACTCACACTTGCGCTGTGGAGGCAGGAATGTATTTTCTGAGGAAACAAACACCCCCACAAACACATCCACATCACTACACATAGACTCACTCAGAGATACCTTCAAAACCTCATCCACACAGAATCATGTTACTGAAATGACATAGCTGCTTCCAAGGACCATAGTACATGGCCATAGTTCTCCAGCTTTCTTAGCCATACCCCTGACCTCCTTTTCAGAAGGAATCTGCAGCCAGGGTGGCTCTCTAAACAAAAACAAGAAAGGCCCACCATTTCTGGCATTTCGATTTTTACATAGCATGTGAGTAGGGCATACATACAATTTCCATTCGCTGTGGAATCCACCTGCCGTGACAAAAGGGAAGACACTGTAAGGGTCATGTGGGTCACATCATGCCCAGTCTTGTCTGCATAGGTGCCTTGTTCACTATGGTGATATTAGAAAACTAGACGGGAAAAACAGGTTTGAACCTTGCCCCCAAATGAAGCATATAGAATATCTTGCTGCAAAGGTGCAAGCTTTGTGCAGACAATTTCCCAAGTCCATTTTGATTGGCAAATATATAAAATTCTTAATCAATAAAAAGTACAACTCAGGAAAATGTCCCCTACCATACAAGTGGTAACTGATGCTGTCATACATGACAGCCATCTTTTTATTTTATTTTTATTTTTTCAGTACTGGGGATTGAACCCAGAACCTTCACACTGGGTGTGAGAGTCTTTTTTATTTTTTATGTTGAGACATGGGCTCACTAAGTAGCTAAGTTGCCCAGGCTGGGCTTAAATTTGTGGTCCTCTTGGTTCAACTTCCCACAGAGCGGAGATTACAGGCATGTGCTAGATACCATACCCAACTAGATGCCATCTTGAATCAAATACCACTTGGTAATAGACTTGCAGTTGGCATTTCTCACCAAAACAAATCTATGCATGTCCTCTATCATGTACACAGTCAGACTTTCGTATCTGAGTTTGATTGAAAAGGGAAAAAATCAAGAAAACCACATTTCCATTTCAGACAAAGAAATGCATATCTACCTGGACAATAAACTGTTTCTCATCCTCTGTAGTGTTGCAGGGAGCAACTTCCATCAGGACCTTAGTGGAATCTAGGAGAACATTAGAGAAACTGTTACTACATAGGTGTGGCTGAAGAATGACTCTGGGAGTTTCTTGCTATGGCTCAGGTCAATGCAGGTGGTTGATTAAAATGTACAGAAGCTGGTACTTCTGGGACATGCTTCCCAGTGGACGAAAGAAGGAAAAGGAGTAAGACAGGATACAGGAAAAACCGACCAAAGAATGGAAGGAACTCCAGTGAAAAATAGATCATCAGTCTACTACTAAAGTGGAAGATTTCAACACTCTTTATTTTTACTTGACAGATCCAGTAGGAGCAAAATAAGTGAGAGTAAAGTTGAACACAGAGATGGATCAAATTATATCTCCCCAAATACATGTTAAAGTAAATTTCTAATCCTATTCCTCAAGATTTGACCTTATTTGGACATAGAATCACTGGAGCTGTATTTCCCTAGTGGTCACATTGGAGCAGCAAGGGCCCCTACCCATTATGACTGTTTCTTATGAAGAGAGGAGACAAAGCCTTGAGGGGTGAGTGCCGTATTGTGACGGAGGCAGAGTAAAGAGATACAGCTAAAAGCCAGGGAGCCAAGATTGCCATCAAGGGGGCAGCAGCTAGGAAGGGATGAAGGGAGTTTCTTCCCTAGAGATTTCAGGAGGAGAATGGTCCTGCTCGTAACTTGTGTTTGGACTTCTAGCCTCCAGAACAGTGAAATGATACATTTATTTCAGGACAATCTGGTGCTTGGCCCTAACAGGCACAGGAAACTAATAAAAGCACTAATAGATCTCCTTAATATTTGTACACTTCATTCAACAATATGATGCCTATTTTTGTCAAGGTCATATGTCACATTCATTGAGACAGATCACATTGTGGGTAATAAATAATACCTTGACATATTAAAAAGGTGGAAATAATACAAAATATGCTCCCAGACCACTGTGGAATCAAACTAAAATTCAGCGACAGAGAATTGGAAAGTCTCTGAATATTTGGAAACTAAACCATTTACCCTTCAAAACACATGGGTCAAAGAAGCCTCCATAGAAATTTAAATATTTTCTTCCAAATCAAATTAAAATAGGCCAGCCATGGTGGTTCATCCCTGTAATCCCAGGACTCAGTAGCCAGGTAAACAGATCACTGGGAGTTTGCGGCCAGCCTATGCTACATAGTAAGTTCAAGGCCAACCTGAACTACATAGCGAGTCCTTGTCTCAAGAAAAAATTAAATTAAAATATATCTTATGGATTTTTAAGATACAGCAAAAGCAATTCTCAGAGAAAATTTATAGCATTGCATGCAATATTATATAAAAATTAAAGACCTAAATTTAATAATTTCAGCTTCCATGATAGGAGACTAGAGAATAAAGCAGTGTAATGCAAAGTAGAGAGAAGAAAAAATAGCAATTATGGGAGAGATCAATGTAATGAAAGCTTTTAAATCAACAGAGAAAATCAACAAACCCAAAATGTAGTTCTCATCAGCAAAATTGATAAACCTCTAGCCAGGCTAAGCACAAAGAAAAAGCAAAAGACACAAGGCCCAATACTGTAAATCAAAGAGAAGTAATCAGTACTGATTCCATGGATAAAAAGAAATACTTTGAAAAACTCTCTGCCCATAAATTGGATAGCAATGGAAATGCTCCAGTTCCTTCAAAGGTAGAAAGTATCAAAAGCTACACAAAGAGAAACATAATCTCAATAGTCCTATATCAAACATTGAATCAATAATTAATAACTTCTAAATAAAACAGCACCAGGCCCCAAAGGGCTCACTTTTGAATCCTAAGAAATACTTAAAAAGGAAAACCTAACCTTATCATATAAGAAACTGTTCAGAATCCTAGGTATCTACCCGATTAAAATATAATCTCCACACAAAAACCTATAGAGAAATGTTTTGGCCAATTTTATTTCAGGTTTTTCAAATGGGAAGCAGCCAGATGTCCCTCAATAGAGGAATTATCAACAAACTTAAGTACATAAGGAATGTCATTCACTGGTAAAGAATCATTGAACTATCAAGCAATAAAATGATATAAACAGTATCTTAAATGTATGTTGCTAAGTGATGTAAGTGTGATAAAGCTGCCGTCTGATTCTAACTATGTGGAATCAAGGGAAAGTCAAAGTACCCAGAGAGTAAAATTTCAGTAGTTGCCAGGCGTTCCATGAAAAAAGGAGAGGGATAAATAGATGAAGCAGAGGAAATGTTTAGGGCAGAGAAACTTTTGCAATGGCAATAAATGAGTGCTTGTTAAACCTCAAAAAACCAAGCAACACTGAATTTACCTAGTGAGAACTCTGGACTACAGTTAATAACAATCTATCCATATTAGTTCTGTCCTTGGAGCAAATGAATTCCACTAGCATAAGATGTTATTTTTACAAAAGAAACTGGTGGGTGAGGGAGGGGATTCAGGAACTTTCTGTACTATCTGTTCCTTTTGTTGGTGGTGGTATTGTTGTTCATCTAAAATTATTCTAAATAATGTCGATTTTTAAAAATCTGGCAACATTATTGCAGAAAGAGTTTATTTCACCTAATGGCCGAGAATCAGGTAAAGCTCTAAACATCCAAGTGAGGAGTTTACTCACTCAGAACTGTAGCTGTAAACAGACAGTCACTTCTGGAGTTGTAGAACTACCTACTGAGTTAACGAAATTTAAATCTGCACATGTCTAATAAAAAAATATAGCTTAGCATGTTTAGAGTTTTCTCTTCAACATGGGACACTGGTTAACCAGCATCATTGCTCAGGAATGCATTTAACGGCTGAATTTGCACATCACCTCCGTCGTCATCCTCTCCAGGGTGTGCACTTTCCAGCAGCCACAGGGAGACTCTTCTGCAGCACTGGTTGGAGTGGGCAATAGATCGTCTTGACCTTGAAGGAACTATTTCTGTATCCAGGAGGCAAGAGCCTGGGAAATGTATTACAATAGAGACAGCTGTTAACATCATCCTGCCACAAAGTCTTAGGTTAATTAGGAATAGTTATCCACATCTCAACCTTTTAATTGACACAAAAATTGTACACATTTTGGGGTACAGTGTGGTGTTTTGATACATGTATATACTGTGTAATGATAGGATAGCAAACACCTTAAACATTTGTGATTCTTTAGGGTAAGAACACTCTTGTCATTTGTGAAAAATGTAGATGGATCTGAAGGTACTTGACTCGAGGCTCTTGAGCCACCAGGGCCCCAGAGTGCCCTGTGTCCACCATTATCTGTGAGGCCCAGTCAATCTGCAGGCACCCAGGTGATGGAGGTCCCGGCGTGGTCCTGGCCAGTGAGAAGTGAGGTCAGGGCTGGCTCCCAGGGTCACAACACAGAGGATGGATCTGGGAGGGGAATGCCCTGATTCCCCGGGGGACATCGCTCCCTGAACATCTGAGGCCTCCAGATTATGCCCTGGAAGCCTGAACCCAGAGCTCTTCCTCTTTCTTTCCCAAATCCCGCTGCCCCAAAGTCTCTCCTGGAAAACTGACACCCTGGTTCCTGAGCCAAGGAAGTGGCCAAGTCATAACACAGTCTGCAGTCACCAGAGTTTAATTCCTGACCTAAAGGAGATGTGTTTCCTTCCAATGAAGACACTCTCAAGGGAACAGGGAGCCCCGAGTTCTAGCCCCTGTCTGCCCATGACCTTCCTCCACCAGCTGCCCCTCAGCACCTCCACCCCATCCTACATCCTGGCAGCTGGGCAGACTCCTACCCAAGGGGATCTGACCACAGCCAGGCTGGCAACCCCAGGACTCTCATTGAGGGTCACCCTCATTGCCTTCACCACCAAGTGTCCCCTCCACTGACCTGATGGCACTCTCCCTGTCACTACACTCCCAGGAGCCCTCACACCACATGGATAGCTCTGGAATTCCCCTTTGGCAGAATATCTGCTGCTGGATTTAGTGTCAAGAATACCGGACCTGATGGCAGCAGCCTGGGTGTGTGCCCCACATCTATTCCCTCAAATAGTGTGTACAAAACCTGCATGAGGGACTATAAATTCCCCTAGATGAGGTAAAATATTTACTGCAACTATCTTGATAGAAGAATCAAAAATACCTATTGAGTAGTGAGAATCAACTATAAAATACTTTCTAAAATTCAGGAGATAAACAGAAGTAGTGCTCAGAGGATCGACCTGAACCTACCTGTACAGCAGTTTCCCATCTCTGGGGACCGTCACTAGCACCGTGGTAATGGAATAACTGCTCTCAGCTCACAGAGTGACAGTTGAAATGGAAGGCAAGGTGTCCATCATCATTACCGTGGCAACAGGTCAGCATAGCATTTTCAGGGTGAGTCCAGGCCACACTGTGGGGTGCTGCTATACTGCTATCCAGACAAGCCTATTTTCACATGTGTCATCTAAGAGTATATGGTTCATATCATAAGCTGAATCCCCACCAATACTTCCCTATTCTATGAGAACAAGTTAAATGAGGAAAGGAATCTCTCCTGCTGCCAAATATTTTCTTAAATCATGAACATTTTAGGGTAAAGAGGGACAAAGCTGCCATGCTGATGATGGTTCCATTCTTGATCTGAAATACCAACCTTACCCATTTCTGCTATTCCTGAATCACTATCATTATTATTGTCAAAGAAATTACAGTTTGTTCCAGATTAAATTTAAAAACTGTACAGAAAGAATAATCAAATATGTGTTACCTATTCAGGTGTGAGAAAGAGTTAGATTACATGCCACTTATTGGAAAATTGAAAACAGGGCTGTTTTATCAATTGCTTACCAGTTCATCCAATCACTTGGGTTAACTTTGCCTATTCCCTGACACCTGCTGCCTCCTCAGTTCTTTTGCTCAAGGGGCAACACCCTGAGTCATCATATCCCCCGAGGAGTCATGAGAAAGAGGATCAAAATTAGCTCTTTTTAAAGAAAAGGTATGCAAAAGCAGTTAATTCATTTATTATGTGATCAATAAGGAAAACATTATGTTCAAGTAATTACATTTAAATGAAGAAAGCCCAGTTCGCCTCACTGGGATGATTTCTGCCTGAGCACTTGAGCATCATGAGAAAACGCACCATGTTTTCCAGCTCGTCTTGTCCCTCACACTCTGTAAGGTGTCTGAAACTGCTTAACAGTTTTTTGTGTTCTTTTTTGACAACAAATTCTTTTATTTGCAACTTCAGAGTGATACAGACACCCAGGGATGGGCTGCAGTGTGATAACCCCGAGAGGAACAAGAACACAAATGCTTCGCTGTTCCATGGCAGTAGGCATGGCAGTTTCTGAAAGAAAAATACAATTCTCTACAAAAGACTTATATGAGCTTGACTAGGGAGAGGACAACTGGACAGAAACAGTGTCAGGGTCACTCAGCTCCCTGAGTTCAGTATCACATCTGCATTCTCTGGAGCTGAAACGAATGAATGAACATCACAGAGTTAACACTTTATCTGCTTTTAACTCCTCTTCGATATAACAATTTTCAGATTCTTTTGAGGAGTGTGTCTGTAATTTCTGTAGAAGGAAGAGGGTTGGCGATGGTGGCCATTTAAGGCCATGTTTTTTATCACTAGCTTGAGGGGGGCCTCCGCAGACAGGATGCCGTGAGTAGCCATAACATAGATTTTGTAAGCACCTCTCTCAGGATCTCCGCAGCAGCAACAAAACTCTCAAGATCATCAATAATGTCATCCACTATGATTGCGATGTGTCCTCCCACATCTCCAACCTCGGTTATCGGTGGCTTCTCTTTGGCCATCATCAATGGCAACTCCAGGCCGGGGTGCACAGTGGCATTTTTGACCATTGCGGGAGAATGATGCCCATCATCCACGTCCAGCTCTGTGCACTGAGCTTCTCCGTGGATCACAGCCAACCCCAAATGCAGCCTCTCAGCATATGACTGAGCCCTTTTTGCAGCATCAGGAGACTTAGCTACAATGACTGCATTTCTGTAATTTGGAATTTCTTCTTGGATATACTGAAGCAGGAAAGGTGAGGCTCTAAGGTTGTCCATGGGGAAGCTGAAAAAGCCTTGTATTTCCTTTTGGTGAAGATGCATTGTGATAATGTGAGTTAAATCTGCCTCTGCCAGCATGGATGCCAGGAGCTTGCACACAATGGAGCCCCTCCTTCTCAGCTTGCTTTGCTTGCTATAGAGGAAATAGGGGATGACTCCAATGATGTTCCTGGCACAAGAAGTCTTCAGTGCATAAGCCATGATCAGTAGCTCCATCACAGCTGTATTCACATCTCGGGGTATTGTCTGTATAATGAAAATATCTTGGCCACGAACAGATTCTTTTATTTCAACTCTTGTTTCTCCATTGGTCTCTTGGTATACAACAGATTTCCCCAATTCAGCACCAAGACGCTCGGTGATGCGCTTGGCCAGCTCCGTGCAGGCGGCCGTGGAGTTGGCCGAGAAGATGCAGTAGCCAGTCCGAGCGGCGTTCATGGCTCGCGGGGCGCGGAAGGCCGAGTACGGGGTCAGTGGGGGCAGCAGGAGCAGCTTCTTGGGCATCGTCTGGCCCAAAGCGCGGTGACAGTCGCCCGCCAGGAGCCGGGCCCGGGAGTGGCTCTGAACGAGGTGACCGCAAGGGCAGGCGTTAGGCTAGGAGAGCCTCTGGGAAACACAGCCAAGGAGATTAGGGGGGCGAGAACCCAGCCCTTCGGGTCCCAGAACCACGAAGTGCCTAGGCTCTGTCCACAGCTTGACACACACCTCAACCACCTCAGAGCCCGACTGACTCGAGGCCGCGCCCTGTGAGACCAGGATAAACCCAAGAAACGCCGTCTTGGCCTGTAGATAAACTCCCCTCATGCCCCTCCCCTTATAAAGTAGATGTTTTTGTAACTGCTTGTTCTGCTTCTGTAAACTTGCTTCATCGCCTCTCGGAAAGAGAGCGTGCCTGGTGCCTTCCTCTACTGTAAACTACCCCAACCTGACAAGACAGCAAGATAGCTGAGTTGTGCAAAATACTTTTGCAACTAGTCAAAAACATGTTAACCTCCCCTTGAACTTCTCTTCTTAAAATAACACCTATAAAAAGCTATGCTGCTATAACACCCTATATAAACTATGCTGTTCCTGGACTCAGGGTTTCGCTTCGCTTAGGGAGTGGAGTCCATGCAAGTGAATAAACTCCTTTCAGTTTAACTTTGTCGTTGGTCCCAGTGTTTGGTGATTTATCGGCTCCCTTGGCACAACAGCCCCCTCCTGGCATCTGAGGGAAGGCGGCTAGAGCACCCGAAAAGCCGCCATCTCAGGTGAGGGCAGGGAGGTGTGCAACATTTCAGATGTTGTTCTTTCTACAGAGGCATCAGAAATTCTCTCCGTCATTTGCTTCTGTCGCTCCCAGAGGACCTTGTTTGTTCTGATGCTGTGAGCGGTGCATCTCAGCTTGACAGTGGTCTCAGCCGTTTTCAACTTCTCTGCCAGGATGCAAAATATCCTACCACTGAGGAAGTAGACTATCTCCCCCTTAACAGTTTAATGATCAGCTTTTTTTTTTTTTTTGGTACCAGGGATCGAACTCGGGACCTTGCACTTTCGAGACAGGTGCCAGAACCACTGAGCTAAATCCCCGGCCCAATGATCTGCTTTTTATAAAAGTTATTTCTATGAGTTCTGAAATTTTTCAGCACCAGAGATAAGCAAATGGAAGTAAATAAAACTCAAATTTTTTCAGTGGAATGCATGCTTCCATGACCTTGGGTATGGGTATGAATTTACACACATTTAATAAAATGCCAATGTAATCATACTGAATAATCTAGTTTAGAATTGTAAGCAAAGCTGTAAATGTATAATATAGATCAGAGAATCTACCCATACTCACAAATGATGAAAAAGTCCCCAAAATAACTTGTGACATTAGTATGTTAGGTTTAATGTAATATAATGTTAGCTGAATCTCATGTTCATATTAAAGAAGAATGTACTATCAGGATTAAAGAATTGGCTAAAGTTGCTGTCAAGTGGGAAAATATCCCCAATAGAAATCTCTTCTCTGCTATAATTAAATAAAAATCTAAGGCTAAGGGGAGGTGCGGCCAGGTGTGTCTGCGAAAGAGGAATCCCCCCCAATGAGTGGTCTTCATGTGCCCATCACACAAGGCTTGAGCTATCCTTCAAGCAGCTGGAGAATTGTGGATTCCAACAGATGAAATGAGTCCAGTCTTGTGATTTTGGTTTTTCCCTCTTAGACATCTTTTAGAATGATAGTTGAAATAGGAACAGGAAAGGAATGTGGTTGTTAATAAATCCAAGTGCTATCTGCCTGACAACCCAGTGTCAGGAGGTGAGCTACACCAGGTCCATATTCTAGGAATGGTGGGCAATGAATTTGTATTCAGTTCCAGGGCTCCAGGAAGGATGTGTGTGTTTTCATGAATCAGATTATTGCTAGGGTTCCTCAGAGAGAAATGTGATGACACCACCTTTCTGCTTCCGACACAGATGTTGCTGGGTCACATCTATTAGCAGAGCTGGAGGGCCAATGAATGTGGCCTCTCCCTCCACTACCGCTCAAACATGATGATCCATGAACTTTTTTCCAGATGGAAACTCAAATATCTCAAGGCAAAGATGTAGCTCACTGTAGAGCTCCCCTGGGTTCAATCTCCTGGTACTGCAAAAAAGAAAAAAATCAATAAATGAAATATTCAAACACATAAAAATACAGAATAGAACTGTAGTTTCCAAGGCTTGAAGGTTTGGAGAAGAGGGATGGGAATTTCTTGTTCAATGAATATAGAGTCTCGGTTTTGCACAATTAATACAGACATTCCCTGTTTAATGACCTATCTGTTTAAGGACTGCTCGATTTATGATCAAGGCACACTGTTCAGACTTCTGACTCTCTGCTTGGACTTATGACCTGTCTTTTTTTGTAGAGTTCTGTACATCTTGTTTAGAGAACCTCAATTTTTTTTGTACAGTACACCTTGTACTGTAATTTTGTGCAGTTGTTGCTTATATTGTATAGTACAGTACTATAGCTTTATGTTGTTATACTTCACAGTACTGCAGGTGTTATGCAAATAAAAGCAAAGTCATCAAGTTGAGTTTCCTTAGACCATTTCTTCGTTCTGAATTTTGTAATGTGCATTTCCTCATTTAGCAACCAGCTCATTTAATGACCTAGTTGCGGGAACAGAACTCTGTCATTAAACGAGGAACATCTATATATTCTAGAGATCTGCTGCTGTACATCAATGTACCTAGAGATAACAATACTATAATGTATGCCTAAAATGTTAAGATGACATACACTGTATTGTTTTCTTTTTTCTTTTTATGAGTACACATTATGGTGCATAACGAATACATTCACTGTGAGTAGTTTGTACATGTACATGACACATCTTAATTCTTTCTATGCTCCTTCCCTCTTCTCCTCCCTTCTTCCTTTGCCCATTTCCCATTTGCAAAAGATCTATCTTCCTACTTCCTTTTACCTATTCTTATTTTGTACTTTAATTTATTTATACTTTGGGTTTCTCATATAAGAGAAATCATATGATAATTAAGCTGTGTGTCTGATTTATTTTTCTTAACATTATGGATTTACTGTGCATATATTTTCCTACAAACAACTAAAGCGTATCCTTCTTTATAGGAGAGTAGTACTCCATGTGTGTATAAGTACCACATTTTCTTTATCTATACATCTGTTGATGGACACATAGGCCATTTCCAAATATTAGCTGACATGAATTGTGCTGCTATAAACTTGAGTATGCATGTATCACTGGAATATGATGTCTTTAACTCTTTTGGGAAGATACCTAATACTAGGATAGCTGGGTCTAAAGGAAATTCTACTTTTAATTTTTTTGAGGAATCTGCGTCTTGTTTCCAGAAGGGTTAGACTAGTTTACATTCCCACCAACAATGCAGAAGAGTTCCTTTTTCTCCACTGTTTCACCAGCATTTAATTCCTTGATGGTAGCCATTCTTCCTGGAATAAGATAAACTTTCGGTGTTGTTTTAATTTGCATTTCTCTAATGGCCAGCAATGCTGAACATTGTTTCCTATATTTATTGGCCATTTGTACTTCTTCCAAGAAGTGTCCCTTCATTTCAGTTGCCTATTTTTTGATAGAATCTTTTATTTTGAGGAGTCTAGTGTTTTTGAGTTCTTTATACATTCAAGGTATTAGTACTCTGTCTGAGGAATAGGTGGCAAAAATATTTTCCCATTCTGTAGGTTGTCTCTTCACTCTGTTGGTTATTTCCTTTGCTGTGCAGAAGCTTTTTAATTTTATATAAGCCCATTTGTTGATTTTTTTTTGTATTTCTTGAGCAATGGGGTTCTGTCCAAAAAGTCCTTTCCTATGTCTTTAAGAGCCTTACCTATTTTATTTGCCAGTAGATTGTTTCTGTTTTAATATTTAGATCTTTGATCCATGCTGAGAAATATCAGTCTAGATTCAATATTTTGCATGTGGATGGGCAGTTTTCCTAGCACCACTTGTTAAAGAGGCTATCTTTCCTTCAACATATGTTTTTGGGCCCTTTGTCAAGATCAGGTATACGAATGTGCCTGGGGTTGTTTCTGTATATTCTATTCTATTCCATTGATCCACATGTCTGTTTTGTGCTAGTGCCATGCTGTTTTTATTACTATAGCTTTGTAATATAACTTGAACTCCAGGATTGTAATGCCTCCTCCTTAGCACTTGTTGCCCAGGGTTACTTTTGCTATTCTGGCTCTCTTCTGGTTCCATATTATATTTAGGATAATTTTCTCTAGTTCTGTTAGGAACACTGTAGATATTTTTATTGGGATTGATTTGAATCTATATATCAGCTTTGGAAGTATGACCATTGTGACAATATTGGTTCCTCTTCTCCAGGAACATGGAATATCTTTCCATTTTCTGATGTCCTCTTCAAATCTCCTTTTTTGGAGTACTATAATTCCCAAGGAAGTCTTTCACTTCCTTGGTTAGGTTAATTTCTAAGTACTTTTCTTGGTGCTGTTGTGAATGGCTTTGTTTTCCTAATTTCTTTCTTACTGAGTTCATTACTGTTGTACAGGAGCGCTATTAATTTTTGTGTGTTGGCTCTATATCCTGCTACATTACTGAATTTGGTTATTAATTCTAGGAGTCTTTTGATGGAATTTTTTTGGTATTCTGTGTAGAAGATCACATTATTTGTACATAATGATATTGACTTCTTCCTTTCCTATACACATCCCTTTTCTTTCTTTCTCTTGCCTTACTGCTCTGGCAAATGATTTGAAGGCTATGCTGAACAGAAGTGGAGGTAGTAGGTATTCTTCCCTTGTTCCTGATTTTAGAGGGAAAACTTTCAGTTTCCTCCCATTTAATATGATGGTGACTGTTGGTTTGTCATAAATGACTTTTATCAGATTCAGGTAAAGTCCTTCTATGCCTATTTTCTTCAGTGTTTTTTCTTTTTTAGTCATGAATGAGTGTTGAATTTTGTCAAAAGTTTTTCTGTATCTACTGGTATGATCATGTGATTTTTGTCATTGCTTCTGTTTATGTGGTGGATTACATTTATTGATTTGCATATCTTGCAATCCTGGGATGAAACCTATTTCATCATGACCTATGATCTTTGTGATGGTTTTTTACATTCCATTTGTCAATATCTTATTGAGGATTTTGCAACTATGTTCTAAGGAGACTGGCCTGTAATTTAAAAGTGATCTATAATTATGATATAAATACAAAAACAAACCAAATATTGACACACAGCAAATATCTACTAAAAGCAACAGCTCTACTTCATTAACAATGGAAAATGAGGGCTGGGGATTTAGCTCAGTGGTTCCGGCGCCTGCCTCGAAAGCGCAAAGTCCCAAGTTCAATCCCTGGTGCCAAAAAAAAAAAGAGTA
>NW_004624747.1:12363791-12434722 GCF_000247695.1 Heterocephalus glaber | reverse complement strand
GGCGACGTCCTGTGCGGGCAGTGACGTGAGCTGACCTGCGCTCTGCGCCGCTCCCGCCCCTCCGCAGCCCGGCTGCACTTGGGGCTGCGCGCGTTCTAACCGCCTTCGAGGGCGGCGCTGGAAAGGGTGCTAACCGTCTTAGCAGGTGCTCACTGTGTGTTTTACGTGCTTTTCTGTAGCCCAGCATTTACCCTATACCACCCCTAGGGTAGGTGCCGTTATTATCTCATTTAAAGGGGAGAAAATTGAAGCTCGGGAAGTTAAGAGAGTTGGTCGAGGTCACACTGTTAGGAGGGGGATCAGATAAAAGCTCATGTTTGTTTGACTTCCTTGGGAATGTGGATGAACTTGAACTCACATCCGAGTCCCAGGCTACGAGGCTGGAATCAGGTCATCCAGAGAAGCCAGGGCTGTGTGGCAAAGATGCTTCTCGCACAGCTGGAATCTGGATAGCAGAGGACCCCAGGCTGCCTTATCTGGGACCCAGTGTTAGATCATCTTCGCTCCTCTCTCACTGGGAGTGTGCAAAGGGCATGGCTGCACCCAGGGGAGCCCCTGCAGTGTGCGTTCAAAGGCCTGACAATTCTGACCTTTCCCACCTCCTCCGATGCACCAACCCTAATATGTCCTACAGATGCTGTGAAACCCATGATCCCTGCCAAGAGCAGCAGCCAGAGAGCAAAGCCCCACAGGACAGGGAGCAGTGGTGCAGAGGTGATCTGCTTGGTTCCAGTGAGGCTCCTGACCTGTGGTTCAATGGCTCTGGACACAAGTGACTCTGATCCTAGCAACCAGGCCTGGTGCTGGGAGATGTGAATTCTGAGTATGGAGGGACTCGAAAGTCCATCACAGTTGGGACCCAGCCTCACCTTGGCCAAGCAGAAAACCTTCCTAGCTGTGTGACCTTGGACAGCTTAAGTAATTTTTCTGAAGTCAAGATCTTTATGACACTTAGGTCAGTTTCCCAAGGCTGAATCCAGGACACTGAGCCACAAGCAAAATTTGAATAACTGATAATGATCAGTGAGCTTGCTGTATGTCCAGGACCATGCTAAATGAGACATGTGTATACATGTATTTGTATATGTAACAAGTGTGTATACAAACATACACATATATATTCTAATTTAGCAATCTCAAAAATCCTAACAGGTGGACATATTATCTTTATCTTATAGATATGGAGAGAGGTTGAGTAACATCAAACCTAGTAAGTGGTGGAGGTGGGATTTGAACAAGGGCAGCTCATCTCTTCTCCATCACTTTCACTGCTTCTTCTTTTGGTTAAGTTATTAGCACTTGAAGCACAGATGCCATCCCTTTGGAAACAGAAAAAACCTTGTTTTTAGGCACTTGAAAATCATCATCAGAAAGCAGAAGTCCCCTGTATTAAATTCTGCATGGTAGTGATAGGGAAAAGTTTTAGGTAACTTAGTAGAGTGAATATTAAGGTAGCTGTAGAAGCAAAATAAGTAATGTGTTCCTTTAAGATTTGCTTTTCCCATTACTCTTGTTGTTTAAGGTGACTTTAAGGTGATGGTTATCTGACTCTTTAACCAATAACTTCATTAACCTAACAAAGTTACTATGCCTGGGTGAATTTACAATGTATATGTGCTTACCTTTTGTCTGTGACTTGTAAATAGGAACTGAAATTGTATGTAAACATCAAAGACCACTAGGGATGAGATAATGGCTAAAAAGGATATGAAAAGGAAACACTGGACAAAGGGGTGCGTGGATACTAACCAGGCTGATTTCTGGCGGTCCCACCTGCTTCCAAGTAGAACTTTTATTATTTTACCCAAATTCTGTGTCTCTGTGTATTTCTTTCCGAGATTTCTGGAACAATAGCCAGTGGGGAGCAGAAATCACACAATGGCAGCATATTCTTCAGGACTGAAGATATAGCTCAGTGGCAGAGCACTTGCCTAGCATGCAGAAGCCCCAAAGTTCAAACACCAGTACCAAAAAAAGAAAATGTCTTTCACATCCCAATTGATGCCTACCCTATATTAAAATCCCCTGAAAGTGCCGGGGATTTAGCTCAGTGGTTTCACCACCTGCTTCGCAAGCACAAGGACCCAAGTTCTATCCTCAGTACCAAAAAAAAAAAGGTATTGATTTTGAGGGCCAGGGATTTAGCTCAGTGGTTTTGCTGCCTGCTACACAAGCGCAAAAACCTGAGTTAGATCCCTGGTACCAAAAAAAAAAAATCCCCTGAAAGTTCTGCTCTCTTGACAATTTCCCTTGTTAACACTGTAAACATTTTCCTTGGGGTCAAACAGGTCATGCCAATTAAAGGTGGAACTGATATGAAGCATAAGGGAGTAGAGGCAACCTGCTGAGGAGTGTTGAATAACCAGAAGACCAGTTATACCAGTATTGAAGTGGGAGCAGTAGCTTTAACTATCATAATCTTATGTGGATGTAAAGCACCTTGAAATAAAGTATGACCAGAGCACTGTTATTTATTTTATCAATCATAGTTGTCTTCGATGTTAAATTCCTATAGAATGTCAACATATAATAATTATAAAGTTTTACAGGTAAAATTTGAGATCAAGGGCCAGGGATTTAACTCAGTGGCACTGTGCTTGTCTCGCAAGTGCAAGGTCCTGAGTTCGATACCTGGTACAAAAGAAAAAAATTGAGATCAAGGGCAACATAGCATTTTAGCATGACAATGATGACATTATTATATTAGAAATATTAGGTTTTATTATTATTTCTGAAGTACATTCAAATTTATATTTTAGTATAAAGTAACTTTTTAGTCAGTTATCTTTATCTAATTACAAGAATTAAATAACATAAACTTTTATCTAAATTTTTAACCTTTTAATAGAGGGCCATAAGGGCTGGGGATGTAGCTCAGTGGCACAATGCCTGTCTGGCAAGTTCAATCCTCAGTACCAAAAGAGAAAAAGAAAGAAAAAGAGAGTGCCATATAAGTAAAATGTACTTGTTTATATGTGTACTTTATAAATGTCTACTTTTTAATCTTTAGAGTGACATTGACTAGACTGTAGATTGTTTATGTAGCTCCGTTATAACAGAATTACATAAAACAATCACACAATCATAAGCCTTGAAAAAGTATTCACTGTCTCATGTTGGATTGGCATACATATTTCAGCACAAGTAGTTGGAACACAAATGAGGGAAAGTATTGGAAGCTGCACAAACCCCCAGTCACCTGACCAAGGGTATGGCAAATGGATTAAAGAAAAAGACAAGACAAGATCTTAATGTATAAATGAGGGGCCCAGAATGGTCAAAGCTCTTATCTGGATAAGACACTGTCCCCTGGAGCTTGCCACTATTTATTGAACACACAGCTTCTAGAAAGGAAGAGGCAGTGCAGGGAATAGTGGAGTGGAGAGCACAGATGCGAGCGGGGTCCTAGCAATAAGGGAACGAAACATTCTAGCAAGAACAGATCATTGATTAATAGGAAATTTGTTTCTTCACATGGATTAATTTTTGCCCCTATAGCAGTTTTCTGTATGAGTCATGCCGCCCTTAGCTGCACTATTGTCTTCCCATCCAAGACATCACAGTGTCATGGATCATTGAGACCTCTTCTGTAACCAGTAGTGTGGGCAGTTTTTCCTTTTCCACACACCACCTGCTGGCTCTTCAGGCAAGCCATTGTACACTAATAGGCAGACTCAGACTTTTGAAAGCCAATTTATGACTTTGTAGCTTGCTTAGGGTGGTCTCCATCAGGAAAGTCAGATGCTTGAGCCTGAAAAAGTTTACCATTATAAACAACTTTAGCCTGGAAATTACTAGCATGATAAGATATTTTATCAATTTTATGTCTTTGAAGGCCTGCACTTGAGAAACACAAATACATTTAATATATCATGAGGTTAGCAATAATTAGCATGACAGCTGAAAAGAAATCTTTGTGTATATTTACTGCTTTTACTCTTATGGCAAAATTTAGACTCCTTTAACAGGTTTTACAGGGTGTAATTGTACTGACAAAAATTAAGGTCCTCTTTAGGGCTCTTACAAATTTAGGAAACAATGCTAATGGCCATGCATAGACTTATTACCAAATATACAAGTGTATCTTGTTTATACAAGAACAAAATGCTTGTTTAACCAAAGGCAATAAATGCAGATCAAGTTTTAAGTGGTAAGACCAAATCTAAAGAGATGCCAACTTTTGATCATTTTGTAAGTCTAAGTTCTAAATGTATACTGTATAAAAGAGAGCACCTGTTAGTTAGTTTGTGTGTACTAAACTTATGTAGCCTTAATTCTATGACCTTAACTTTAAAGCCTAGACTCATAGCATAGCTTGACTTTAGATCTATCTCTAGTCTCAGGTTTATAGATTGTGTCTTAAGCTAAGGTAATAGTTGTTCATTTAACTAATCATAAACTGATTATTGAAAATTTTACAAGCCGCTGCTTAAATAGTCTTTAACTATTAAAAGCTCAGTTTTTAGTAACCAAAAGCCTAACAATGTAAAACGTAGGAAACTATCTTAGTAAAATATGGAAACTTTGATTTTTAATCTAGTTTTGTAAGTTTAGTCAAGAGCATCTTAATATCTTAAGAAAACCTTGCTTTAGACATAGAAAATTTAACCTTTTAATTATAGGCAACTTAAATACATTATAATAATTTATTTAATAATGTTTGTTGGGGTATGCCACCAAAAGCCTCTGGGGAAAAAAGAGACATCCCATCAGTGGCTGAGCACTTTTCTGGCATGTGCGAGGCTCTAAGTTTGATTCCCAGAATCCCTGCCCCTAATATCTGGGTTTAGACTAACACTGACATCTATTCAGTGAATAATTTAAGGCAAGTTACTTAATCTTCCTGAGCCTCAATTTCCTCTTCCTGGCCAAGGTGATTTTCCAAATCTTTCCTGTTCATCAGGGACCATCCTGGATCAGGAATCAAATCTTCAGTTGGTTATCTGTCTAAGACTGAGCTCTTACTGGACTCTGACTAGAAAGCATGAGTTTCATGAGACCAGTGAAAGTCAAATTCATATCTAATCCCCTCCCCTAACATTTGCCAAAATGCTGTAAATGTAGGACATGTGAGTAGTTAAACCTGGTTGGTTATGATGATGTAATGCAGAGAAGGTCAGGCTAACGAGTGTAGGTTTTATCCTATGGACAATGGGGAGCCACGGAGAGCTTTTGAGTGGGAGGATACTAGGACCGGATTCATACCACATTAATAATAACAATGATGATAGTAAGGAGAATTGAGCTGACTGTGGGAAAATGTGAACTCTTCCGCTGTACCAAGAACTATGCTATGTGCTTTACATTCTTCAGAGTGCTGAGACCTGACAATGATCCTCTGAGCTTTAGTTAATTGGCCATGTATGTGCTGGATGGATTGAAGGGAAGAGTGGCTGGAGTCTTTCGTGACTTGATCAGGGCCTCCATTAAGGGGGGACAGTGAATATGGACTTAACAAGCCTCCAAACACACAGCACATGTTTATCAATTTGATTGGTTATGAAATACCTCTTCAACTTAGTAAAATGTCCAACCAAATCGATTTAATCCCTTTTAGATGTAGGAACAGCCAAAGTAACCATAGTAGCTTGTAGAGAAAGAGCCTCATTAGGTTTAAAATGGGAGTGGTGATATGACTCATTGACAGCTGGGTCACAATGTCCCCTGAGAGGATGTAGTAGGAAGTGTCTGTGAGAGGAGTTTTGTAGGGAATACTGCCTGAAGCAGCTGATTTGGGACAGTTCTGTCTTGGTTGTGCTCTCCTGACATGAGACTTCCTGTTCTCTTCAGCTGAAAGTTCCTCTGGAACCATCCTGAAATTTCTGGCTGCCCTTGTAACCATGTTGTTTCTCTTCTACAATTTCATCTCTTCATCACCATTTCCTCCTTTCCTTAAGTTGGAAACAGCAACATCATAGAAGCCCTTTCTGCACAGGCTTATTATATTAGTCTGTTTCTTGTTGCTATGGTGAGATACCCAAGGCAGGCTACTTATGAAGTCAAGAGGTTATTTTACTCACAGTTTTGGAGGCTTAAGGGCTGGTGCAGGCATCTAGCTCAGCTCTGGTGAGAATCTTGTTGACTGGGTCACATGGCAGATCACATCACGGTGGGAGTGCATGTGGGAGCAAGAGATCCTATCTTGAGACAGGAAGCCATAGAGTCTGGAGTCCCACAGTCCTTTGCTAAGGACTTCCTTCTAGGCCCCACCTCTTAACATCACCACACTGGTGCCATGATACTTGGGGACAAATTCAAACCATATCCAAAAAACTGCACGTGTCAATCACCAAGCTTGCTGAAGTGAATCCCACACGATGTCCTTTCCTTCTCCATCTCCACTGCTGGCATCATCTAGGGCACCATGTTGCTCATACTCGTGTGTGATGCCACCACCTAATTGGTGTCCCTGACACTCACCTGGCCTCTCCAACCAATTCCTCACATTGCAGCTGGAATGCCACTTCCAGGATTCCAATCTGGTATGCCATTCCTTTGTTCAGGCCACAGGCCCCAGGTGCCAGCATTAAGGTCTGGTGATGACCTGGCCCCTTCTCAGTTCCTGTCCCCCAGGTGTGACTACTCTCATGTTCCAGCCTTGCCATACCTTCTTCTTACAGGTCCCCAAGGCAACAGGGTCCCTCAGACTTTTCCAGGGAATCACGTCCTCAATCTGACACTGCAAAGCCCAGTAAGTGTCCCATTTCCTTTAAACAACTTATATTTTATTTATAATAATTGTCCATCAAACTTTTAAGCCAGAGAATAGACATTTCAATGGTAATTTGGATTCATGTGCAAATTCTACATGCAAATAAATACTCTCTGCTAATCTCTGGTTTGATTCAGATACAAAGGTGAGAAAGAGCTTTGTAATCAGAGGAATGCATGAAAAACAGAGCACCCTGAATATGAAAAGAACTCAACACACATCTTCTGGCTGATTAACACTTAGTTCTCAGAGGAGCCTATGAGATAGGAATAATTATTTCCCTCATTTTACAGATGAAAAACCGAAGCTCAGAGAGGTTAAGCCAGTGGCTCAGAGAAAAACAGCATTAGAACCCAGCACCCAAGTCTTAACCCCCACAGGTACTGCCTGTCAGACTCACCCATTGCTAAAGATTCCGCTCCATGTTGGTGCCCAAGAACAAGAGTTTTTACAACCACCCAGTGGCTTTGCAGGGTCCTCATCTTGAGAAACCTGTTAGTAGGGCGTTACCTCCACACCTTCCCAGTGCTGAGCAGAGCAACAAGAGCAATGGGAGTTACAGCAGGTTACTGAACAGGAATGGGGCTTGAACCACCGTACCCCGGGAGGTTGGAGGCCCATAAGGTGAAGAGGGGACACTAGGGGCAATTTCAACTGCAGATGGTGCAACAGGTCCTGCCCCTCCACAGACCCACCACTTTGAGTGCGTAAGGGGACAGATAGGTGGCATCACTCAGGTCTGGGATGTGGCTGATGTGAGAAGAGGAGGGGAACAATAACATGGAGACCCCAGGACAATATTTTTTAAAACTTTTGTTTTAAAATACAAAAAAACGCCAAACAAACAAAAAACCCTGGAGAAGTGGATCTACACCTGCAAGTTGCTGTGAAATGTGACAAAATAATGAGATAAACTTACAGCCACAGGGAGAGATGAAGAGACAGGCAGGTAGGTGGGACACTAAGTCCAGGCACAGAAAGATGACATCGAGCTGGTGGCTGAGGGTTAGCGTTTGCTGTCCAATACCTCAACTTGTTAGCGTTTGAAATGTCTCAAAAAAACACGTTAGGATAAAAAAGGACACGGAGGAGAAAAGCTAAGAGAATCTGGGGACTGAAGAAGAGCAAAAAGATGAAGAGTGGGTGAGAAAGGGCTAGAAGTTGGGAAGAAGCCAGCCAGGGCAAGTGGCTCCCACTCACGGTGCAGAGAAGCCCACTGAGCTTTTGAAAGTATAAGGCTCCCTTGTGTGCTTTGGAGGCTCAGAACCTAAGTCATAAAAGGAATGGGCCAGGCTCTGAAGTCAAACAGATTGAATTCCCCTCCTGGTCCTGTAGCTGTGTGACTATGGATAAGCATCTTCACCTCTCCAAGCTTTGCTGTCCTTGTCAAAGAAAGGTGGCTGAGGGCGGTGGGAAGGCATGAAACTGCTATGAAAAGTGCCTGGCCCCACCCACCCACCCTTCTTCCAGGGCAGCTTCCTTTTTGCCAGGTATATGGATGGGGCTCCACGTAATTTTTATTTTTTAAACAAAGCCTTCCAATGCCTAGGAATGAGCACTACAACCCAGCCCTCAGCTTCCCTCCACTGCACCCCAGCCGCTCCTGGGATGGGAACTTCAAGGTCTCCGCTCCAGTACTGTATGGTCCACACAATGAATTAAAGCCAAAGTGCTTCCTTCAAAAATAGTTTATTCTGCACGTTTCCAGGCAGGCTTACTGCCCACCATTCCAGGGGAGCCGCTATTGCCTTGTTTTTCCTCCAAAGGCAAGAGGGTCTTACCGAAAGGAACCCTTCCACTCCTGAAGCAGCATTAGTCTCCAGCCACCTGAGCCTCTGGGTGGGACATGGGAAAAGTCAGCTTTCTCTCTCCCCACTGTTGTTTGCCAGAGTTGTCACTGGCGGATGGCCAGAATGTTTTCAGTTTTGAACTTGGACATCCTCAAGCATTCTAGCTGGTGGAGGCTTCCCTGGGCAGCCTTGTCGGTGTCCCCTCGTTCAGTGTCCTCAAACTGCCCACCACAGCAGTGGGTTGTGCCAACTCCCCCGACCCCCATCACTGACCCAGATGGGAGGGACCTGGGCATCCGAGACCCAGGATGCTGCATATCACCAAGTGCTAGGGGCATAGGCCAAAGTCCTCCCTGAGCACATGGGTGTGGCCTTCGCGGTCTAGCCCTGGTCACCACAGTACCACCCCTTGATGCTGGCTCCCACCAAGGTGATATGTGAGGAAGTGAGTGACTCAGGAGGCCCTCCGAGGGGATGGCGGTGTCCACTGCTGGGCCACAAGTCTGGGAAGGCTTCCTCTCTGCCTCTGCACCCACAGCTCACGCAGGCAGCACATGCTGCCCAATGGTGCGGAGAGGGATCCTTGCTCTCCTTGGAGGGCAGGGGTGAGCCAAGTACTGGGAGCCACATGAGAGGCACCTGCATATGCCCTTGCTCTGTGGCATCTCTTCATTTTGCTTCCTCTCTCTCCAAAAGGGAGAATTTGTTAGTGAGTGACAGGCACAGGCCAACAATGGGACATTCCTCCTGATTCGCAAGGATCATTTTGGGCACAAACTACCAGTTTATTCTCCTAAAAACAATTTGTACTCTTTCCTGGGTGATTATGTAGTATTCAAGTTAGCCTCATACAAAAATAGGTTTGCTCTAGTCTGAGCTATTTTTTTTCCCTGTTTATTCTGCTGAAGTAGACAACATGCTTATATCAAGTGCTGGCCTTGGAGTAAAAAATAAAAATAAAAGATTCTAAGATGTGATATAAAATCAGCTAACAACTACCTGGACTCTACACTCTAGGCACAAGGAAATCTGGATGGTTTAGTTCAATTTGATTCAGTGGTGCAGCAAAAGCACTGTCTGAAGAGAAAAAATGAACTTCCCAGAGTGGCAGGGAGGTGATTCCTGCTTGGGAGGGGCACCCTGAGCCTTTTATTGACAGAGGAGTTGGCTGGGGACCAGTAGCTCTGCCCACAGCAGTGCCCAGGACTAGTGTTTTGTTGTTGTTGTTGTAAGCAAGTTCCAAGATCCAGGTGGGGGCCTGCGGTGGGTCAGCAAGTTGTGCGGCTTCTCTTGCCCATGGCCCTGGGAATGGCTGGATCCAGCTCAGGTAGAGGCCGGGCTGTCCATGGTGGACAGCAGCTGAGCCACCTGGAGCCGCTCCCCTGGGCTGATGAGCTGACTCAGGTACACCATGGAGTCCATGGCCACCTCTGGGTTTTCCTGGACCAGACTGTGGGGAGGAAGAGAATGCTGGAGTTATTCCTGCCACTCGGCCTGGTGGCCACAAGGTGGCAGAGTCCTTGTCCTCTTCCTGGGCTAGAACCCTGAGCTGATTCCTTTCCTGCTGTGGTCACCAAAGCCATGACAATCCCATGAGGCAGGATGAGCTACTTCTGGGGGGTCAGAATGCTTCTCAGTAGCACTGTCCTTGCCATCACTGTCTACGTGTTGTGCCCTGAGTTATCTAAACTTCAGCTTCATGGCCCAGTCAGGTCCCACATCCCCCACGACAAGGGGGAGGTGTCTCTCTGGAAAGGTTGCCCAGGGGGTGGGATGTGGGTTCTCTAACCATGCAGGCTCCAACTGAGCTGAAACATGTCACCACATAAAATCCTGCAAAGACCCTGAGCTGAAGATCTCCCACCTCCCTGTGCTGCCCCAGGGCTCTGTGCCTCACCCTGGCCACTGTGCGGGAGATGGGGCAGGGGTGGTGGGCTGGGGTGGGATGGTGTGGGGGTGCACTCTCATCCCTGAGGGCTGGGCCAGGGCACCATAACCGGTATGGACTCAAAGGGCCACTCTGGGGTGCCACAGCTAGAGACCAGTCCAGGCTGGGTACTTGCCAGTGAGTCGGGACAGGGCAGGACACTTACCTGCGGATGGTCTTGAGGACAGCATCTCGCTTCAGGTATTTGATATTCTCCCAAATGGCCGAGCGGGGGCTGTCACCCTCCTGCCATTGCTGCTCCAGCCACTGCACCACCACCTGGTTATTGTCCCACAGGTAGGCCTGGGAGGGGCAGCACAGGCTGCTCAGACAGGTACTCTGCTGCAGGACAGGCCAAGGCAGCCCCCTCCCCCGCGCCCCAGGCCCACCTTGACAGCGCCTTCAGACTCCACGAACCAGCGGCGCAGCATGGACTCCATGTGCTCATGGCTCAGCTCGCCGCTGGCCCGGAGGATCTCCTGCTTGACCCGATCCTCCAGGAGGAGCCGGCGCAGGCGCCAATACAGGAAGGTTCGCGCTGTCCTCCACTCCAGTACATCCTGCGGGCACAAGAGCCAGGCCTGAGCCCCAGACCCAAGGCAGGACAGTGCATTCTGAGCCCAGGCTCTGTGATCAGCCCGTCACACAGGCCAGGAGCGCGAGCTCGGGGAGGGGCGGGGAGGAGCAGGAAGAGGCAGGGCTGCACTCTGCCACTACCACTTCTGCCCAGAGTCCCCTGCCCGGAGTCACACACAACTGGCACCTCCTCCACCCTCGTGGACACAGCGCAGGTCATGCGGGGCCAAAGGACAGCACTGCGACAAGGGGCGTGACAATGGCGCACAGGGACAGGGGCCGATCGGGTGGGGGGAGACTTCGGGAACAGGGGCCCCAAACCTTCCCCAGATCGGAACTGGCCCAGCAGTTGTAAACACATCAGACTAGTGGTTCCCAAACTTTGTGCCCCAGGAGATCTCGTGGGGATGTAAAGAAATAGTTCCCCCATCCCCTCCCCCATATTCAGGTTTCATATTCATATGACTCTGGTGAGCCACGCGGGCATTGAGTTTTTTAAAAGCTCCCCAAGTGATCTTTAAGTTGGCCAATTCTAAACCCTGAAGCCCCAATCTCCTTGGTGTTTGGGAGCCAGTGACCCTGGGACGGGCCCTTCACACCCTGCGTGCCCTTACAGAGATGGCGCCTTTCTCCAGCATCCGGCCTGGTGTGTCGTGCAGTTCCGCAAACTGCACTGCCACCTGGTGGTAGATGGGAAGGAGCAGCTCCTCGCGGGCCTTCAGCTGGCCCTCCAGGTCCTTGCGATCTTTGTCCGACAGCTGGGACGACCCTGAGGACAGGGGAGACAGGCTGGTCAGGACATCAGAGGAGACCAGGGAAGGCAGTCGCCAGAGGCTGGGGTGGAGGATTTTTCTTTGAGAGGGCACAAAAATGTTTCCAGAGTTCGATCCCCGGTACAAAAAAAAGGTTTTCAGGACAAGCCTTGCCCCACGAGATCACCCCTAAAGCAGCTTGTGGATGCTGTATCAGATATGTATTCACAAATGCAAGTCGGCATTCTAGAGGCAGCTTCCTTCTGACCCCTTCCACCAGGCCCACTGTGCTTCATAACCAACTATCGGTTATTATTTTAACAAATATTACAAAATACAGTATAGGATATGATAACAACTGTGCCAATTTGATAACTTAGATGCAACAGATTCCTTGAAACACACATCACCAAAGCTCTTCCAAAGGAAACAGATCATGGTAATAGTCCTATATAAAATAAAGAAGGCGAGCTGGTGGTTAGAAAGCTCTCATCAAAGATTTAAAGAAATAATACCAGTTCTACACAAAAGGAGAAAATAGGACAGTAGATCTCCCAAAATACTGAGGTCAGCTTTTCCCTGATACCAAACCACAGAAATCTCACACACACCCACACACCCATGAGAGAGAGAGAGAGAGAGAGAGAGAGAGAGAGAGAGAGAGAGAGAGAGGTGTGTATGTCGTGAGCAGGTCATAAAGACATTGCCATAATGTAGACACCTAAGATGGACATCTGAAGAAAACTGCATTTGAAGACTGCATGTGAAACAAAGCCACCATTCACATACCCCACATCTGACTGGAAATTCTAAAGGGATATTTTGCCACCATAATTTTGATTTCCTTACTGGCCCAAAGTGCTTCAGTTTTTAGACTTTGTGTGTGCTAAGAAATAAATTTCGATGGCATTACAGGTTGAACATCCCTAATCCAAAAATCTGAAATACAGAATGCTCCAAAATCTGAAAATTTTTGAGCACTGACATGGTGCCACATGTGGAAAATTCCACACCTGACCTCATATAATGGTATATCACAGTCAAAAAGCAGGTGCTCTGGAAATACTGTATGAGACAGGTGTAGAGGCACACACCTGCAATCCTAGCTGCCTAGGGGGGTTGAGGCAGGAGGATCAAAAGTTCCAAGTCAGCCTGGGCAACTTAGTGAGATCCTGTCTCAAAAATTAAATAAATATGGGGCTGGGGATTTAGCTCAGTAGCGCCCACACCTGGCTCACAAGCACAAGGTCCTGAGTTTGATCCCGAGTACCTAAATAAATAAATAATAAATAGGCTGGGATGTAGGTGAGTGGCAGAGAACTCAGAATTTGTGAGGCTCTGGGCTTAAAAAATTGTATAAAATTACTTTCATGCGGTGTGTAGGTGTACATGAAACATAAACAACTTAAGTTGATGAAAATGAGGGCCTGTGGAGAGGAGGAAGATGAATTCCGGTTGTCCTCATTCTTCAGTGTAGTAGCATCAATACCAGCTTCAGGTATTCTAAGAAATTATGTCATGTTCCAGTTTTCCTAACAAATAAATTACATATAATAATAAAAGAATTTCATGGGTCCCCTCCCCAAGATATCTCATTGAGATCTGACGCACTTCATTTTCAGTCAAGGGATATTCGACTTGTTCATACGTGTTTTTTACTGTTAAAAGGATTTTGTTGGAACTGTGAACATCTTAATCTCACAGCAATTGCGGCTGTGTTCGGAGTCTCTGTTCTATTTTTAAAGCGCTAGACCGCTGCCGCCCTGCGAAGCGAGGGCCTCGGTGCCTCTTACCGAGCCGCGCCACGAGCTTCCGGGAGGTCGGGTCGATCCTCCTCACGGTCTTCACAAGCTCTTTCTTTCGGAACTTAATCTCCACCGTTCCCTCGGGCTCCAGAATCCCGCCCCTGAGAGGAGAAGAGCCGGGACTGACTGTGGTGCTGCGCCCGGCGAGCACAGCGAAGGCCCGGAGGAGCTGGAGGTGCAGCGCAGCTGTGGTGTCGCCCTCAGCCCGCGCCCGCCGCTGTCACTTCCCTCTGGGCCTCTGCTTCTGCACCCGCAGAAGAGATGACTGAGCTAACTTTTAAACTAATGCTTTCCGGACTCTGAAGAGCTCTTTGAGCTTTAAAAACATTGTTTTTCTCCATGATAACCTAACTCTCTTGCTCTCTGGACATAGACCTTTTGGACTTCCCTAATCTCTGCTCTCTTAGGGTAAGAAACTCATTTCTGAGTTCTTTAAAGCTGACAAGGCACAAGGAGAGCCCAGCATGGTCCTGTATGAGTGGCCCTCTCATTCCCTACCTTCTAACTACCCCTCAGTCTCCCTCACCGCATTATTCTTCTGACAGTTTGGAAGCCTCAAGGAACACAACAGGCTGCTCTGAGCTTCCCAGTGGCCAGAGAGAAAAGTTACCAATGGCCTTAGAAGAGTGCTGCTCAGGACCCTCAGTCTCCCCGAGGACTGAACTCAGCAGCCCCGGTGAGGGTCAGCACCATGAAGGCAGGACAGGCCTAGCTCACTTGCCCCCATGCTCCCATACCTAACAAAATGCCTGGCACACAGTACTCAGTAAGCGTTTGGGGAATTAACGAGTGAAGGACAGCATGGACACAGGAACGGTGAGCCTAAGTTTTGGGCAGAACCACTCCACAGCACAGGGTTCCTGTGAAGGCGCCAACCACTATGCCGCAGGCACTGCTGTCAGCTTCCCTTCCGGAAGAGCTCCTGGGTTACCTCCTCCTAAAGAGAGTGCCAGGGGTTCTCACCATGCAGAACCAGTGTTAGGTTACAGGTCAGGGTTAGATTTTGGATTTAGAGATGTGTTAAATATTAAGGTGTGGGAAACCACTCAGAAGGCTGCGGTGGGAAGGACGGTAAACTGTGCCTCCCTCGGCAGCTGCAAGTCCCAGAGAAAGGATCAACAAACAGCTGAGATCTAAGTGAGACGAAATATATGTCTGGGAATATTCTGCCAATTATAAGAAACAGACAAACCTGACTTCACAGGATTGCTTGCTCCCTTTTCTAAGTTCAATAAAAGTGAGAAGCACTGCCAGTTTGGAGCTTTTTGTCCGCTAGAGGCAAGAGACCCCTGGCACCTCTTCCAAATTATCTGTGGTCTTTTGTCTTTAATCCCTGTTTGACCCCTCCGGTTAGGTCTTCCTAGCAGGCTGCATTCCTGCATTAAGGTATTCATTCTGCCATCTGTTCAGCTGGTATTTCCTGCCCCATACTCAGGCACCGAGCTGGGCCCTGGGTTATAAAACAAGACTCAGGGACTGGGGATGTCAGGGACTGAGTAGAGCAGCTTGCCTGACAGACTCCAGAAAGCACAGGTGCTTTTGTTCTGCCCACCCCCTCCTTTCTTTGTTCAGGACTGGGGATTGAACCCAGTGGTTCATCATCCTACCGTGTTTCCCTGAAAATAAGACCTAATCAGCCTTGAAAACTAGAGATCAAAAATGCCAGTCCCAATCACCCTGCCTTACAGAGTAGCCACCAAGCAAGAGAATAGTGAGGTATGATGTTCTGCATGACACTGGCCATCACCATGGTTATGACCAGCGCTTCTTTCTGGTTAGGTCTTTTATTAGGGGAAACATGATGGGTAGGCAACTGTTCTACCACTGAGCTACATCCTCCACCATTCTTATTTTTCATTTTGAGCTAGGGTCTCACTAAGTTGGCCAGGCTGACCTTGAACTCAAGATCCTCATGCCTCAGGCTCTTGAGTAGCCTGGCTGGTCCTTATTTATTATTTTAATTGGCTTTTGTTTGTTTTGTTTGTGTATGTGGTCCTGGAGCTTGAACCCAGGGAACACTGGGCTGGATTGACCAGTATTTTTCATCTTTCAATTCTGAGACAGGGTCTTACTAAATTGCCCAGCTTGGTCTCAAACTTGGGACCCTCCAAGTGCAGCTTCCCAAGTAGCTGGGGTTACACAAGTTCCCCACTACAAGTGGGTAACTTTTTGGGTGTTGACACAGGATCTTGCTATGTTGCCCAGGCTGTTTCAAACTCATGATCTTTCTTACCAGTACTGGGAATGCATCACTGTGCCTAGTTGATCTTTTCTTTTGCAAATTCTTTGGGAAGGAGGTGAGTATAAGTTACGGAAGAGTTCCTCCACCACTTCCTGGCACCAGCCCCTAACTCTGCTGAGAAAATCCAATCACAGAGGAGGCTCTCTGTGCTTCAGGAAGTGATAACGGCCCCCATGATCCGCAGCCAGCACCCCACCCACCTGCTCTCTTTGTCCGCATACATCTCTATGCACAGGGGGTTGATGGTGGTGTCCAGGACCACCCAGGAGCCCCCACGGAGCTCTGCATAGGGTGGGAGGTAGATCAGGATGGGCTGTTGGTACTGCCGGAGGCCGTCCACAATGTAGGATCCAAATTTCAGCACCTGGTCATACATGTCTGCAAAGCAAGGCAGCATCTGGTGAGGGGAACTGAGGCCCCCACTTGTCCACACACAAAGCCCCAGCCTCAGTTGTCCTGGGGCCCTGAGAGAGTGTGTTTGGCTGGGAGGCCTGGGGAGCACTGAGGACTGGCTCAGGTACAGACTGCTCCCTAAGGGCCCATGGGACCTTGGACAGGTCACTCACCTGGCCTGGGCCAGGGCCCTCATCGGTAAGGGGAGGCACAGGAAGTGACCACGTCTAAGATCCTGTTCATCCTGGACTGAGCAGTCTCCCCCATGACTGTTCCCGCCCTGCCACATGTTTCCGGCACACAGACCCCTCCCTGAGCGGAACACAGGCCTTTCTCCCCGGCCCAGGGCAGCACGGCCCTCACCCCCCAAGACACATCCTCCAAGTGCCTGGGCCCCACGTGGTGACAACAAGGCAGTGACCTCATCCACAAGGGCACCGTGTGCCAGGGCTCAGCACACTGGATCCTCACCGCACCCTCTGGGCTTGGTCTTATTCTTACCCCCTTTCACGAAGGATGGAAACTGTGGCTCAGAGGGGTCAGGCAGCCAGCAAAGATGCACGGCAGATCTGCCTGCCTCCCACGCCAGCCCTTTCCTCGGCACCCACAGAGAGCCACTGTCTCTCCCAACATGCTCAGTGGCTTAGACAGCCCTGCACGACTCTGAGGTCACCTGAGGCCCCGTCAGCCCCAAGGGAGGCAGATGGGCACATGTCCTCCTCAGCTTGCCCTGAGGGAGGTGACTACCCAGGTCACTGGGGAGCTTCTGAGGTCAAGCCCCTGCCATGCGACTCAGTGTGACCCCCAGGAAGTCATGCTGCCTCCTGCTCTGTCCCTCAGCTATAGTACTGGGCGGTGTCACTGGAACCGCCTCCTGACACTGTAAGGTGACAATGGGAGTGAGCCAGAAACTGGCATCACTGTGCAGAGGAACACAGGCGGGATTGGCCTCACCTTTCATGCCCCCAGAGAACCCCCTCCAGTTGGCAAAGACCACCAGGGGCAGCTTCTCCCGGTTGAAGTCCTTGATGGCCTGGGCTGTCTTGTAGGCTGAGTCAGGGAACCACACCTGGCCTGCCTGCTGGAATATCTGCAACACAGAGCTGCCTGGATCAGACGACAGCCGCAGACATAGGGGCAGTGCCACAGCCTCGCCCTGCTGACCAGGCCACGTGAGCCACTCTCGCACCAACACCAGAGCCAGGCTCCAAACGAGGGCCGGAAGCTCATCCCTCAGGACCTCAGGGAACCCGCTCCCTGAGGCCCAGGGAGGCTCCCAGTGTCCCCAAACACAGGCTGATAGGGATGCAGCACCAGGCAAGGCCACAAAGGGCCTCTGCAAAGCCGACCCCAGGACCCATTGCCAACCTCTCTGCAATTCCAGGATGGGCTTCGGGCAGTCTCAGAAACAGCAGCAGGGGAATTGAGGGAGGCAGAGGGGTTGTGGACCTTTATCACCCCCAGGAAGGGGCAGACAGTGCAGAACATGATCCGTCCAGTAGGGGGAGCCAGAGGGACAGGGAGAGCCTGCCAGGGCCCAGGACCTGCCAAGGCCACGGCTTCACCAAGGGCGGGGGGATGGGCCACCACGCCAGGACCCATCCTGTTGGCAGAGCAGCGAAACCAGCAGGCAGCCAGGGCTCCTGGCCCTCACCTTGGCCTCAGAATCCAGGTTGGCAGGGTCGGCAGGGATCGCCACCTCCACGGTCCGTGTTTCTGTGGCGATCACGCCCACAGGGACGCCCCCCAGCCTGGAAGATGAGACGCAGGAGCTGGGCGCTGGGTGGCACCCAGGTGCATCCTGGGAACAGGGGGGCCAGTCCGGCCCAGGCCGCAGGCGTGGCTGGGCGTGGGGCTGAGGGTGTGTGGAGGAGAAGCCTCCTTTAACTTGGGGTTTATTTTATTGGAAGGCAAAGGAGAAGCTCCCGAGTGACAAGTGCCTCCCAAGATGGCGGAGCACGGATGCCCCTGAGTGGGGAGAGCTGGCACTGCAGGGCCTGAAGCACCAGGATCCGCCAGGACTTCCTATGTGGAAGGCCACGCCCAATACCATGTTTAGGAGTTGAATGCTTACTGCTCAGGAGATAAATAATAATGATAATGGCAGCCACTCCTGACTTAGTAAGCACCCAGTAATATCTTAAGTGCTTACCACAATAACCCTTTGGGGGTCGAATTATTACCCCCATTTTACAGAAGAGAACACAGAGGCCCAGAGAGAATGAAGGATGGGGCTGGGGCTGGACTTCAGGTCTAACTACAGGACCTGGACTATAGCTATGACACTGTGCCAGGAATCTGAGCGGTCATTTGTCAGGAACCGCTTTGGGCTCAGTGCAGTGGATGAACTTTCTGGCAGCAGGAGCCTTAGGAAAAGATGAGGCCTACGCTGCTAGCATGAGCGCCTCAGCTCTGGAAGTGTTCAAGCAATGAAGCCTTCCACCAGCAGTGGAGCACAGTAGGGCCTCTGAAGTGGAGATCCCGGTATTCCATTCCTGCAGTTTTCTGGTCAGGTGCCCCGGGCCACCTTCTGGGTCCCAAAGGGGATAGTGAGTGTCACAAGGGGCCAGGGTCCCTGCCCAGCAGGGGCTGGCTGAGAAGCCACCTAAGGCCACAGCCAGACAAGTCCAGACTTCATGAAGCCATTCATCATCCAGAAAACCTTTCCCCAAATTGGCTTTTGCTTTCAGAAAATCCTGGGGCCGAGGAGAAAGTGTCCCTGGCAGCCCTGGGGCTTAGTGCCTGAGAGTCCCCGTGCCTGGTGAGGTCAGGTGTGTGCGGCCTGCTCCCATCTTCAGCGTTACCTGGCTCGTCCTACAACCACGGTTGGGGCCCAGGGTGCCATGATTTCCTTGAAACTTCCCTGGTCGAAGAATCCGCTCTGCCAGGTACCCTTCAGTGCTGTGGGCAGAAGGCAGAGGCCCAGGTTGGAAGGTAGATGAGGCCCCCAGCGTACACTTGGCTGGGGAATCTCTCTAAGGACAACCTGACTTGGACCTCATGGCCCCAATATCCTTTTCCCCTAAAATTGTGCAGATCCCAACCCCTCACCCAAAACAAAACAAACAAAAAACATGGCTCCAAAAACTATATTGAGTCAGAAATTCAGTCCATGTGGAGCATCCACCTCCCTTCAGCCGCCTGTCAAGGACAGACACACTGAGATCTGAATCCAGTCCTGCCACCTTTCCCGAGGCCGGGGAGCCGGTGGCTGCCTTCCACAAAGTGGGGCTTCAGGAAGGGACCAGCTGCCCCGAGACCTCATCCTGGGCCTGCTGGCTGCAGAGTCATAGAACTGGGAGGAAAGTCTTCAGCTTCCCAGAGAGATGCAATATGAGGATGCCAACCCCAGCTCTGGCTGGAGGGGCCATGGTAACTTAAATCCACAGCCTGGTGTATACAGCTGTAGTTACAACAAGAAGAGAAAAGGCCTCAGCAGGCAGTGTCTCAAGCTACAGGTATGGGAGGTTAGGAATGAATTGGCCACTCCAGCCCTGGCCTCATCGCTGGCCCCACACCATGGAGAAAGTTGCTGGTAAGAAGCCCAACATTTGCCAGTTGAGATAGAGCCATCCCACTCAGTGCATCCAGAGGGGAAAACCCCAGAGAGATGGGAAGGGGGAGACACAAGGTATGGAGAATCTTGCCGGCTAGGGGCTGGCATGGTCCTGAGGGTCACATCTCCCGGAGGAGCTGACTGATGCCTATAGCAGCAGCACATGCAATTCTATACTTGGGATATGATGACAGGGTAGCTCAGCTTTCCTGTCTGTTCAGGGTGCTCAGGATGTAATAACACATCTCCAGGAGACAAACTCATCCCTTTCAGAGGGGAGGGAATGTGTGTTCACACGTGATTGTATGTGGGAGAGGCCAAGGTGCCCATCCTGGGAAACTCATAGCATCTCCTTGCAAAGGTTTAGCCAAACAGAAGCAGAAGAGGAAGGAGGGCTGGAAGGAGGCCTTCTGCTCTGAAACTTTAACATTTTGGCACCATGTTTCCCTCCTGTGTGACCATAGGGAAGCTCAGGGAGGGAGGCCATGCCCAACCTTTGTCAGTCAATGGCCCAGGAAGGGAATAGAGTAAAATCTCCATCCCCTCTCTCCCTCTGCATTTGAGCTCAGGTGCATTTGAGTTCTGGACTATGGGACCAAAAAAAAAAAAAAAAAAATCCTTCTAAGTAGCCCTTTATCTTAGACCTAGAAAAGCAACACAAGTCCCCCATCCCCAGCAAAACACTTGAGGACTTACTTGGGTGAGGCCTTCCTGCAAGCATCCACCGAGGGTCATAGGGCACTCTGGATGGATAAAACTCAATTTCTCTGTCGATGGGGTCAGTGGGTGTGATGATAGGGAGGGGGCTGTGAATATCCTAGAAGAGAAAGCCAGGTCACCAGCTCAGTCTCCAGGACTTGTCAGTCATAACTATGATCTGTTTGCACAGTTTTCTTCTCTGGCTATGATTATGCCTGGTTATGCAGCAATATCTTCTATCTTTGCAATTCTGTTATGTCTTAAGTCTTGTGTTAGCAATATCCTAACAGAGCTTCTGAAGCCACTGTTCTGGTTGGAAAATACCAGACAAAGACAGGCCAACCATGTATTCTTTGGAACTCTAGTTTTTCAAGTCCTGTGAGCACTCAGGGACGAGGTGCATTCAGTGAAGTTGGGATGTGACAGAAGGACTTAAGGAGTTGCTACTGTTCTATAAGGGCAGATAAAACACATGTCAAAAGAAAGAAAAGAAGAGGCTGACTACAGATAGTGATAATAGGGGCCATGCAGATGGGGAAAAGAAGCACTCAGGAATAAGAAGTGACATTTGTAATGTTTTAACTTGGGGTTCTTAGCAGCAGGACTGGGATGGGCTGAACACTAGAAACTAACATTTCAGAAATAAATATAGTGAAGAATAAGAACTTCCCTCATTTGTATAGAATGTTTTTCAACCAGAAACCATGCCCACTCTTACCTACCCACTATACTGCTGTCCAGTGGACCCCTATGAACCAGTCAGGACAAACGTTATCCCCATTGGACAGTGAAGAAACTGAGGCTCCAAAGAGGCCAGACTCTGCCTCATTACTGTCTAGTTAAAGAATCTCCACCTGAACTAACCAGGACAATCAGGAGTATCCCTTGGAGAGATCTAAACATCATTTCACTTCATCATCATGAAAACACCAGCAGCTTGGCGTTACTATTATCTACATTATTATTTCACAGATGAGGAATGTGAGGCTCAGAAAGATCAAGAGATTGTCCCAGGGTCACATCATGACTGAGGAGGAAGCCAGGAGTCAAATTCAGACTGACTATGAAGATTGAGGTTCTCTATTGTCCAATGTTGCCTCTTTTTACCCTTCGGAAAGGATCAACAGATGGCCTTCTCTTTTAAGCATGGCATCCAGATGACTCAAAAGGCAAGAATAGCTAGTCCAGAGCCAGGAGTCAGAGAGGGAAGGAGGAAGGAGTAAAATCCATCCTGGCCACATTTACAGTGCCCCCTGACTCCCACCCTCCCACACCCACTGAGGTGACAAGGACACAATTAGCAAATGAACTTGATAACAGAGTCTTCCAGGCTCTAAGCTGCAGGGGGGACAGTGTACCTTTGGCATATAAGACAGCCACTCTAGGATGGTGTACACCCCCTCAAAGTCATCCGGCACAGTGACATGGGCGACGCCGTTGTAATGCATGATCTGTACACCACCCAGCTGGTTGTTGGACGAGTAGACCTCTCTTCCCAGGACCTGCTTTGATACAACATGGTTAGCAATTCCTGACCAGTTCAAGGCCCTTCCATGGTTGGAAATCAGCTCACTCAGCGGTTCCCAATTTTGGCTGCACGTCAGGATCACCTGGGAGCTTTCAAGAATCCTGCCACCCAGACTGTACCCAGACTGATCACATGAGAACCTTTAAGCATTGTTGGTTTTAAATTTCTAGGTACTCCCAATATGCAGCCCAAGCTGAGATCCAGTGATGCAGCCCCTGACAACGTGGTCGATCTGGAAAGTTCTGATGCAGCCTGACTGCGGTGGGCCCAAGAATGCATATCTCTGACAAATCTCCCAGACGATGAGGATGCTCCCGGTTTAAGAACCAGACTTCTCACCCTCAGTGAGCTTCCAACAGACATTAAAAATGGAGACTCAGCTGGCTGGGGTGCTGCACACCTATAGTCCCAGCACTCTGGGGGGCTGAGGCAGGAGGATTGCAAGTTTGAGCCCAGTTTGGGAAACTCAATGACTTAGTGAGACCCTGTCTCAAAATAAAAATTAAAAAAGGGCTGGGGATGTGGCCCAGTGCAAAGGTCCTGATTTCAATCCCCAATACCACAAAATAAATAAATAAATAAATAAAAATAGAAACTTCATAGCAACATGGGAGATGTTTTAGCACAGTAAGAAAAAAAGTAGACTACTGAATTCACTGTGAATTAACCATGGAAAAATGGAATGTGAGAGAGGATGACACCAAAATTACAGAAGAACCAAAAACTACTTTTGGGGAACCTTTCTAGTTTTCTACAAAGTCTAATGCCACTTCGATAACTTTTTTAAAAATGTGAAAGAGTTAGTTCCACCCAAAGAGCTTAAAACATTTTATTTTGGCACATAAAGACCCCAGGTAACTGCAAATGGCTGCAAAGTAGCTTCTACATCAGTAGGAATGGAATTGGTTTCATACTGGGAAAAAAACCCCATCAGAGTCATCCTTAAAGGACCCCTGACCCCCACAAACCCTCCCCACAGGCCCCACCCTGGTCACCTTGTTAAGAGCTCGTACTCCTGTGAGGATGATATGGGAGTTTTCCACCTGGATCACCCGCTGGCCTAGCCTCACCAGATAGGCCCCGATTCCCAGGGAGCGGCAGGTCACCTGTGGGGACAGAGGGCTTTCTGAATTCCAGAGGAGCCGTGCCAAGGCCACACCGCTGGGCACAAACGGAAGGCCCCAGCCTATGGCAGCCTGAGTTAAGGACAGATGGAGAAAAAGCCATTTGTTGGAACTTGGCTTCTGCTATTATTTGGATCCTAAGTGGCCCCTAAAGGCCCATATATTGCAGGCTTGGCCCCCAGCTTGGCACTATTGGGTGTGGGGAAAACTTTAAGAGGTGGGAACTAGTAGAAGGTTCTTAGGTCACTGGGGGCGCATCCTTGAAGAGGACCTGGGACTCCTGCCCCCACCCTGGCTTCCTAACCACAAGATGAGCTAGTTTGCTCCACCACATGCTTCTGCTATGCAGCTCAGCCTTGCCATAGACCCCAAAGCAATAAGGCTGGAACCTCCAAACTCATAAGCCAAAATAAACTTTTTTCTTTATAAGCTGGTTACCTCAGGTGTCTGTTATAGTGACAGAAAGCTGAGCAACACAGTTTTCTATAAAAAAAAAAATCATGACTAACAAATAAGAGGGCTGCAAACACAAACAACAGATGCTGAATGTTTGGGCTCTTAAGACAATTGTGTGTAGCTCCTCAGACATCAGTTGCTTTACAGAAATCACAGCTTTTCACATAACCAAAAGCATGTCTGAGAGTGCATGGGAAAACTAGTGAAATCCAAATAAGGTCTATGCCATGTGGACAGTACTGTGCCACATCAACTTCCTGGTTTTGGTCCTGCTTAGGCAAGATGCTGTCATGGAGGAGGCTGGCCCTACAAGTTCTCTGCACCATCTTGTAAATTCTGGTGGGTCCTCAACAACTTCAAAGTTAAAAATCATGTATGTTGCATGTGTGTAGAAAACAAGCTGAAAAAAGACACTCATGCCTAATAATTCCCATCCTGGAAACTGAAGATGCAACAATGCATGTAAAAATAAAGCCTTGAATGACAGTTTATTATTAAAGAGTACTGCTACTAGTGCTGCTACTAGGCACAAAACATTTTTGGGAAGGTCATGAGGTTGGGCGGGTTATACTCATACCAGTTAAAGTCAGATAAAAGTTCTTCTACTTGGCATCTATGAATAAGAGATTAGACCCTGATTCAAACTAACCAACTATAAAAGGAAAGTTGTGATATAACTGTTAATCCTGAAACCAAACTGGATTCTGATCATATTAGAAAAAACTGTTGATTTGTTGTTGGGCATATTAAAAAGATTGCAGTTATATAAAAAAGGGGGGGAGGCAGGGCACAGTGGTACATGCTTATAATCCCAGCTACTTGGGAGGATGAGGCAAAGAGGATGCAAGTTCTAGGCCAGCATGAGCAACTTAAGGAGACCCTGTCTCAATTTAAAAAGAGAGAGAGAAACAAAAGGGTTTGGGATGTAGCTCAGAGGCATAGAACCCCTGGGTCCAGTCAATCCCCAGTACCACAAAAAGGAGGGGATCGTTATTTGTTAAAGGTCCACCTAAAGAAGTAATGGGTGAAAAGACCCAATCAAAGAGTGGCTTTAAAATATTATAAAACAGGGGGATTGAGAAATAGAAAAGGTAGCATGTTGACAATTGGAGGTGCTATGTAATTGGCACACAGGGGTATTAGTAATTCTCTCCACTTCTGTGACTATTTTAAAGTTTCCAGAATAGAAAATTGAAAAGGAAGAGAAAATGGGAGGGGACTCACCATGCTGATGGTGATGATCTCATCGTAAGCCAAGGAGGACTCCCTGGCAATCATGCCTGAGCCCTTAATGTTCTCCACACCCAAGCCATCTTCTTTCCCAATGATGTCTATGATGACATACCTTCAAGAAGCAAGTACAGGTTAAAGACCCAGCTCTACCCTCAACAAATCAAGGCAGACACATTTCCCATGGACCAAGGCAGGAGGGTTGCGAAAGGTAAAGTACTGGAAGGGGATAAATCAGCCAGGGGAAAAATGGTAGCAGGGTCCAAAGGTACACATGGTGGCACACATCTGTAATCATAGCACTCTGGTAGGCAGAGGCAGGAGGATGGCAAGTTTGAATCCAGCCTGGAGAACAAGCAACTCAGTGAAACCTTTTCTCAAAATAAAAAATAAAAACAGGGGTTGAGGATGTAGCTCAGTGTAAAGGCCCCGAGTTCAATCCCCAATACTGAGCAAAAAAAAAAAAAAAGCAAGAAAGAAAGACCGTCATTTGCCATTGGTGCTCAAGTTTCTCAAAGGTCACATACAACATCAACCATGGCCACCCTTCTCCCAGCCATAGATGTCTGCCTCTTCAGAGGCTGGCCCAGGGAAATGTCACCCCTGCCAGAACAATTGAGACTGGGGTTTGGTCTACAGACAGATGAGGTACACAAAGGGAAGCCACTTAGTTCACGATCAGTCAGTCAATCAAGATCCCATGGCCATGTTGAGGAGAAACACTGTCCAAATGAATCCTTGTTAAAAATTCATAAATCCCTTTCATGTGTTACAGACTCTGAGAAGGGCTGCAGGAAAGGTGCTTTTGAGATTTCGTTTAACTTGGTGTTTCCCAAACGTATATGACTATAGAAATTAAAAGAAAAAATGTTTCCCCCATATATCAGTAACACTCCAGAAAATCACATGTGGAAAATTCTGATTGGGTCAGTCCCACTAAGAAAAACACAATTGAGCCTGGAAAAAACATTCCAGAGTCTTTGACATCACAAAGAGCAGATCCCTGTGTCCCATCCTTCTGACCTTCCTAAATTGCCAAATGACTAATGCATTGGTCTGGATAATTTGGTTGTAAAAAATGAGCCAATAGCTAGCTGCTGGGACATCAGGAGAGTCCAATTTACCTCTCCACTAATTGTGAGAAAAGATGACTTATTATTAGGATGACTAGGGTAGGTTTACCCTGGAAAATATCCCAAATATTTGTCACTAGTGCCCCAAATGGAAGCTGACATGTAGTTATGCACACCTGTAATCCCAGCTACTTGAGAGGCTGAGACAGGAGGATTGACAACTTCAAAGCCAGTTTAGGCAACAGTGACTTAATGAGACCTGGTCTCAAAATAAAACTAAAAAAAAAAAAAGGGCTAGGAATATAGCTCAGCAGTTGAGCTCTTGCCTAGCATCCATGAGGCCATGGGTTCCATCCCCAGTACTGTCAAAAAAAAAAAAGTAAAGCTTAGGGGTCCTATTGAGAGAGGAAACCACCCTTCCATACGGAATTGGGCAACTATGGGTTAACTACATTATTAGGCAACTATGGGTTAACTAGGTAACTATGCTATTTGTAGAATGCACCTGAGTAACCATGACAACTTCTGTAATCTGTCACCAAAGGAGCATAACAGACTCAGAAAGTACTGCCAGAACTCTTTGCTCTTCCCCTGCTGCTCTGATTTGTGTAAATCCTGCTTGCTACATTTCCGGGGAAACTCCAATGGAATTAACCTTCGTAGATGTAAAAAGAGGTGTATAAAGAAGTGCAAACTTCTATTTGGGGCTCTTGACACTGACAGGAGTCATTCACTGAGCTACTGGCATGAAAAGCCCCTCTTTGCTCCTATCTTTGTGTTAAGAGTGGTCTGTCTGTGTCTTCACAGTTTCCTGCTTCATTATTATACAAACACCACCCCCACAGGCCTCATGGGAAAAAGATGGAGTCCTCAGTAGTGGCTGAAATTAACCAGTGACACAATCGAGGCACTACCTGAGAAGTCGTTTACCTGGATTCTCCTCCTTCTTCAATGTGTTTGCAGTGGACAGTGTTCAGGGAACTGATTCTGGTGTAGTCTTGGGGAGTCAGGTACAGGTATTTAAATCCCTTAAGAAAAACACTTCAGTGAGTCTATGAATGCAGTTCCCAGCACTGGACAGCCACTGTCTTTTTTTCAAATGTTAGCACTGTAGGGTGGATATTAATAACCTGTCCATACCGTATTAATATGCCACTATTAACACCACTCCAATACAGCTACAGACAGAGGTCTGCTCTGAGCTCAGCACCTTCTGCTTATCCTTACAACACAATCTCATGGTCTTCCTGACCTCTCTGCTTCAGAATTTCTCAATCTTTTCATTATCATTCCCCTAAAGAGCATTCTGAGATTTTTTTCCTTATTGCTAGCAGCCCCCTATAAAATTTTAATATGAAAGATATACTGTTTATGCACTGTTTACATACTGTCCGTATATATGTACATACACAGGTTGAATATCCTTATCCAAAGTGGTTGGGACCAAGCGTTTTGGACTTCAGATATTTTCAAATTTTGAAACTTGAGTTATGATTTAAAAATACAGTGAATATTAATTTTAAAAAAATTATTATAGTAAAAGACACATTGCCATTAATCCTCCTCAAAATACTCCCCCTGACTTTGAACACATTTATCCCATCATTCTTGTTACTTTCTGAAGCTGTTCTGTAAGTCCTCTTTCACAAGGGTCTTTAATTGCACTTTCTGCCTTTCTTGATATCTTAAATCAACTGAAAACATTTACCTTTCATGGTCATTTTGACTTTGGGAGAGAGCCAGGAGTCACATGGTGCCAGATCCAGTGAATAAGGTAAATGAGGACACAACACTGTGTTTTTACAAGCCTGCCTTTCTGTTGGGTGACACATGGCAGAACCATTCACCCTAGTTTTCTTAATTACACCTCATAAAGACACTCACAAAAGAAGACATTCAGAACTGTTTCAAGAAGTGACAAGAATGATGGGATAAGTGTGCTTAAAGTTAGGGGGAATATTTTGAGAATGAATGGCTATATATCTTTTACTGTAATGCATTTAAAATTTTTAAACTTTTACTGTATATTTCAATCACACCTTGTATTTGCATGTACACCATGAGATATCTTTGGGATGGGACCTAAGTCTAAACACAAAATTCATTTCTGTTTCATATGTACCATATATATACATACATAGGCCAAAGGCAATTTTAACCACGTTTTAATAACTGTGCCTTCAGTGTGACCAGTTACATGAAGTGCTATATGAGCTTTTCTACTTGGGTGATCACATCAGTGCTCAAGAATTCCACATAAAATCCAGCATTCTGGATTTCAGATTTCTGAATTAGAAATGTTCTACCTGCTTAAGAAAAGAACTTTTGCTGCTCCCCAAAATAAATACTGGGCCAGGTACAATGGTTTACACCTGAAATTATAGCTACTTGGGAAGCTGAGGCAGGAGGAGTCCAAGTTCAAGGTCAGTCTAGCCAACTTAGTGAGTCCCTAGTTCAAAATATAAAGAGAGGACAGGCAGTGTAGCTCAGTGGAGAGCTCTTGCCTAGCATGTCACAAACACTGGGTTCAATCTCAGTACTGCAAACAAACCAAAGTCTCATTGGTGGAAAAGCAGCATTGCAGTCTTATGGACACACGTGGTGGCTGGAAAGAATTGACTGTTCCCTGCAGATTCATCATGCAAAGACAGGTGTGGAATTTTCCACATGGAGCATCATGTTGGCACTCAAAAATCCTGAGATTTTGCAGCATTTCCAATTTTGGGCTTTAGGATTTGGGATCCCAACCTGTACTAGCTAAGCAGCATGGCACCGCCACCCCAGGTCCACAACGTACTTTGTGTGGGTTCTCTGGGTCCACCCAGGCCACCTGGAACATGGGTTTGATTTCATCTGCCAGGCCAATTCGGGCCCCGCTGTTGGCTGCCAGGTAGATTTTGGGGATGCCCCGTGCCCGGGCCAGCTCTGATGCCCGCTGGTACACCATGTCCTCCCGTATGCCGAAGGATCCAATGCGGTAGGTTATGTCATTGCTGATGACGATCACATGCCGCCCTTCCGGATACTCTGGAGTCTTAAGCATCATTTTGAAAGCCACCATGCCTACCTGTCAGGGAGAAGAGGGCCCAAGGAAAACAGTTTGGTTCTTCACCAGAAACATCTTAGAAAGGCAGGCTCCCCTGAGGTGGGCAGAGCTGAGCACCTACCTCATTGCTGCCAGGAAGTCGATTCATCTCCACCAACTGGTCCTGAGAGTCCAGCACTAACTCAGTATATGTCAAGATGTCTTTGGGAAACTTGTCTGGGGAGCCCCACAGTTTAAAGAGAGCCTGGGAGGGGGAAGGAAAGAGTGAAAAATTAAAGTCATCAGAGGGAAATATTGTCCTTTCCGCTTGGAGATGACTTGTCATAATACCAGGGCGAATTTCCTAGTTCTTTTTTTTTTTTAAATATGAAACATTTAAAGCATATCAAAAACTGAAACAAAACAAATGCACAAAAAAACCCATGTAGAATAATAAATGAATGCCTGGGCACTCATCTGGTGGCTTTATCAAATTTTAATATTTTCATAATTTCTTGAGATTTTTTTTTCTTTTTGAGATGAGGGTTCACTGTGTTGCCCAGACTGGCCTCAAACTCCTGGGCCTAAGACATACCAGCTTCCCAGGTGGGCCATAGGTGCCCATCACCAGGCCTGGCTCTACTTGACATTTTTTAAAGATGAGGTTGAGTCCCTTTCCCACATAAAAACCCCAAGAATACCTTGTCCTGAATTTAGTATCTACCATTCCTGCATGCTTTTGATTTTACTTCATCATATATGCATACACTGAAGGTACATAGTATTACTGTGCATGACAAACTTTCTATAAATATTATCATACTAAACATATTCTTCTGCAACCTACTTTTTCTATTTTCATTTTTGTTGGAGAGATTTATAACATTGATAATATTTAGCTCTAGTTTATTTCACTATCCCTGCTGTGTAGTTTTACAGTGGGAATATAATTTGTTTACTCATAAGCCTATTGGGTTGTAGCTAGTTCTACAGTATTATCAATAATGCTCTAATTAATGTTCTTATGGTTTCTTCTTAGAAACATGAGATTTCTCCAATATAAAAATATATAAAATATATCTACATAATGTTTGTGCATAAATACATATGTGTATATATACACACACAAATGCACACACACATACACACACTCCTACTGGAGTTGCTGGGTCAGAGAATGTGAAGCTTCAACTTGATACTATAAAATTGCCCCCCAATTTTTTGAACCCCTTCACAGGATCAGTAAATATATAAGAGCTCATTTGTATTTTTAATGTTTATTCATCTGTTAAGTATGAAATTATACATGGTATTGATCCCTATTTTGCTTATATTAATGAGGTTAGTGCCTTTTTTGTTATTAACTGTATGAGTTTCTTTTTTTTTAGTTTTGCTTCTTTTTTTCCAATTTTTTTTCTTTATTAGTACACATTTGCAGCGCATAATGTTTACCTTCATCATGGGAGAGGTGCATGTACATAAAACATCTTAATTCTGCTTCCCCCCACCATGTCTTGGTCCCCTTCTTATCAGCAAAAGATCCATCTTCCTGTTTCCTATTACGAATCTTTATTTTGCTCTTTATTTATACTTCCAGTTTCCACTGTGGAAATCAGTATGGAGATTCCTCAAAAAGCTAAAGTAGAAATTCCACTGGACCCAGACATTCCCCTTCTACAGCCATCGTATTGCAGTGACCCACGCACAGCCACGCTTAGAGCGGCACAACTCACAGGAGCTGAACTTTGGAAGCAGCCTGTGTGCCCAGCAGCAGAGGAATGGATGAAGAAAATGCGACGTTTACACACAACAGAGCACTACTCAGTGTTTTCCTTTTAAATCAGTAAAATCTGCAGTTGTTCCCCCTTTCAATTGTTTTCAAGTTTTCATTTTTGCAGAGATTGCTTTTCTAACTTTTCAGAGAAACAGATTTTTTTATTTATGCTACCAACCTTTTCAGAAATCTTATTGAGTTTTCCAAATTTTAATTTTCCCCCATGTCTTTATGTTTACTTTTTAACTTTTTTTTTCTTGGCTTTTTGAGTTGGATGCTGAGTTCTCTTGCTTTTTCATTTTTCTTGTTTCAAATAAATTCAGCCACAGCCATAAAATCTCTGTGCTCACATGCACATACTTCCGGACTTGTTGTTACTCAGTTCTATTTCCAAGTTCACTCCTTATTTCTTTCTTAACACAAGGGTTATTCAATATACTTTTGTTTGTTTCTCTAAGTATGAGATTTTTTTAAACAATCCTTCTGTTACTCGGTTACAGTTTTATTGGATCATGGTTACAGAATGGTGTCCAAGGTGGCTTGTGATTTGGAATTCACGGTGGTTTTCCTCCTAGGCTGACACACCGTCTATTCTCACAGTGGCTTCATGCAACCTTGGCAGAATCAAGGTCTATTTATTGAGCTATGTGCACACCTATTGCCACTATTAGCCATCCTCTCCAATGTGTAAAACAATGAGTCATGGCCTCTTAAGTCCCTTTACAACCACTGAGCCTCAAATTTTGTGTTGCCTGCTAACCAAATCGTCACCTAAACTTTTTCTTTTTTTTTTTTTGGTACCGGGGATCGAACTCAGCTCCTTGCGCTTGCAGGGCAGGTGGCAGAACCACTGAGCTAAATCCCCGGCCCCACTTAAACTTTCTTGCTGGTTTATCTTTGATAGCGTGTCTTTCCTTAAATCCCTTTATCTAAAAAACATACAATATACATTTGTTTGGCATATGTTTCTCCATGATGGTTAACTGCTGAAAATTTTTATGTATTTGTTTTCATCATCAACCAAATCTGAGAATGAATTTCCTTCTGCGAGTTGTCTTATTCACATTACTGACATTATGATACTTTGTATTTATGGGGTTTTTTGTTTTTCTGGGGGTTTTTTTGGTACCGGGGATGGAACTTGGGTCCTTGAGTTTGCTAGGCAGGCGGCGAAACCACTGAGCTAAATCCCCGGCCCTGTATTTACGTTTTTGTTTGTTTCTTTTTTCTCCTTATTACTATTTAGGTAGAGTTTTGTTGCTTTCTGGTGGCTTAAAAAATTATCTATTCTAGGTTTCACTTTCTTACAGTTCTCTTTATTTTATTACTCAAGACCCACAATGTGACTTTTCCTATGGGTTTCTGGGCCATCAGTTTTCCTGTCTCCTTGGAAGGTGAGCGCGGCTGCCTCCCGCTCTCCCCAGAAGCCCTGATGTCCCTACACAGGAGCCACCTACGGCAGCCTCCTGCAGGCTGGTTTCTAGGTTCCTTTCGGTTTGCTGTCCTTGCTCCTTGTTGGTGTTATCACCGCTTACAAAGAAAGCAGATGGGGACTCTCCGATCTTAGTCTTACAGCTTTCTTTAACGCCAGAAGGTTATCAGGCACTATTCGGTGAAGTCTCATTTCCTGGGTGTTTCTCCGACTTGATCTCCCACACGAGGAGGACTGATTCCCTCAACCCCTCCTTGAGCTTCCCGTCGTGCCATGCCCTTGTCCCTGGCTGAGGTGTTGGGAGCTCTTCGGAGCTTTCCAGTTTATGTCTCACCTCTTGGCTGAGGTCACCTGCAGTTGATCCGCAGCCCCGCCCTTACAGAAGTGCTGGGGACAGAACCCAGGCCTGCTCGCCCGCCAGGCCTCGCACCACCCTAATTTGGCTTCTTTACTCCATTGATTTACGACCCTGAGTGCACCTGATCTCATCTAATTGCTTTATGAACATTCTATAGATCATCTGGCTCTGATTCTTTGATGGTGATAAACACTAACAGGGACTTGTCTTTTCTACACAAATACTTTTAGTTTAATGTATTCAAACTTAAGAATTTTTCCTGTACAGTTAATGCTTTTAACTGACACCAAGTAGCTATAATCCTCTTGAAATTTATTTTTATTTACTAGATGAGGTAGAGATCTAAATTTGCTTTTTCTCATTTAAGAGCAATGTCTCTGCATCTTTTATTGAAGTTAATCCCCCTGATTCATGATCACACCTCTGCTTCTTTGATGAGTGGTTCTGATTCTAGGCTCCATTCTGTCCTACTGGACTATTTGCTTCTATCACAGTAATACTACATTGTCTTAATTACTATTGCTTAAAATAAGTTATGACATCTGCTAAAATGAGTCCTCTGATTTTTGTCCTTTTTTAAACTGTTTTGGCTATTCACAGGTTTTTGCTTTTCTGTAAAATTTTAGGATCACCTTATCATGTTTCACCAAAACAAAAAAACCAAAGCTCTCTGGAACCATATTGAACTTATTAGTTTGGACAAAAGTAACATCTTCACAATTTGGAACATCCCATGATCCCTGAACATGGTACATCTCTCCACTTATTTAGGCTTACAGTATTTTAATACAGCTATATAATTTCCTCCATAAGGGAAATTCCTCTTCTGCGCTTTTTGTTTGAATTATTCCTAGGTCAATCTGGTGTTATGAATGGTATTTTTACCATTCATACCATTGTATAATTACTGATGGTATATGGGAATGCAATTGATTTTTTGTGTAATGATTTGGTGTCTAGCAACCTTGCTGTATCTCTAACTGCTTCTATGGATTCTCTTAGATTTCTTACATATCTTCTGTAAATCCCACCATTTTTCTTTTTTTCTTTCCAGTTTTTATAACTTTTCTTTCCTATCCTTTTATTGCATCAGTGAGGAACTTGAGCAAAGAATGAGGAAAAGAAGTGGTGATAATGGATATTTCTATCTTAAATGTTTCTTTCTTTTCTTTTCTTTTTGGTACGAGGGATCGAACTCAGGAACTTGCACTTGCAAGGCAGGCGGTGGAACCACTGTGCTAAATCCCCAGCCCTTAAATTTTTCTTTAAAGAATACATCTAACATTTCATCATAAATGCTGTTAATTTTAGACTGATATATTTTATCACGACACATAAATTTCTTTTTATTCCTAATTTCTTTAAAGTTTTTATTATTAATAGATAATAAAATAATAATAAGATGCTGTTTTGTCAAACACTTTTTTTGTACCTATTGAGAAATTTTTTCTTAATCTAATAAACATCTTCATATCCAATCAAGTCACAGGAAAAGCCCTACTGGCCTAAACTTTTTTTTTTTTTGGTACCAGGGATTGAACTCGGGACCCTGCACTTGCAAGGCAGGCAGGGGAACCACTGAGCTAAATCCCTGGCCCATGGCCTAAACTTTTTAAAAAAATCATTAATAAATGTTATTTGGTAATATTTTACTATTTTTATGTCTATGTTCATAAATGAAACAGAAAATTTCCCTTTTCCTAAAGTCTTTATCTGGGAATAGCATTAAGGTAATAACTTGATAAAATGAGTTAAGAAGCATTCATTTTTTTTCTACCCTAAGAGTAATTTATATACAAAGAATAATTTATATGCACTTACCCCCTCCCTCCCTTTTCCCAGTACTAAGGATTGAACCCAAGGAGCACTGAACTATATTCCCTGTTCTTTTAATTTTTATGTAATTTTTATTTATTTTGTGGCACTGGGATTGAATCCAGTCTCACACATGCTAGGCAAGCCCTCTAGCACTAGGCTACATGCCCAGCTGCACAACCCCTTCTATTTATTTGGAGATAGAGCCTTGCTAAGTTTCCCAGGTGGCCTTGAGCTTGCCATCCTCTAACCTCACCCCCCTGAGTAGCTGGGATTACAGAAGTGTTTCTTAAAGATTGAGCAGAAATTGTTTTAAAACCACCTGGGCCCAACTCTGGTGGATAGATTCTTTTTTAAAAACTATTAATTTATTTAACACTTATAATGTATTCTGATCAGAATTTCTAGTTCTTCTTGACTTAGTTTTGATGAGATATATTTTCCCTGGAAATATTCCATTAAATCTAAGTTTGCCTCTCATTCAAGTTCAAATGCATACACATGGTATTCTCTGTTTTTATCTAAAAGAAAGGCTGCATTTGCTCCTGATTTAGTCACACTCTTTCTTTTATGACCTCTGAGGTCTGAGGCAAAAGAATATAGACAATGACATTCTAATCATAAAAGTTTCCATTTATTATCCACCTACTGAATATCTTACATATATTTCTCCAACACCCTTGTGACATAGGTTGTCTATGTCCTCATTTAACGGAGGAGGAAACTGAGGCCCATGGAGGGAAAGAAACCTGCCCAGGGACAACAGGAAGCAAATGAATTATCTAGGATTCAGGCCCAAGTCTGAGTGACTCTAGAGAGCAGCTTTGCCTTCTATTTTCGTCTCCTCTACCTGATGCACAGGCTGAAGTAGGACACTCCCTGCCTACGGTGACCTGACCTCAGATTCATGAGGTTCATTTAGAGGAATTGAGGGGATGTGAAGAGATGCCTACATCACCATTGTCTGTGTGTTCAGTCTCCTTTAAAGACCCTTCTATTTAAAAAATAGAGGCAGAGAAAAAATACTTCAAAGAAACACACTAAAAGTATTATTGCAAGCCTCAATCATGAGTAGATCATATATGTGTGTGTGTGTGTGTGTGTGTGTGTGTATCACAGATTTTATTTCTTTATTTCTACTTTTCTGAATTTTCTAATGGGTACTTTAATAATCAGAGAAAAATAAAACAAACCATTATTTCCTTTTTCTTTCTTTCTTTTTTCTGAAATGGGGATCTCACTATGTACCCAGTCTGACCCTGAACGCTTGGGTTCAAGTGATCCTCCCTCCTCATAATAGCTGGGACAATAGGTGCATGTCATCGTGCCTGGCCCCCAAAACATTTTCTAAGAGTAAACTGAAACTCTCCAAAAGCAGTGGCATATCCTCATGGTCTATCTAGCCTTAGAATGAGGCCTGGTAAATGGCAGTTAATAAATGATCATTAAAAAGATCAGAAGGAGGGCCAGGGATTTAGCTCAGTGGTGCCACTGCCTGCCTTGCAAATGCAAGGTCCTGAGTTCAAATCTGTAACCAACCCCCCCCACCAAAAAAAGACCAGAAGGAAACATCAAACTGTTAATTAACTAGTTATAGGACATGGAACTCTGAGTTACTTTCTTTTCATATTTCCCTTCTTCTTTATTTTCCAGTGTTTCTACATCACATCACTTTTATCACTGGGGTAAAATTAGGTTTATTGGGGGCAAAAATACTACAAAGTCATTCTCAATATTACTTTCAGTCTCTTCATGCAAACCTTTTTAGACAGTGTCTCAGAAGCATGCCTAAGGACAGGAGCATTTGGTTCTGGGAGGGTCGGGGGAGAGGACCCAGGGGTGGTGCTACATCTGGCCCGAAGGACTTGCCTGTCTGAACATTTCTGGGAAGTCGTACACATAGGTGGTGCCCAGGGACTGTGCCTGAAATCGCTTAGCCTGAAGTAGATCCTTGGTGACATAGGGTGTGTTGATCAGCATCCCATGCAGGCTTCCTTGCTTGTCCCCGAAGGAGTGAAACATGATCTGGAGGAGAAAGAGAGAAACATAGAGAGGGAGGAAGGTCCCAGGGAGCCACATTTCTCCCCAGTCCTCAATGAAAATACACTGGCCTTGTGCATCCATGACAAACTAAACGCCTGGGGCCCCTGATACTCTCCTCTCCACCACTGCAGGCCACCAGAACAAGAGGGGCAATGGGAAATGTGGAGACAGAGCTCCAAATGTATCACGATCGCAGTAACACATGCGTACAACCCCAAAGTGTGTGCAGAAATAGCCGAATGCTGAATAAGGACTATATTTGAGTTAACACAACTGTACCAATGTCACTTCCTGTTTGGGTAACACACTACAGTTCAGCAAAATGCATACCAGAAAAAACTGGGTGAAGCACACATGAGAGCTCTGCCCTATTTTTATTACGTACTACTTTTGCAACTCCTTAGTGTCTTGAGTCTAATTATTTCAAATAAAAATGTGTGTATATGCATGCATACATATATACACACCCACGTGTTTACACTTACATACAAAATAACGGCAATAAAAAGAAGGCTCGATTCACTCTACAAGTCCGGTTGGGGTTGGTTTCCCTAAGTGAACTGGTCTGAGGGTTACATCATAACCACAACCCCTCCCCAGTACTCCATGTCTCAATTCAAATGTGGCTGCAGGATGAATTAAACTCTGGAGGATGAACAGCCAGAAACCAGAGACCTGAAGTTCATCACAACCCAGAGCTATTTATTCAGAGAGCTCTCAGAGCTGCCACAGTCTAGCTGGGCAAGGCAAGTTGGTCACAGAGGGTCTATTTAACCTGCATCTTGCTATCCTGAGCAGCCTGCCTGTGCTCTAACCTCTGGGGCCCAGCTCTGCCTTACGTTTCCAGATCTGGGGTCAGTCACTTCTTTGTAGAGGCTGATATCCAGGTAGTAGCCCGACTCATTGGTGATAAACAGGCGGATGGGTACAGCGCTGTCGGTGGTGGCTGGCCGTATATTGATCTTGACCTCGGCCTGCAGCACTCGGAGTTTCCACAACCGGCTACCATAGCGCATAACCATGGAGCGCACAGACTCCTCGATCTGTCCCCAAACACAATTCCAGTTTCAGAGCCCACTCCATACACACACTGGCAATAGCGCTGATAATAAGGTGGTGGTGAGCTGTATTCAGTGCGAAATGGCAGGCATCCTGTATGCACCCAACACAGACTATCAGCTAATGATGACCAAAGGCATCTTGCAAAGTATTTGAAACCCATTATCTCATTTCATTATCTCATTTCATCCTCTTAATCATGGAGCGAGGTGGGCTTTTCTTTCTTTGTAGCGCTGGGGATTGAACCCCAGGCCTCACACATGCTAGGAAAGCTTTCTTCCACTGAGATAATCCCTTGCCTGAAGCAGGTATTTTCTTTATCTTCCATTGAGAGATAAAGAAACTGAGGCTGACAAATAGCAGAGTCAGTGCTGCTGCATTATCTCACCCTGTTATGCCTCTCAAGCCTATTCATGACTTTCTCCATAAACTATGTGAACTAATGAAGCCACCTGGGCCCACTGTACCCAACGGAGCCAAGCTGGCGCACTCTGGCTGCTCTCACTCCAGAATCACCACCATAGACACCTGCCTGCCCCTGCAGAAGTGGCCAGCAAAGAGCTCAGCCAGATCTGAGGTTCTCCTTCCCTCCTTGACTCACATGCAGTTCCTAAAAGCACCTGGAACCATGGAGAGGACAAAACCCCACTTTCCAAGACATTCTGGGCATGCATGTTGCCCTTACAGTGTGGTAAGCCCACACATAGTATGGCTAAGACACAGCTGTAGAGCTGCATGGTGGAATGTTCCTTCCCCTCCTGCAGCAACAATGCCTCCACTGCACATGGATTCATCATGGAACTCAGGTGTTGAGGGCCAGGAGGCAATACTCTAAGGCAGTATGGTGTGAAGAACTGCAGGAGACTGAACCCAGAGCCCGGTGAAAGCCCCCAGTAGGTGTAACCTTGGAGGGGTCCATGATGACGGTAGGCACGAAGTTGAGGAAGATGTGGTTGCAGTCTGTGCGCACACTTGTGTTGTTGAATGCCACCTCCAGCTCGTCCATGGCCTCCAGGAGCAGCCGCTCACCCTCATTCTGCAGGTACTCGAAGGAGGCTTCCTGTCAAAGGGTAAGGAGGCAGTGTTTCAGGCCAGGGCCACAGATCTACTCTGGCTAGATGGAAACTGAGCCTCAGGAAGGAAAACACCCCCTCCTCCACATGTGCCCTCCAACAATAGCAGAGCCCTGCTTGGGGGCTGAAGAGACACCTGGGCTGCAAGGGTGGATTCACTAGGCCTTTTAATTTCTGTTTTCTGACATTTTGACATCTGGGCTGCTGGTTCCTAGATGTGCTGAACTCTCCCAGGAGCATGCTTGTCACCCACAACCAACCCAGTGCCTTCACCTCATTCCCTCCTTCACCCCTGTCCCACCTCAGGCTACTCTTCCCACCCTCATCACCCTAGGGCTAGGCTCCAGACAACCCGGCACAGCCCTATGCTCAGGGTTACTGCAACTATTCAAACTAGCCAGGCCCACACTTGCTCACTCCACCTTGCCCATTCCTTCCTTTACAAGCCATGCTAAGGGTTCCTGCTCATTTGTTCTCCTCACTTTTCTGTCTCCTGACCAACTCCACTCCTGTCCACTATGCACCCCCATGGTGTATGGAGACCTTTCTTGCAACTCTAACAAACTAGCTTTTCAATGGCAATTGCCTCCTGATCTTTGGGCTCATCACAGCTAAATAATATCAAAGCATATTAAAGCATCTCACTGACTGAAATAGCAAAAAAACTGAGATTAGGGCCAGGGATTTATCTCAGTGGTTCTGGCGCCCGCCTCACAAGCGAAAGGTCCAGAGTTCAATTCCCAGTACCAAAAACAAAAACAAAAAAACAGATTACCTTAATATCCATCAATAGGGGACTAGTAAAAAAAAAGTATCCCAGGATAGTTTACCTTTGTAATCAGGTCTGAGTGCCGGATGATGGCACGGATGAAGAACCTGTGGTCTGTCACTTCCACTCCTTCATTGACCTTGGCAGCGCCCAGGTAAAGGTGCATCTTGTGGTTGGCACAGGGCACAGCAGTCAGGTCAAAGTTGCGCATCCGGCTGAGCTCCAGCTGGAAGGCCAGAGCAGGCTCCAAGTGACGGTAAATGCGATCTTCTGCAAACTGCAGGCCGACCAGAGGGAGGACAGACCGACACATAGAGATGCACCCATGGAGTTTGGTACTGCACCCCTACACCTGCATCATGCAATATGCCTGCAGCATCCATGGTGCTTGAGAATGTGGCACTCGTGGCACCTAACTGTGCGTAACCCCCAGACTCAAGAGATTTGGGGGGTTTGCTAGGATCTCAAGACAGCCACAGGGATCACAAGAATGGAGTGCTGGGGGAATGTATTAGCTTGGGTCAGCCCAGCCAATCCCCAGCACCTGCCAGTGACATGAGGCTATATGTCCTCACCCCTGGTTCTTGGTTGAATGTGGTTCCCAAAAGGAAGCAATTGACGGTGTCAGAGCTAAACAAGACAAACTGAACATATTATAAAGAGGTCGGTCTTGGCTATAAAATTCATGCTTTGAGTAAATTAAAATATAAATTCTGAACTTGGTGGGGTCTTGAATCTGTTCTGGTAATGAGCCCACCTGTTTTACAACAGGGACCAGTAAACTTTTTCCTAAAAGCCCAGACACAAAATTTTTTTGGTGGATGAACCAAACACCCTTGATCAAAGACTTAATTCTGCTACTTCAGTGGGAAAGCCACAGTAGACAATATGTAATCAAATGGGTGAAGCTATGCTCCAATAAAACTTTATTTCTAAAACAGGTATCTGGTCTACAAGTCATAGTTCGCCAACCACTGGTCTAAAAGAACATAAGAAAGGGGGGCTGGTAAAACTGTCTTACTGAGTATACCAGCAAGTATGAAAATTATCCAAGGGAGAGGAAACCTGCAGTGAAGGCAGAAAGGACAGGATCCTCAGGGTCTATGCAGGAAACATGGGATGTCATAGGAGGTTTGATTCTAGGGGACAGCTGGAGTCTACACATCAGTCATCATGTTCTAGAAAAGGAGCATGCCTTAAGGACTAGGGGCATGTTCCTCGTGAATACCCAAAATGCCAACCAGGGGAGAGAAAACAGTACCGTTGCTTTTGGTCATACCTCATCTCTTGCTCTGAATGTGAAAAACTTGGGAAATTCTTTCTGTAAAAAAGGAATCCATACAAAAGATGGTTAACTCAAGCAAGACTCATTGAAACATTTCTATATTTATCTTGTGATGGTTAATGATAACTTGCAGGATATCAGCTTGAAATTGCATTGAGCAGGCTTTAGACATTATTGATTCGGTTTATAAATTTGGCTATCAATTAAGATTATGAGTCACTCCAAGGCTTAAGTGTAAACTGCTAATTGACCTTTTGGCTGATGTATGGAGATGGATTTCCCTATGCCAAGATCACAACAGAGGTCTCAATGATCAATGAGGCTATGACATCCCTATAGCAAGGAAACAATGCAGCTGAGGAATTATGACTCTGTGCAACCATTCTCCAATATCAAATGTTAGCTAAAGGTAACGCAGGTGGCTTGTTAGCTACGACCTGCAAGATAGCACAGGTGGCTTGTTAACTATGACCTGGCCTTCAGACGTATACATACTTTACTCCCTTTTTCCAAGCCTGGCTCATTAAGTGGATTAGTTTTCCTATTTCCCATATCTGCCTTCATGCCTCCTTGCTATGCTGTATAATCATAAATACTGACTAATCCAGAGCTTGTGGGCTTAGCCAGGACAGAGCTAAGATCAGGTGATCTTTAGCCAGGAGAGAGCTAAATATCAACTCCTGGTTCCCCAAGTAATAAACTATTGTTTGTTATTCTTTATTTCTTGTTCTTTGTATATTCTGTCCCCTCATCAGGTGACCAAGCATCCCCTGGTGACTGGTCGGGCTATCAACCCAACAATAACTTAGTCTTCTCCTAGAATGAATCCATTTGAAAGTGTTCTCTTTTCTTGCAACTGATCACTTCTATCCCAACCTCCAAGTTAAGTGTCAAAGAAATGCCCCAGGGGGTTGGCAAACAGGAAAGACCCACACAGATGAACTGAAAACTGAACTGACCTCTTGGGCAATAAGGAATGTGATTCTTCGGAGTCCATAATCCACAAGGATATTTTTCTGCATTAAAAATCAAAGACATAATGGACTATTATTTTTCTATAAAACGTATGGTGTACTGACACATGTTCCCACATGACTGAACCATGAAAACATGCTAAGTGGAAGGATCCAGTCGCAAAAGACCTCACAAGGTATGATTCCATGTGTATGAAACATCCAGAATGAACAAATCTAGAGCAAGAGAAAGGAAATCAGTGGTTGCCTAAGGCTGAGGTAGAATGGGGAGAGGGCTTTGGTTTGGGGAATGAAGGCAAAGAACTATGAATTTGGTACAGATTTTTTTTTGGCAGGAGGATGGTGAGGAAAATGTTCTAAAACTGACTGGAGCGATGACTGTGAAACCCTGTACATACTGAAAAGCACTGAACTGTATACTTTTAGTGAGTGAGTTGTGCAGTATGTGAATTATATCTCAATAAAGCTATTATAAAAAGAGAAAAACATGGGAGGCTGAGCAGGAGGACAACAAGTTCAAGCCCAATGTGCGCAACTTAGAATCTTAGTAAGACTCTGTCTCAAACTTTAAAAAATAATAATAATAATGATAGTAAGGTGGAGATGCAGCCCAATGTGAAGGCCCTGAGTTTAATCTCCACCATCCCCCCCAAAAGACAAGCAAAAGATCATGTACACTGTAATATAGAGAGTTTATATTCATTAATTATACCTCAAAAAAGCTGGGGGGAAAAGACAATTTGAGCAAAATGCTCAACACTAAAGAATACAAACTCTGACTCCATTTATACATAAAATTAAAGCACAGATAGAGCCAGGTGTCTCTAGGGGTGGTGGAGGAAGGAAGTACAAGTAGCTTCGGTGGGGGCCTGGAGTATCCATTTCTGATCTGAATGCTGATTACACTCCCAGGTTCACCGTGAAAATTCATCAAGCTATATATACATGCACGATTCAGACACTTCCTTTTAGACTTCAATAAAAACTATGCAAGAAAAGAATGAAATTGAGCCGGGGAAGTCACTCGGTGTTAGAGAGTCTGCCTATCATGCACAAAGTCCTGGGTTCCATCCCCAGTATTGAAAAAAAAAGCATAAAACTGTTCTCAGTTGCTCCCTAAATGAATTAAATACGATAATGCTATAACATAAAGTCTTATTGGGAAAAACAAGAAAACAGTGATATTCATCAATATGATAAGCAAAAATTATTAGGGGAAATGAGCAGTCTTGGCCTGTTTCAAAAACACAAATACACATAAACAAAAGAACATTGGAGTGGGATGCAGACTGGAAAACTGCAGAATGAAGATTCTAATGGAGAAATTAGTCTGATTATTGGCTCTCAACTAAGCATGTGTCTACATGTGCATATGAGTGACTACACGTGAATGTGTGTACATGAGTTATGTGTACATGTTTGTAAATGTATACATTCATATATACTTGATGTAAAAGTTTCTAAATAATATAGAAATATAGAACATAAAACAGTTTTTCCTTTTCCCAAAAAGGTACATATCCTCCTCATTCTCCTCTCTTGTATATGTTATATGTACATAAAAGTATATAGTCACACACATATATTTAATCTCTTACATCTAACAGCTATCTCTCCAGGCCAGTATTTAGAAACTGCTTTGTTCCTTTTCACAGCCACCTAGTACCCCAGGACAGGGTCGCCCACACTGTAGAATCAGTCACAGGCCACACTTTCAGGAGGTGATCTGACACATCTCCCCACTCCCATCTCTGGGTAAGGACCCCCAAGTATTGTATGCTCCATTTGACACAGTCAGGAGGCAGATAAACCCACATGCAGCTCCAATGTCACTGTGCCTATGAAGTGGGACAACAACTAAAAACTCAGGGATGATGTTAGCTAGGATACGAAGAGACAGGCTGCATGGAAATGTGTCGATATTTTCACAGTGGCTGACTCAGAGGATAGGGCCATGGTTTTGTTTTAAAATCTACTTTTTAGATTTATACCTTAAGTACTTTCTGTAATGAACATCATTAAGTAGTTGATTAATAAAGTAAAAGGCTAAATGTAGCCATTAAAATGAAATGGGTATAGGCCAGCAGTAGGGCACCCCTGGGTTTGATCCTCAGTACTGAAAAAAAGTTTTTTCTCCCCCTCAAGTAGGTCTCTACTATGCATACTGTCAAACTTCCACAGCCTTATCCCAGCTCAGCATCATTCATTCTCCCAGAAATGCCTGGTCTCCAAGCACCAAGCTGGGTCTTCTGAAGGGCATCAAGTCAGACAGGGGTAAGAGTGTCCCTTCCACCAAGCCAATATGGAGGATAAGGCACATATACCAATATAGGCTAAAAAGCTGCAATTGAAAATTCTCCACTGGTGTTGAAGTTGAGACAAAATCAGGAGGGCCAAGGATAAACAGACAGACAGCACACCTGGCAGACTTCCTTTCTTTATGAACTAAGAATCTCAGCATCCCATTTTACGGAGAGAGAAACTAAGGATCAGAGAGGGAAAGTAACCTGCCCTTGTCACACAGGTGATGAAGTCACACCCTGTGGTCAGTTCCTTTGGAGTGTTTCAACTCCTCATGCTGTACCACATCATCTGCAGCTGTGACCCTTGAGCGTGTGTGATAGCTGTCTGCACTGCCCACAGGAGAGTATGCGAGGATGGCCAGCACACGCTTGCAAAAGCAACTTGTAGTTACTTGCATACTCGGTGATCACCATAAGCGGTCATTTTAAAACTGCAAGTTTCTGAGGTGTTCCAACAAAAAGCTTCCCCTAGGACCTCACACTACTTATTAAGCACTCAGCAGGACAGGCACCCCAGCAAGGCTCAGGAGCAAGGGGAACTGACCAAGACCAGCGCCCCCTCCTTCTCCAGAGACCTCTGCCCTACTCGTGCTGAGGTTAGAGCCTGGTTTGCTCCCACTAAAACTCACAATGAAGTGGAATGCCCCAGTGTAACCATATTGAGGCAGCAGGGCATTTAAGGGAGGCAATCAGATCATGGGGCACTGCCCTCAGAAGGGACTGATGTAGTTCTCACAGGACCAGGCTTGTCCCCATGAAAGTGAGTTGCACAAGAGAGCCCGGACTCTCCCACCCGTCTGGCTTCCTCTCCACCATGTCATTTCACATATGCATTCCCACTGTGTGATGCCATCTGCAACACTGTGATGCAGCAGAGCCTCTTACCATATGTGGTTCCCCAGGTTAGCCTCCAGAACTGTGGGCTAAATAAAGCTCTTCACTTTACAAATGCACCCAGCCTCAGATATTTTGTTATAGCCACACACAACAGAACAAGACAATTGGCTCCCCCCAGTGCCAGAGGCACACCAAGTACCTTAGATTGTACAAACGTCCGGAAAATCGGCACCAGCGCCTCGTCCTCCAGGTGGTCTGCACACTGGATGGCCACATTCAGGATGTGAATGGGCTCTTCTCGGAGGCTCTGTGAGCAAAACATGAAGGCTGGGGGTAGAAAGGCTGGGTCCCCTCCTGTGGGTTGTTCCTGGGCTCAGACACTTACCTTGTAGTTGTGCTCAGAGTACAGGGTGGTACAGGCCTTGCTGAAGACTGGGATGTCTCTGGGCACATTGGCGAAGCAAGAGATGACTTCATCAAAGTTCCTGGAGGAGTGGGCACAGAAAGAGGCTAAGGCACCACTGTCTCATGAGGACATCAGGCAAGCCTTTGGCCAGGCACATGGGAGCCCCAGGTACTCCTTCTTTCCTAGCCAAGACTAATTTCATCTGACTCCATGCAGGACTCTTGTGGCTTCTCAGTTTGTCCCACAGCATCTCAATGGGCTTGTCCCTAGATGTGAAGAATGAACCGATAGGGTCTGAGATCAGTGGTCCACAAAAGGACTCCAACTCCCTAGGCCATCAGCTGGGTATCAAGTCAACTCTTGGCTCCCGCTTTTACCGGCTGGGAGACCCAAGGCCTCCTCTCATAGGAGTCCTGTGAGGTTAACAAGAATGACTCCTCACCAGGCTGTGGGAAAATTCCAGCACAATACATCCCACACAGTAACAAGCAGAAACAAGGCAGTAACAGTATTAGTCTGACAGTTACTGAGCATATTGTTTGCATAGGAATTATGCTTTAAATATATTATTCCACATATCTGCTCTCATTTAATTGTCATGACTCCTCTATAAAGTAGGTCCTCTTATCAAGCCCTTTCACAGATGAGAAGCCTAAGAGAGGCTAAATCATTTGCTCAGTCTCACAGGTAGGAGGTGGAGAGCCAGGCTTCAGACATGGGTAAGCTGACACCAGGCCTCACATGCTTGGCTATAGTGCTATCATGATTCTGTTACTTCTTTCAATTTATTCTTAACTGATACAGAAAAATATAAAAATTATACATAGGAAGAGGGTATCATGTAATGTTTTAATATGTGGATGCACTGTATAATGTTTAAAGCAAGTTAAACACATCTATCTCTTCATTTATCATTTTTTTATGGTGAAACTTTCAAAATCCTTTCTTCTATCTTTTTGAAATGTACAGTTCATTAGGGGTACTGAGTAACTCAGTATCCACTGATCACTCAGTTCCCCATCACTCTCTTATGATTTTTTTTTTTAATTAACTAATGTATTTTTTTATTTTACAGTGCTGGGGACTGAACCTGGGGAGCATTCTGCTCCCTTGCCTCTTCTTTTTAAATTTTGACTTGAGGTCTCTCTAGGTTGCCCAGCCTGGGCTAGAACTTGTGATACTCCTGCCTCAGCCTTCTAAGTAGCTGGGATTACAGGCCTCCACCAGAGCACCCAGCTTCAGTTGTTATTTTGAACTCACTGCCCAATGTGTCAATGAACGGGTGAGGTCAGGGGAAGCCTGCTCAGCCCTTCTATTTGGGGTGCTTGAGAGACCTGGTCACACTGTACCTGGTGAAATCCTCAAATCTCCTGAAGGCAACCATGGCCCCCATGCGCTGGCACAGTGGGGAGAAGCCGCTGTCCATGAAGAGTTCCGTGCTGTGCCTCAGCAGGTCAGGGTTGGTGACACTGATGGGCACTGTCATCCTGCAGGGTGAAGGCAAGGGAAGGATGAGGCAGCTGCTTGCAGCCTCAGCTCTAGGAACCACTGCTTCGGGGCACAGCTGGGCACTTCTGGGAGCCAGCGCAGTCTTCCAAAGGGAGGCTAAGCCAAGGGCCAAGGATCTCATCTGATTCCTCGGGGCCTAGTGTGCCGCAGGACCCCAAAAAGTGAACGAATGAATGAATGATGCATACATCCAAACCCAGGCCCAACCTGGCCCCCAGGAAATTCCAAAGTGATGAACAGAGCCACACAGAGAATGCACATCTGCACTGAATTTCCCTGTAGAGCCCCAGCCCTGGGCAGCCGGAGGGGGGGCAGGCTGCACTCTGGGGACACTCTAGGCCTCTGGCTCCCCCTTCACCAAACCTCTCTGGGCATAAAATCAGCTGCCTATTCACGTCTAGACGCCCACTGCTCCCAGGCATGGAGGCTCACCAGGAGCTACTCCAAACAGGTCCTTTGAGGATTTTGGAACCAGGCCCTGGAATCAGATGTAAGGAGGGGTGATCCAATGGTGTGCAGAAAAGCATCAACACAGAGGCCTGAGCTTCTCTTTGTAGGAAGGAGAACTGCTTGCAAGGTTGGCCCTTGGTTGGCATCCAGGAATCTGAATTTGGGGAAGGGTCCCATTCTTCCCTAAATGGTAAGGGTGGTTCACTATGCCTAAGCTGTCTGTGCGAACGGCATGATTTATGCTGAGCACTTACTTTCCCTGGAGGCCTGGGATCTCAGGGCCAGGCAGAGATGCCTACATGACCAGCTGCCAATAAAAACCGTGGGTGCTTGTCCCTAACAAGGCACCACTGACACACGCTGTCACACACTACAAGGGGAATTGGTGTGTCCAGTGTCACTCCACTATGTGGTGACTCAGAGCTCATGGCTGCTCTCCCCTTGACTTCAGCCATGTGCCCTTTGCCTTTGCTAATTCTGCTTTGGATCCTTGCGCTGTAATAAGCAGAGCCATGCACATCACTGTACACTAAGTACAGGGAGTCCTAACAGCAAATCATCAAATCTGAGTGCTTCTGGGGACCCAGAACACAGGCACATGTGTTCCTGTTCAGTACCTCTGGAATCATGACCCAGGTCCCCTTCTTCGTATAACTAAATCCAGAGGCTACAGAGCTGCACTCAGCGTGGCTGAATTCAGACTGACTTTGGATCAAACAGCACTCTTAACACATGAGTTAGCTCCTCACATTGAAAAGTCAAGGGATTTCAGATTTTATTTAAAAAAACAAAATCTAGATTTCCTGCTTCTGCTGGAAAACACACACACACACACACACACACACACACACACACACACTCCTGGGCTTGATGGCCACTGCCCTTCAGGGCAACAATGGATAGACTAGAACTGTAGCCCCTCTGGCCATACAGACAGTTCCTACTTACCCTGCTCACAGTGCCTTGGGACCCTGAAGCAAGTGAGCACCCAAAGCTATGGTACATGCTGCAGGAAGCCCTGCCAAGCTCTCCTCTGGCCTCTCTGAGGATCTCAGTGACCTAATTTATCATGTACCTTGCTCTATAAACACAGGGGCTAGGGGAGACCAGGCCTCCGGGTGGGGGTCTTCACTCCTCATGCTCCTTCCCAGAGGCCTCAAAGGTCTGTGCTTGGTCAGCCACAAGCCAGCACTCAGAGCCCACATCAGCAATGAGGACCTTCAACCTGAGTCAGGGATCCCTCTGGAAACCTCACTGTCTCTCTGGGCTCAAACAGGACCCTGCTCCCATACTGGGCTGACCAGCAATAACCTGAGTATGGTTTAGGTCTAAGATGCATTGTATGATGTAGAACCCTTAGGAGCACTGCCCTTCCTTCCTAGCAGGGCTACACTGCTGAGTCAATGAAACTAGCAGAGAAAAGAACTCCTCCTTAGGAGCACATGATTGGAAAATGTCTATACCACATCTCCTGCTGACCCCCAAACGACCCCAGGCTAGAGGTAGTATAAGATTTTTCTCACAACTGGACAAAACATCACAATCACTTCTTAGGAAATAAGAACAGTAAAAATAAACAATGAACACAGAAGGAAGTGCCTCACAGGAAGCCCTTCTTTTCTGCATCCATCATCCCTTTCTTCTGAAAATCAGTGGAAAGAGGAATTTATTTTTTTAAATCCCCAGAGCCCAGGAAAATCCCTGCTTCAGGGATTTTTTCAGGAGAGTGTGAATCTTGCAGCCTGTAGAGATACAAGATCAGATCTGTGAAATCCCCAAATCATGATTTGACACCATCATATCCCCAAGCAAGGTCTTTAGGAAACCCCATAAGAACCGGAAACAGAGAAACTAGAAAGAGTGAGAGAACACTTTGGACACCAGGGAGACATAATTACTTTATGGAAGATACTGCTCTCCACCTGACCAGAAGGGGGCATCAGGTCCTAAAATAAGATGGGTTAAAAAAGAGACCATGAGCTAGTGCTGCAGACACAGTGATGACCTCAGGTGAGAGCAGGAGGGAGCTCACTGAGCATAGACTCCGGTGGACACAGGCAGGCTGACACCTGTGTTCCTGTCCCTGACTTCCAAGTACCCTGGACTCAAGCACCATGGGAAGAACTCAACCAAGACCGTGACATGGGCTTTGACCCCTTCTTTTCACGAATGAGCAGTTCAGCATTTGTTCAGTAAAGGCCCCAAGGCCCTCATCTGTAAAACAGAGATGAGAATATACTTTTGGCCAACAGCCAGAACTGAATGCAACAGGAATATGGAAGCACTCAGCAGTGCCTAGTCACCAGCATGCCATTGCGCAGTAGTAATAACAGTATTAGGCATGATCATCACAGGGTGCTGATACCCATAACTATCTTTGTGCCAGGAACATCCTAAATGCTATATGTGCCTTATCTCACTTACCCTTCACAATGATCTAGGTCACCACTGTCCACTAGAACATTCTATGATGATGGAATGTTCTAGAACTTCACTGTCCAATATGGCAGCCATAAGCCCCATGTGGCTACTCAACATTTTAAATGTAGCTGGTGTATCTGACAGGCTAAATTTCTTATTTCTTTTCATTTGTTTTCTAAAAATTATTTATGTATTTAATTTGCACCACTTGGGGATAAACCCAGGGCCTTCATGTTGAGCTACATACCCAACCCTTTTTTGTTTTTCTTTCTCTTTTCAAGGCAGGATCTTGTTAAGATGCTAAATTGCTCAGGCTGGGCTGGAACTTGTGATCCTCCTTCCTGCCTTAGCCTCCCAGAATGCTAGGACTATAGGCATGCACCACCACACCTGCCTCATTTATTTTAATTTGAAGAGGCACACATGGCACTTGGCTACCACAGTGGACAGTGCAGGTATAGGAGGAGGGCATGGATTTCCTCTACTTTGTAGATGGCAGCATGCTACTATGGGGGAATCCACAGTAGGGAAGAGATTTCCCAGATGCCTCCCCAGCAGCACTCCTAGACACTCTTGCTGGGTCCCTCCAGAGACAAGACTATAGTGAGTAAAGAAACCAGGTGGGTACCACTGCATACCGGTTTGGATGGGAAGAGGGCAGCATGAACTGGAACTCCACTACGCAGGTGCCATCCGGGAGCTCACGGTGCTGCAGGCTGTTTAGCTCATAGGCGATGTAGCCCCTCCGCACGTAAACCTGACAGAGCAGAAGCACCACAGTGGACATTCAGAGGGCACCAGAGTGTCCTACAGTCCCAAGAAAACTCAGGCTGAAGGGATGCCAGAAATGATCTCTACACAATCCCTACGCAGCCCTGGAGAACATTTTCACAAGGCTTGATAAATTTGCTGTGAAGCACTAGATAGCAAATATTTTTGGCTTTGTGGGATGTATCATCTCAGGTGCAACTATTAGATTCTGCTATAGTAGCATGAAAGCACCCTGAAGGTTATATAAATGAATGGGTATGGCTTTGCTTCACTAAAACTTTCTTTACAAAAACAAGCAGCGTACCACAGGTGGCCCGCAGGCTATAGTCTGCCAACCCTTGCTCTAGAGCAGCTCTGACCAACAGAAATACAATACAAGCCACATACGTAATTTTAAACTGTCTAGTAGCCAAAAAGGAAATAGGGAAAAAAGTAACAATTAAAAATTACTGTAATAACATTTTATTTCCCCCCAAATATCATTTCAACATGTGACTGATGCAAGAAATTGTGTAGGTATCTTACATTCTTCACCCTGCTAAGTCTTTGGAATCCAGCCCAGCTCAATGCACACAGGTTGCATTTTAACTGTTGACTACCCATACGAGGCTAGTGGCTGCCATATTGGACAATGACATTTTAGAGTGTAAACACTAGAAGTTCTTCAAGTGAATAGGAATACCAGGACAGTGTGGCAAGAGTAAGCCTAGCAGACCTAATTGCTGCCTTTTGAAGACCTTCCAGAGTGGCCTTTGCCAACATCTGGGAACTAGGGGAGGATTCCCAGCCTTCTCTGATAAGAAAGGTATGAATAACATGGTTCCCACTGAACATCTGCTTTCTTTTTCAGAGTTTAGTAGTAGAGGGTGACTCTAAGACCAGTCCTGCACCCTAAAACCCCGAGCACCAAATGGGTGTGGTGGTATGGGCCTATAATCTCAGCATTCTGGGAGGCTGAGGCTAGGGGATCATGAATTTGAACCCAGCCTGGGCAATTTAACAATTTAGCAAGAACCTGTCTCAATAAAAAAAAGGAGAGGGCCGGGGATTTAGCTCAGTGTTTCTGCCGCCTGCCTTGCAAGCTCAAGGTTCCGAGTTCAATCCCCAGCACTAAAAAAGAAGAAGAAGAAGAAAGAAAGAAAAGAAAAGAAAGAAGAGGTACAAAGTTTCACATGCTTTCCCAGTCGACTACACTTCTCGTGCACTGTCATAACTCATTGCTGGAGGAATTCAACACACCCAATGTGTCTCTACTAAGAGACAACCCTTGGAAGCTTGTGCCTGGTGTCTGTCCCATCACTCCATGCACCCTTTGCTAATTGTGCCTTGCATCCTAAATCACAGCTTTGAGGACAACTAAATCCTGATTCCTGGGTGCCCTAGCAAATCACTGAACTTGGGGATCCCTGCCACATTGAGGGCAGGAACAAAATCCTATCATCAGGAGGCTGAGCTAGATCTTGTGTTTGCAATGTTCTTGGATCATGAAGAAAAGGTTGAATCACATTCAATAAATGTACTGGACAAAATGATAGAATGTATAAAAGCATCCTAGAAAAACCTCTAATAGATATTAATAGGATTTCATAGTGTTTTGGTTTTGTCTTGTTTTTGTTTTTACAGTACTGGGGGTTGAACCAAGGGTCTATGCACTGAACTACACCCTGAACCCTTTTAAAAATATTTTTAAAATAGGGCTGGGGATTTGACTCAGTGGTTCCGCTGCCTGCCTCGAAAGTGCAAGGACCTGAGTTCGATCCCCGGTACCAAAATATTTATTTATTTATTTATTTTAATGTTTTAAAATATTGAGATAGGGTCCCCACAAATTGTCCAGGCTGGGCTTGAACTTGTGGTCCTCTTGCTGTTCCTTGAGTGCTTGGATTACAGGCGTGTGCCACCACCTCTGGCTAGATTTCACACGTTTAAAGGCCACTAATGAGAAGGTGTATTGGGTCTCACTGTTGGAAACCAAGAGTGAGGCTTGAGAAGGATTCTTTCGAAACAAAACAAAAAACCACAAGCCCTGTAGCTGTCATATTCTTGTGGGCCCACATGATCTTCATTAAGACCCAGCTAGCACTTCTGACTTCAGAGTGGGTGACTCATGGGGTCTAAAGATCCAGGGTAGAGAGAGTGGGACCCCAGGGGACAAAAATGCTGAGCTCAGAGGATCAAGAATTGAGGAAAAGGGACCGGGGATTTAGCTCAGGGGTGCCAGCGCCTGCCTTGAAAGCGCAAGGTCCCGAGTTTGACCCCGGTACCAAAAACAAAACAACAACAACAAAAGAATTGAGGAAAAATCACCATCAGCCACGCTGAGGACATAAGACATTACCTCTACTTCCTACAAGAGCCGATTAACAGCACAGAATCCCTGAGACTAACAAAACACTTCCTGGCCCTGAATTCGGAGAGAACAGAGCAGGAAAGTCCATCTGACTCTAATGTGGGTTTTGTGACTGGACAGACCCCTCTCATGGGTGGTCACCTTAAACTGTCGCCTAAGCTCCTCTGGCTCTCACAGCTCCAGGTAGAAAGGCTTTCAGAGGTATTTAATGCACATGAGTGGGAAAGGTTGGCAGAGGTGCCTCAGACTCAGCTCCAGGGTTAGCATTTAGCTGTGCCCTGCCAGCAGGAGGCTGCAATGACACAGGACCCAGCAGTAAGTACCAGGATGGACTTTGCAACAAGACAGACCTCATGTGAATCCTAGTTCTGCCCTTTCTTGGTGTGTGACCTCGAGCCTCAATTCCTTCCTCTGTAAGATGGGCACAGTAACATTTCCTACCTTGCAGAGAGAATGGGAAGATCATGTTTGCAAGGCTTGTGGCCTGGGGTAAAGGACCTGGTGGGAGGGCAGTGACTGCTTTGCCTGGCACGCTCAGCTCTGCAGGTGCTCCCTGGCCTGTGCTCCTTACCTCCAGTGACGCCATGCAGACAACCTTGTTAGCATGGTAGAAGAAAGTGGGCAGCACATCAAATATGGTGGTTTCGGAAAGTATCAATTTCTATAGGAAATTTTAAAAAGGAGAAGTAAACATGCATAAGTGTTAACCAGCAGCTGGGGCAGTGGGGGGAGAAACTGAGTATGTCGCTATCACTAATTGTAGCCAGTGTCGCCAGCAGAAAGGGCTCCTCCTGAGAAGATCAGACAGCGACACCTGGGGAGGACAGGGCGCAGGGCAAGCTCTCAGGTTCAGACACTAAGGCTGCCTGCACCCTGGTAAATGAACTAGAGTGCTAGGGGGCAGGGCTGGGGCTAGGGACACCAGACTTGGCCATGGGAGAGCTCAGCCATGGTAGGACCTGCGGCTTCCAAACACGCTTCATCACACCTGAACTTTTAACACTACACCTGCCAGACGAGCCCTGTGCCTGTCACCTGTGCCTCCTGCAGGACCAAGCTCCATGTCTACCTTTCCCAGAGCCTCCCTACCACCCTAGTACAGGGTTCAGAACCACACCAGACTGGCAGCACCTTGAGAGCAAGAGGAGCTCCCAGCTTCCGAGACCCACCCAGTAAGTGCTCTGGGGACACTGAAAGGAAGCAGAGGCCTCACCTTCAGGTTTTCTGGGCAGAACTGGTGGCCATACATGTCAATGGCAGACAGGAAGATGGACTCCACCTGGTTGTGCCTCAGCTCATAGGAGGGGAGGTGGGAGGCAATCAGGACCTACAGGGGAAGGGGACAGAGGGTGGATGTGGGGGAAGCCGGGGGGGTGAGGGGACCACACACTGGGGCACCACATCACTTTGAGACCCTACCTGTCTGGCTCTGAGAGCCACTTTGCAGTGTTCAGTCTTGCTCAGCTGAGTGAGCTCATTGAGGATGGAGGTCAGCTCCTCTGACAGGGTAGGATCCGGGGCACAGAGCTCATCCTTCGGGGGACAAAAACAGAATCCAAATGGCTTTTCTCTGCAGAGAGTAACAGGGCCCTAGCACTCACCTGAGCCAGGGGTGCAGCTGCCCCTGGTACAGTCTGAGACGCATGCCCCTGCCCCTTCCTACAGCATACTCACCCACTCCATTCATTCATTCACCCACTCATCTACTTGAAAACATGCCCTCAAGTCGTGGTAACAAGAAAAATATAACTCCCTACCTGTATTACAGGATGAGTAGCACTTATTTAAAAAGCTTGGGACCAGAAGTGTTTTAGATTCAGAGTCTTTCAGATTTTTAGAATATTTGAATATATATAATGAACTATCTCCAAGATGGATCCAGGTCTAAATTTGAAATTCACTTATGTTTTATATTCATCTTATGCACACAACCTAAAGGTAATTTTATACAATATTTTTTAGTGCACCTTCATTTAGACTGCGACCCATCACAGGAGGTTAGATGTGGAATTTTCCACCCATGGTGTTATGTTGGTGTCTAAAAAATTTCAGATTTTGGAGCATTTCATATTTAGATTTTTGAATTAGGGATGCTCAACCTGTACTATTCATAGCCAGTGATTACCAGGTGCTTATGGTATGCTAAACAAGCAGCTGAATCTTTTACATACATTTCCCCAAATTCTACTGACCTTCTGGGGAGTTAATATCATGATGTGTATTTTACAGATGAGGAAACTGAGACTCAGAGGGGCATGATGCCTTGTCCCAATGCAATCAAGGATGTACAAGCAGAATCAGATTCAAACATAGATCTATTCAATCTCTTCTCTTCGTCCTGTGCATGTTGCCTGACAATGGGCTCTGAGTTTCACAGCACAGGGGCCCAAAGCTGAATCTTGCAGGATAAAAGGAAAGGATGCTGCTTTGCTCTGTGTATCCTGCCTGGCTGCTTCTGAATGAGGTCTCTGATGGAGACCAGGGCCATACACATGTGTTCTCTGCTTCTGCTCTATGTCCTCGCTACAAGAGGGGCTTGGGAATGGCCCAGAGCAGGAGCTCTTCAAACATCTGCCGAGGACAGGTCCAGGATCCGGGAATCTGAGTTCCCAAATGAACCCCTCCCCACCTACCAGCCAGGATTGTACTCTAGGAAGCCTCAACACAAGGCAGGGCCATGACTCACTGCTACATGTGCTGCTGCATTTTCCTAGTGATAGGAAACCCATGATGTTTTCACAATCAACAACTTTGAACACATTAATATTTCACACATAAACCCCCAGGCATGTCAGTGCTGAAGAAATGTCACAGGAAGTTTTTAAAGTCTTCTCTTGCTCTCAGATTCTGATTTTCTTTGTATGACCAAGTAGCTGTGGCTTCACTGTCACTGTCCCTCACTCCCAGCTGGTGGCTCCAAGGACAGCACTGTACAAGTGCTGCCAACAACCAGCCCAGAAGGTTTCTAAGAGGCCAAAGACTCAACAGCAGTGTGTGTGAATATTTTATGCTGTCCATACCAAAGGCCCAAATACTGTTCTTTCGTGTTAACTTGGGTGATAACTTGAAAGACTCAAAAGAATTTCATTTCACAGTAATCATTCCATTGGAAAGTCTTTGCTGAAAGCTTCCCAGGTACCAAATACCATCAGGTGCACAGAACTTACTCTTTTCTCATGAGTGAGGGAAAAAAGCCAGAAAATAACAAATCTCACATACAACCCCCAAAGCACACCTGGGCCATTTTTAGCCCCCTTCACCAAGAAGCCCCGAGTAAGGGGAATAGCTCTGAGCTGAGCCACTGCAGGCTGTCTGCAGTACATGATTTTCAGGAGCCACGCTGAGGAGAAGCCCCTTTGTGTTCGAGGAGTAATGAACAGCAGAATAATCCCTGGACCTGCCCCACCCAGCCTTTCCTTGAAAGTCAACCTCACTATAATAGATTATAGGTGTACCTTGCTTTACAAACAAACTCAAAAACACTCCATCCAAAGGAGGGATTTTGAAAGAGGTTCTATTATTTTAGCAATGGAATTTCCCTAAAGAGAAACTGTCTTCTTGGATATAAGTTCTCAGTCTTGGCTGCACATTGCACTTGGGGAGCCTATTCTCCAAGTTAATGCTGAAAAAATTCAAAACTACGTAAGTATTGAAGGTCAGTAGGTTGAAAATCCTCATACTTATCACCTTGATTCACTAATTGGTAAACTTTTACCACAATAGCACATTTGATTTTGGTGTAATAAGTATACATGCACATTCTTTCTTTTCTCTCTCTCTCTCTCACAAACACACTTCCTTTTTTTTGAAAGTCAGTTGCAGACACCATGATTCTCCACACTATTTCAGCACATATTTCCTTGAGAAAAAAGATTCTCCTACCTATCGGTAGAACCAATAAAACACTAAAGAAACTGAACATGAGGCCAATAATATTATCTAATAAACAGTCTATGTGTAAGTTTCAAAAGAATCTGATTTACATGAAAAAGGGGGTTTGGGCTTCTGGCATCTGTATTTTTTAAAAAATCATATTGCCATCCCTGCCATGATTGGCATGTCCAACCAGGATTAACATCTCTTGTACAAAGAGATTATTAAATGATTCTTTACAAAAATCCCAATATTTACATACATATCTTATTAGCACATTAGCTATCCTATAAGCTATGGCCCAAATTCAGCCCACTGAATGTTTTTATACAGAGTATGCCAAAAAATTGAATACAGACATTAATAAAGTCTGCTGTATTAATAAATATCTGGAAGCTAATGGCCACCACTTTGAGTGCCTCTTGTAGTTGTAGAGGCTGAAGGTAACTTGTATTAATCTCATGATGTCTCAGTAAACCTAGCATTAAAATATTGATATGTTTTTCCCGATGTATACATTTCTTTGGGTGGACTTTGTATATGCAGTCTTATAGGAACACAGTCACTTTCACTCATTTACATAGTGCCTGTGGCTGCTCTTGGGTGACAGGGACAGAACTTGCAGAGTTGAGCAGCTGTAACAGAGCTTCTATGACCAAAATCTTGAAACATTTACCATCTGGGGTCCTTTATGGGAAAACACTTGCTGGCCTCCATACTATAAGCCAAGTGCAAGTCTGCCTATTCTTCGGATCCTACATTTTCCACATAAGTCATCAGAGACCATTATTAAGGGAAAAAAATCTTTAACCATGAAAGACTGCTAGCTGTTAAGGAAAAATTTTACAAATATGAAGGACTGTTAATTGCTACCTCACAGGAAAAGAAATAAGAATGAAGAACCATCTCTCTTTTCAACAACGGCAAAATAAAACATGTACCACAAGGCTCATAACACAATATCCCCTGAGTAACAGCTCAGAACTCTGGAGCCAGGCTGTGGGTTCAAATCTTAGCCTTGAACCTACAAGCTGTGTGACTGTTCCAAGTGGCTTCATCTTTCTGTGCTCTGGCAAAGGAAGGTAAGGACAGTACCCATCTATTAGGGTTGCTGTGAGAATTAAAGGAATTATACTTCTTTGTAAAGCATTCCCAGAGTGCCTGGCACAGAGCAGGTGCTTTGTGAATACTAGGCACTATTGCCCCAGGGGTCAGCAACTCTCGCCCACTGCCTGTTGTCACAATGTCTTCCTGGAGCACAGCCAAGCCCACTCACACTGCACACTGGACCCCCAATCCAGCCCAACATGGGGTACAAGGCCCCTTCCTGCTTACGATCAGCATGATCACAAGCTGGTTCTTCTTGGCCACCTGGGCATGCGAGAAGATGCAGTTCAGCACGTGGGACATGTCGGGCTTGAACTGCTCCCTGAGGTTTATCACACACTTGTCAAAGTGCGCTGCAGGGGAAACAGAGACCACACAGAGCTGAACCTGGGCTTCTCCACACTGCTCCTGCCTTGGGCTTCTCACTTGTGCCACCATCAGGGCAGGCTCGGGGTAGGCTGCATAGCTTGCCTTGTTGGAAATGGTGCTCGACTTGCAAATATCTTCGCAGAAGATCCAGCACCACAGCTTTCATATAGCCACGGGTCCCACTTCGGTACCTGGGGAGAAGGGATGGCAGCTAGGTTAATGTCCATGCTATGGATGCTGAACCACCTAAGTAGCTTGTCTTTTATTTTTTTAATTTTCGCTTTTACTATTATTTTTTTAGCACTATTGGGGATTGAACGTAGGTTCCTTGTATTAAGCTAATCTTCAGTCTATTTCTATTTTTCACTTTGAGACAGGGTTTTGCTAAGTCACTAAATTGCCCAGGTTGGCTTGAACTGGCAGTCCTAATGCCTCAGCCTCCTGGAGTGCTGAGAATATAAGCAGTAGGCACCATTCCTGAGTGTTTTTATTCTTTTATGGTTTTAAAAAGGGGGAAACATTTGATTCCATGCACCACACACAAAAAAAGGGGGAAACAGAGTATCTGGAGGCTGGGTCCTCTAGCCCTTAAGCCTGAGGGCAGGGGGCACCTCTTTGGTACCATCTCTGTAAGCCACAGCCAGCCATGACTTTCTCCATCAAGCTGGAGTCCAAGCTGAGCCGGTGTCCAGGACAGAGCCTCAGCATGGTATCTGCTCGGCCCCAGGAGAAAGGCAAAGCCCTAAGAGTTGGGATGCTAAAAGAGGGAAGCCAATTTTAGCAGGTTTTAACCATAAAAACAAAACAGCAATTACCTATAGAATGTATTAAGATGTCTTCAAAAGACAGACTTGAAGATATTTACCATAAGATCCCTGTGTAAATTCCTCTTCCCCCTGAAAACAAAGCTTTAACCAGGGTGTTCCCCAAAATATTTCCTCTTCTAAGATGTTTCTGAACCCAGAGAAGTGGGTTTCTAAGGAGGTGCAATTCAGAGTTTTGGAAGAGCAGAAACCAGGATAACCTTCACATCACTAGATGACAACGACAACAAAAGCCAGCAAGACCTAAAACATCATTCGCCCATGTGTGATTTTAAAAAACATGCAACACAAAGCAAAGCTTCAATATTTATGTTCAACACAGAAGAATTTGCCAACGGCTTTGACTAATACCATGTGTTCTTTCCTTTCGGGTGTTTCTCTGAAGCTTGCAGGATGGGTGTAAGGTCAGCAGTTGATATATTTTGTGGCAAGGACTCTCCTGCTAGACCTTGGTTGCAAAACTGTCGCTTGTGGGAATGTACACTAACACCTCCTTCCTCGGCAACATCCGATGTCGCTAGCCTGATTCTTCGTAAGTCAAGGAACAGCTTGAGAGGAGGGTGGCCTTCCACAGTCCCCCTTTCTCTGAACCCCTCCTAGCTTCCAGCACATGGTAATTATGCGCCTCAATGACTGGTCCAAAGCTGAGAAAGCTGCAATTTCATCTATAAACCAAGCTTTCTTAGGGAATTCTTCATGAAAAATGGCAAAAATACTTCTTATCATCAGAATAGTTCTGTAGCAGACTTCCCGTTGCTCTAAAAGCTCACAAGACAAATTACAAATTATTCATCAACTTTCCTTTGCAATGATCCCCAAAACCACAGCTATACAGCTCTTTGTCAAGCATAAAGCCACTCAGCCCACTGTCTCCCAATCCAGGCCACCACTTGTTGAGTATTGGCAAAGCATCATCACTTTACAAAACTTAACCCATTTACGGCTTATCTTGTGAAATTTATTGTTTTGTTTTGTTTGTTTGTAGTACTGAGGACTGAACCCAGGGCCTTCACAATGAGCTAATACCCAGCTCTTTTATTTTTTTGCGAGAGGGTCTTGCTCAGGCTGGGCTCAAACTTGCAATCTTGGTGCATCAGCCTCCAACAGTGCTGAGAGAACAGGTGTGCACCACCATACCCGGCTTGGTGTTTTATTTTATTTTTTTCTCAACAAGTTCTCGCTGTGTATCCCAGGGTGGCCTTGAACATATGATCTTTCTTTCTCAGCCTCCACAGTAGTTGGGATTACAAACATGTGCCACCATACCCAGATTGTGAAATATTTTTAATTCCCATTTTACTAACAGACTGAGACTCACAGAACTCCAATCCAGGACCCTACTTTTCATAATGGTAGTGTTAAGACCATAATGTACTTTGATCAGTGTGAGCCTGCCCCAAGAGAATCCCAGGGCAGTTCTCAGTATGTGTGATGACTCAGTGTGACAACTGTACTTGGAGCCCCAAGACTCACCTCTGGACCAACTGCACAATGCTCTGTGTATTCATGAAGAAGACTTCACGGTCGGCCTTCCGCTGCAGAGTGGCCGCATGGCAGTCCAGGATGGTGGCTATCTGGATGGGAGAACAAGACAGGTCTGACCACTGACAGCCACATAATCCAGCTGCCACATGGTAGTTACTAGGGCTCCCAGGATAGTCCCATCCAGGTTTCAAAGACTAAAAGTTCCAACCCTGTAGTCATCTGGCCACACTGAAAGAGCCCTGTTTATTCCCTCCGTGTACTGCCAGAAGGACTCAAGAGCTCAGAATGACAATCACAATCAGGAACAAGACAAGGATGTACACTATCACTACTCTTGTTCAACGTAGCACTCAAAACATTAGCAAGACCAATTAGGAAAGAAAAAGAAATAAAAGGGATATGTGCAGGAAAGGAAGAAGCTACATTATCATTATTTGCAGATGACGTGATCCTCTACATAGAAGACCCCAAAAAGTCCACCAAAAGAATCTGAGAATTAATAACCAAATTCAGTATTATAGCAAGTTACAAAATCAACACACAAAAATCAATAGTGTTCCTGTATCCTAATGATGAACCCACTGAGAAAAAAATTAGGAAAAATACCATTCACAATAGTAGCAAGAAAATTTAAGTACATAGGAATTAGCCTAACTAAGGTAGTGAAAGACCTCTACAATGAAAACTACAGCACTCAGAAAAAGGAAATCAAAGAGTACATTGGAAAATGGAAAACTATCCCCTGTTCCTGGATATTCAGAATCAATATAGTCCAAGTGGCCACACTTCTGAAATAGATACACAGATTTAATGCAGTCTCAATCAAAATACCAACAGCATTCTTCACAGAACTGGAGAAAACAATCCTAAAATTCATATGGAACCAGAAGAGAGCCAGAATGGCAAAAACAATTCTGGGTAACATGAGCAAAGTGGGAGGCATCACAGTCCCAGACTTGAAGTTATATTACAAAGCTACTGTGATAAAAACAGCACAGTACTGGCACAAAAACACACACGTAGATCAGTGGAACAGAATAGAAGATTCAAAAATAACCCCAAGCACATTCAACTATTTGATCTTTGACAAAGGGGCCGAAAACTTACACTGGAGGAAAGGTAGTCTCTTTAATAAATGGTGTTGGGAAAACTGGCTATGCCACATGCAAAAGATTGAATCTAGACCCATATCTCTCACCATGTATTAAACTAAAATAAAAATGAACCAGAGAACTAAATGGTAAAACAAAAACACTTAAGGTGCTGGGAGATAAAATAGGTAAATCTCTTGAAGTAATAGGCATAGGCAAGGACTTTCTGAACAGAACCCCAGTTGCACAGGAAATAGAACCAAGAATCAACAAATGGAATCACATCAAATTAAAAAGCTTCTGCACAGCAAAAGAAACATCCAGCAGAGAGAAAAAACAACCAATAGAATGGGAAAAAATTTTGCTAGCTATTCCTCAGAGAACTAATATCTAGAATATATAAAGAACTCAAAAATTTAGATTCCCCAAAATAAAAGACCCAATCAAAAAATGAGCAAGTAAAAAAAAAAATGAGCAAGTGATAATGAATAGACACTTCACAGAAGTACAAATGGCCAATAAATATATGAAGAAATGCTCAACATTGCTGGGTATTAGAGAAATGCAAATTAAAACAATACTGAGATTCCATTTTACCCCAGAAAGAATGGCTATAATCAAGAAATCAAGCTGGGGATTTAGCTCAGTGGTACCACATCTGCCTCTCAAGCACAAGGTCATGAGTTTGATCCCCAGTACAAAAAGAAATCAAATAACAAAGGCTGTGGACAGTGGGGGAAGGAACTCCTCTACATTGTTGGTGGGAATATAAACTAGTACAGCCACTATGGAAATCAGTATGGGGATTCTGCAAAAATTAAAACTAGAAATTCCATTTGACCCAGCTATTCCTTTTCTAGGTATCTTTCTGAAGAATTGAAAGATATCATCTTACATTGATACATGCATACCCATATTTACTACAGCACAATTCATGGTAGCTAAATCTTGGATACAGCCTATATGTTCAACAACAGATGAATGGATAAAGAAAATGTGGTATTTACAAACAATGGCATACTACTCTGCCATAAAGATAAACTTGAGTCAATTATAGGAAAATGGATGGATCTTGAGACCATAATGTTAAATGAAATAAATCAGACACACAAGCTTCAATATCACATGGTTTCTCTTATAAGAGAAACCCAAATTATAAATAAAGACCAAAATAAAAGATAGATAATATGAAGTAGGGAGCTAGATCTTACTCAAATGGGAAGGGGATCAAGAGGTGGAGGGAGAGAGAGGGAAGGGAGGGGAAGGGATGAAAAATGGAATTAAGATGTGTTATGTACAGGTACCAACTCCACACAAGGAATGTAAACATTATGTACCACAAATGAGTACTAATAAAAAAAGAGTGACAATCACACAGAGGTACACATGTTTATATTATATCTCCCTGCAGACAGGAATAGAATGCAGAAAGAGAAGGAAATTTCCAACTCCAGCCAAAAACCGGGTTCTGGGTAGGGAGGAATCAGATTGACGTCATTGGTATACTCCCTTTGCCAAAAAAGGGGTTTTGTTTGTTTGCAGTAATGGGGGTTGAACCCAAAGCCTCCACACTGACCTACACCCCCAACCCTTTTATTGTTTATGTTGAATAGGATCTTGCTAACTTCTGCCTGAGCCTCCCACGGTGCTAGGTTTACAGGCATGCACCACCTCGCCTGGCTTGGTTTCCATTTTTAAATATTATTAGACATACACAGGGATCCAGGATTATTTACAAAACCCATAGACATAATCAACACTGTGACTCACTAACTTGCAATTCCCCTAATGATTTCAGCCAGTCTAGATTTTAGAAAGTGCTTGCTCTGTGTGCACCAGTGGCTGACTCCAACTCTGAATCTGAGCTTAATGGAGCAGGGCCTAGAGATTGTGGATGTGCATTCAAACAGCTGTTGCTTGGGAGAAGAGGCTGGAATACTGCAGAGAAGGAGTGAAAAATAAAAACATGGCCCCCCACAGTCTGGACTGTGAGAGGGGCTCTGAAGCTCAACTTGATTGGGGCTAGATCCGGGGACACAGCACACGGCAAGACTGGGTTGGATACATACCTGCTGGCTGGGGAACTGGCAGAGGACCGAGGTGATGTTGCTGGCGTACTGGGCCATTACCCTGCGGACCGCCTTCTCCACAGGGACAGGAATGCGGCCTGCCACACTGGTCATGATTTCCTGCAGCTCCAGCAGCGGCAGAGAAGGGTGTCGGAGAGTCATCATGAGCTTCTCCACCCACTCTTTCAGCTGCAGAGGGGACCACAGCATTGGCCTGTGAGTGGGGGCTCTGCCACCACCCTGGGCAACCTGTGCAACTCAACCAGCTCAACCCACCCAGGCCCTGGGCGTGCAAGTGGCCCAAGGTCTAGATCTGAAGCTGTTGGAATGGCTCTGGATGGCCCTGGATCACAAGGGAGCACCCAGTGTCCCATATGGAGGGTCCTGCTCCCACTTGGTGCATCCAGAAAGCCAGCACGGTATGGGGGGGACACAAGGTCGTGCAGTGAGCTAACATCTGTGGTACACTTGCTTGGTGCCAGTCAGTGCTGAAGATCTTGCTTTACATGTTTTCACTTGATCCTTAAGGAAGAACCCTGCCAACTGAGTATAATAATTATTCTCCTTTCACAATTGAAACTTAAACACAGAGAGATAATTGAAGTCATCCAGTGTCACACAGCTACTAAGAAACAAACCCAAGCCATGGGCTCCTGAGCCTCTAACAGCCACCCTACATGGCTTCCAGGATGTCTGGGTAGCTACTGCGAAGGCCTTTAGATGTGGATAATAAATAGCACCATTCCCAAACCAAAGAGAGGCTTAAAAGTGAACCAACGCCTATGACAGCAAGAACAAAGCCTAAATAAATTTATCCGTAGAAAATCCTTAGACAGCATCACATAGGGGCTAAGAACACAGATTCTGAAGCCAGATGGCCAAGGTTCAAATCCTATCTTTGCCTCTTCATGCCTGAAATGAAACAGGGCAAGTTGCTTAGCCTCTGTGCCTTTATTGTCTCAACCCTAAATGGGAATAACACTTCCTAGCTCATAGTCTGCTAGGAAATCAAGTGCCCAGCTAAGTTTCCAGTACTGAGAACACCAGCTGGCACACAGGACATCCCAGACAAGGGCTGGCTGTGGTTACCCTCACTACCATCACCATCTCCAGCACCACTGTGTCTTGCTACAGTGGGGAGGAATGGGACACAGCACTCAGGGTGACCCTCAGTCGTGGCAAGTTTAGCACAGGGGTCTTTCAAGGAGGCCCGCCAAGTGCAGAGCTCCTTGTTTCTCTGCAAAGGGAGTAGATGGTGGGATCTGGGATGGTGAATGGCAGGACTCACCAATTTCTCATCTGTTGCATCAGTAAAGCCCTCTGGCGTCACAGAGTAAAACCCTCCGGCTGCACACAAGCAGATCCACATCTGCTCTTCGCAGGTAACTCACCTTTATACTAAAAAAAGGCTCAGGCAGGCAGTAGCCGCTCATGACGTTGGTCAGGTTGTCCAGGACACTGTGGAAGACCTGGTGCAGCTTCTCTCCAAGGATGGGCAGGGTCTGCTGGGCAGGGAGCACCCCCATGAAAGGCTTGGCCTGATGAGACAAACAAGCACAGGCCATGGAAACCACGCAAGCCCACAGGAGATGAGACAAGCTGGGGGCAAGGCACACGGACCAGCTTGCACGGTGGAGGAGGAGCAAAGCCTGGGAAACAACAGAAAAAACATTGCGCTGGGAGGTTAAAACTCAAAACTCATATCCTGATCCAGGTTTTCCAGTTCATCACTGGATGAATGGATAAACAAAATGTAGCATATACATTTCTTTCAGCAAGTGCAATATATTCAGTGGAGTATTAAACAGTCCTAAAAATGCAGAAAATCTGACACCTAGAACAACACAGATGAATTGAACACTGAGGAATTATGCCAGTTATGAATTATGGAATTATGCCAGTTATTATGAAATAAGCCGGTCAACAAAGGAACAAATACTGTTTGCTTCCGCTTCTAGAAAGTACCTAGAGCAGGCAAATTCCTAGGGACAACGATAGAATGGTAGTTGCTAGGGGTTGGAGAGGTGAGGTACAGAGAGTTGATGTTTAAGGGCATGGGGTTTCAGTTTTACAAGAAGAAAAGAGTTCTGGAGACGGATGGTGGTGATGGCTGTCCAACAGCATGACAGACTTAACACACTGAAAAATGGCTAAGATGGTAAGTTTTATGTTATGGATACTTAAACATACTTATTAAAAGGAAATTTGAGTAAAACATGGACTTAGTAACAGTGTGTCTGTATCAATGATGGCCAGGCAATGATGGCACATGCCTACAATCCCAGAACAACAGGAGACTGAGGCAGGAGGATTACAAATTTAAACCCAAGTGGTGCTGCTGCCTGCCTTGCAAGCACAAGGTCCTTGGTACCAAAAAAAAATCGCAAATTTAAGACCTTGTCTCAAAATAAAAATGTAAGAAAAGGGCTGAGGATTGCAAAAGAAAACAAAAAAAAATTAAAATAAATGAATCCATATAATCACAATAATAGTTAAATAATTAATAGTAGTTAATTAATATCAATTAATTTTAGGGATAAATTAATGACAAATTGTTAATAGGGGATTTCAGTGTAGGGTATATGGGAACCTTTGGTACATCTATGTAATTCTTCTGTAAATTGAAAACTGAACTAAAAAAACTATTTTAGCTGGATTTTTTTTTTTTTTTGGTGCTGGGGATCAAACTTGGATCCTTCTGCTTGCGCGGCAGGCGACAGAACCACTAAGCCAAATCCCCAGCCCCTAAAAAGCTATTTTAAAAAAAGGTGGTGGGCCAGGGATTTAGCTCAGTGGCACCATGCCTACCTCACAAGCACAAGGTCCTGAGTTCAATCCCCGGTACCAGAAAAAAAAGGTAGTGGCATTGGAATTAAAGTTTGTGGGTGTGGGTGTGAGGTAAGCCCCAGGGATGCCCAGGCACAGGTCCTGCCAGGCATAGGGAAAAGGCTCCAGGTGCTAGAAGTTGGGTGGTTCATTTAGCTAGAGGGAGTAGGATAAAGAAGGAAGCCAGAGCTGGTGTGGTGGCACATGGCTGTAATCCCAGCATTTGGGGAGGCTGAAGCAGGAGGATCATAAGTTCGAGCACAGCCTAGGCAATTTAGGCAAGATAAAAAACAAGAAAGGGAGCTGGTGATTTAGCTCAGTGGCACCATGCCTGCCTCGCAAGCACAAGGTCCCGGCTACCAAAAAAAAAAGGGCTAAGGAGGTAGCTCGGTGTGAAAGCCCTGGGTTCAATCTCCTGTGCTCCAGTAACAAACAAAAACAATGATGAAGATGGGAGAGACACCAGGGACAGCTCAGCTGGGGTCCCACAGGTCATGGGAAGAACAGGGGTTTTACTCTGAGCAGGATGGAAAGCCACAGTGAGGGATTTGAACAATGCAGGGCACGCTGCTGAGATTAACATGTCTACAGGAGAAGCAGAGGCAGGGGCACGGGAGCCTCTGGCCTGCTTGTGTCTGCACAGGGGTGGGCCAGGGACTCCCCTGAAGCAGCCAGAGCTGCTGAGATGGGGTGCCACATACCGAATGCACTTTAGAGGGGTCGTCGAGCTCCAGCCTGGCCACCATGCAGCCGGCTTCCAGCAAGGCTCCCGGGCGCTTGATGTACTTCACTAGGCCACTCTCTGGCACGACTAGGGTCATGATCATCTTCATCACCTGTTTTGCAAAAAGAAGTAGGACAGAACCCCCCAGGACTGGCCTGCATGTGGGGCACCCACAGTCGCCAAAACTAGTGACTCTGGGAATAGAGTGATTCCCTGGGCAGTGCTCTAGCAGGAAGCACAGAGAAAACCTTCCCTCCCTCGGGCCTGTCATGTACCAGACACAGATCATGAAGGATCTCCATCTGAAACCCATCCAGGAGGCAGCGCTGATTACACACATTTCACAGATTGGGAAACTGATTTTTTCCAGAGCTAAGGATAGAGCCCAGGGCCCTGTGCATGCTAGGCTTGCACTTTGGCATTGAGCTAAATCCCCATCTCCTTTTAGTTCCAAAGGAAGGCCTCTCTTTAGAAATATAATTAAATTATATTCCACAGAGTGATTATGAACAGACATACACAGCATAACGATGGTCCTTGGTGGGCCACATATACAATGGTTGTGCCCTAAGAGTAGAAGGGAACTGAACAATTCCTATCACCTAGTGACACTGTAGCTGCCTTAATATCAGAGTGCAAAGCATTACTCACACGTTAGTAATACACTGGTGTGAACAAATCTATTGCACTGCCAGCCATATAAAAGCAGAGCACAATTATGTATAGTACATAATACTTGATGAGGACAAATGACTAAATGACTATGTGGCTGGCTTAGGTATTTACTGTACTATACTTTTTAATCACTGTTTTACAGTATACTCCTTCCACTTATTAGTTACTGTAAAACAGTCTGCTGTGTGACACCAGTGGCAGCCTGCTGGGTTTCATGTTCAGAGGCCATGTGGAGGGACAGACCTGTACATCTAGGGCTGGGTAAGGACACTCTGTGGCATTTACATAACAAAGAAATAAATGCCCATGGGCAGCAGGTCAGTACATGATCGAGGCTGTCACTGCCGTATTTCTACTGCTGTCATCACCTGCCTTGGCAGCACAGTAGGGAGACCAGTGTGAGTCTGGGTTCTCTGAGATGCTGAAGCAAGTTCCTTAGCTTTCCTGGGCCTGATTCATTTGTGTGGAAAATGGGGATCACATCTGTGCCTATTTCATATGATTGCTAGGTAGATGCTTAAACCAGCACTTGCCACATATTAAGTGCTACACAAGTGTTGGCATAACGGTTTTGTTTTTAAACACTAGGGATTAAATCTGGGGCATGCTGAGCTACATCCCCAGCTCTTTTTTTGTTTTTAACTTGAGACAGGATCTTGCTAAGTTACCAGTGGCCTTGAATTTGTGATCCACCTGCCTCAGCCTCCAGAGTAGCAGGGAATACAGGCATGCATCACTGAGTCTGGTGGCTTAAGTTTTTCATCATAACCGTTATAATTACTAATCAGTTCTTCATTATTCCTGCACTGTTTGAGGTTTTCTCTTCACCTATTGCAGAGAATTGGGGCTGCACCCTACAGCCTGGCTCTCAGGAACCTGCAGGCAGTGGCCAGGTTGAGAGGTGGGGCCTCTTTGCAGAGAGATGGGTGATGCCCAGGGAGCAAGGGTTGAAGGCAGCAGACCCACGCCCCAGGGACACCATGCAGTCACCTCTATCTCAGCGTAGCTTCTCCCTGCTTCAACATGGCCCCCGTCCTCCACTGTGTACTGTATCAGCTTCCCTGCCGTTAGGGACCTCAGGACCGTAAGATCGTTCTCCTTCTCAAACACGCATGTCTTGTTGCCAATGGTGATTCGGTAACTGGGAGGAGAAGCAGGGCAGGAAGACAGATGAGAGCCATCAAGCTGTGCTGAGCCAGACCTCTGACAGAATCTCCCTTTCCTAAAGGCAGCATACATGTCACCCTTGGCACAGCGTTAGGGACTCTACATTCCCAAATGGCGGCATCTGACAGTTACCATAGACACGCTGAAAATGAGTTCACTGAGCAAAATATACGGCTCTTTTCTAAGGTAAAAACCAGTTCCTTTTACTGATGTGATCCCAACAGACCCTGGCACAAAAAAAGCAATCAATAAATATTACTATTGTTATTTTTGGTACTGGGGAGCTGAACCCAGTGGTGCTTTATCACCAAGCTACATCCTCAGGCCTTTCTGTACTTTTTATGTTTTGAGATAGTTTTACTAAGTTGCCCTGATAGGACTTGAATTTGTAATTCTCCTGCCTCAGCCTCCCAGGGTGCTGAGATTACAGTTGTGGGCCACCATGCTCAGCTCTACAGTAATCTTGAATATTATCAGAAGCCAGAACACAAGTTAGAAAAGAGATAATAAATGAATCAAATTTGCCTTCTTCCAAAACACTGAGGACTGCAAATGGTATCTCTACCTGGTGCCTTTCAGGGGTGGGGCCTCTGGCATCTATGCACAAACACATGCACATGTACACACATGCACACACACACACTCACTCACACATCCCACCCTTTCTTCTCCTTGGCCAGGATTTGTGTTTTCTGCTCTGCTCAGGTCACCTACAGGCCAGTGTGGTCGGACACATGGGAGCTGGAAGGTATATGGACCCAGCTGCGTGACGCCCCTGTGCCTAGAGCTTCCAGACCACCTGCCTCCACCCAGCAGCCTTTCCTGTCACTCTCCACTTATTTAATGCATCACCTTCAGACAGCTTCAAGCTCCAGGAACTGCAGCCAGGGCACTATCCCAGCCCCTGGCTCCTTGCCTGCCTGGAGCAGCTCAATAACCAGCTGCTGGATGTTGTGTGTAAGCCACGCCCATCCTCCATGGTGTGGATGCTGCAACCCACACATAGCGGGCAGCAAGCACCTCGCTATGCACCTCACCATGCACTTTGCAAGCCATTGGGCTAGGAGTCATGTTCCATTCGGGACTGAATCCTCCAAGGTTGACCCTGGGGCCCTTTCTTTATACCTGACAGGGGCATGGAATCTCAGCCAAGAAGGGAACCTCCCCAAGTGACCCCAGAATTTACTGGAAAGGGTCTTATCTAAGATTCTCAGGCTGGTACCCAGCTAGCTTTGCATCCTCAAACCCTCCCCCACACACACCAAGAGAGCTGTGCCCAGTGGCCACACACCTGTCCACCTCTTCCTTCATGTACGTGGTGTAGCTGCTGCCATTGTAGGACAACAGCAACCCCCCATCATTCAGCTGGTGGGCGTCGATTTCAATATAGCTGCCATTCATGATGAGGATGAACATGGTCAGAGACTGCCGGGCCACCTGCGGGGACAGGTTCATGTCACCAGCTGGATTCAGGATGTGCTCCCCAGGCTATGACAGCAGACAAGGGCTGACTCCACTGTGGGAGCAGTGGGCTGGACACCTCCATCTCTGTAGCCCCAGTCCTTAGGCTCCCCAAGGCAGTGGCTACAGAGTGAACTGGAAACGGTTCTGGAGTCTGAGCCATACCTGCTCTGTGTGGACAAATGACTACTGGCTGCAGACACAGGCCCTGTCCACCAATGTTTCACTGCCTATGTGTCCTCTGAAGCTGGGGCTTCCTTTCCATTCCTGTTTCCAAGTATCAGCCCCAGGTGAGCCAATCCCAGTGCCCAGGAGGAGGCTCCCTAGGTGCCATTCCACTGCTCCCAGGGCAGAGGAGGTGAGCCAATCCCAGCGCCCAAGAGGAGGCTCCCCAGTCGCCATTCCACTGCTCCCAGGGCAGAGGAGGTGAGCCAATCCCAGCGCCCAGGAGGAGGTTCCCCGGCTGCCATTCCACCGCTTCCAGGGCAGAGGAGGTTAGCTGTGCAGGCGCCAGGAGCACACCACCACCCCCTTGAAATGAGAAGACATGTAAACAAGCCTCAAAAACAGACTTCCAGATCACCGACAGCAACCCCAAAGGGAAAAGAGATGGAACAATCTGACACTCAACCACCTGGACTCCCTGAACTGCCAACAAAAGAGGATCTGGGAAAAATGAAATCAGAAATAATTTCTCAGATAACAGCAGAGATTGTGCCCATAGTGCAAGATATGATTACTAA
>NW_004624747.1:12254048-12356612 GCF_000247695.1 Heterocephalus glaber | reverse complement strand
TTGGAAACAGCCCAAGTGCCCATCAACTGGAAACTGGATAAAGAAGATGTGGGTTTTTTTATAAAATGGAGTACTACTCAGCAATAAAGAATGAGAAACTAGAGACATTTATAGCTAAATGGATGCATATTGAGGCCATACTGTTAAGTGAAATAAATAGGACACATATGTAAATACCAAATAGTTTCTCTAGTATGAGAAACTGAAAGTGTAAATAAGGATTAAAATGAATAATTCTAAATTTGAAATAGGAAAAGGTCCAAAGGTGTAGGAGTGATGGGAGGGGAAGGGGAAAGAGAAGAAGGGAAAGGAAAAATTATGAGAAAAGAAAAAAAATGGAAACAAAATTTATGTAAATAGGGAAGGGTGGAGGGGGTGAAGGGCGCACAGGCAAAGGGGAAAAAAATAAGAACTAAGATACAGCATGTTCAGGTACAAGCACCCAATGATAAATGTAAATGAATTGTATACCTAAAATGTACCAATAAAAGAAAAAAAAAGAAATAGCAAAGCAGTAACACTATGTGCATCATGATCTCAGCCTTAGAAAATCAGTTCATAAGGGGAAAAAAGTAACTGAAAGAAATCTGCTGACATGTTCACAGAGATGGTTTCCAGGTCAGGGGAGAGTAAATTTGGTATTGTGAATCTCATATGCCTGTTTGGAATTTTTTTAAGTTTTCTACAGTGAGATTGTGCCACAGTGTTATTGTGCCACCTCCTGTTTGGATGTGGGGCTTCGTTGGAGAGGCTGGGTCATCAGGGGTATGACCAGGAAGGGTGTATTCTTGTCCCTGTTCCTTCTCTCTCTGCTTCCTGGCTGCTATGGGATGAGCAGCTTTCCTCCACCACACTCTTCCACCATGCTGCTTCTGCTGTGAAGCGAGCTCACCACAGACTGAACCCACTGGAAACTGTAGGGCAAACAAAGCTCTCCTCCTCAGCCTTGTGGGCGCCAGGTATTTCTCAGTGACAAGAAAGCTGATACATTCAAAACAAAGGCTGTGGGGCCCTGCTATACAAAGGTAGCCAAGAAGCACTGGGGACAAAGAGGGAGAAGACCAAGAGTGTATCCCACGACAGCACATTTGTTTGGCTAAACTAAAAGTTGAAAATTCAATGTATGCCCAGCAATATTAAAAATAAAGCAAAAGAACATAGTCTGCATAGAAGACTTAAACTCTGTCTTCTTTTTCCAGCCAAGAACATGATCCTGCAGAGTGACAAAGACAGGCCTTGACTTTCAGGGGACAACTGGCTCCTGTAACTGCCCCAGAGCCCCAAATACCAATGCCACAGCTCACCACTGTCCCGTGGCCTCCAGGCCCTGAACCAGGCCTGCACATCTCATGTAATCTCTGCCCTGGGCTGACCTCAAGTGGCCCACGAAAGGTAACAGGACACTTCCAATGGAGGGCAGCAACCAGAGCAAGCTCCACAGATGCTGGTGATGAGCCAGGAAAGAGACCAGGAATCCACTCACAGGTTCTTGGTGTGGCCATGCAGCCCCTGTGAGTGAACCCGGACCATTGTGCCAGCTCAGCAAAGGCTCTGGGTGGAAGAATGTTGCCCAGAACTCATGACTCTTTTGGAACTTCAGAATGCGATCTTATTTGGTAATTAGTTAAGATGAAGACCTATGGATGGAGGGGGCTAAATCCAATGCGATAGGTGTTCTTATAAAACAAGAAGAGACACAGGGATAAGATATGGGAGGAAGACGGTGTGAGGATGGACAGACACACACACACACACACACACACACACACACGGAGTGAAGAAGGCTGTGAAGGTGGAGGCAGAGACTGGAGTATCAACAAACTGGAGGATGCCAGCAAGCACTGGAAGCCAGAGAGGCCTGCAAGAGGTCCTTCCCTTATGTCTTTGGAGAGCCCTTGCCAGCTGACTTCTGGCCTCCATGAGAGTGAAAACTCAACTTCTGTTGTGCTACACTACCCCTTCATAGCACTTTGTTCCAAGCAGCCACGGGCGACTAATCAAAGCTCCATCATGATCTGTGCATCTCACTCAGCCCTACCTTCCCAAACCCAAGGTCAGGAGCTTCCCAGGGATCCCTAGGGAACACAACTGCTCAGGTGAAGGCACAAGAAAGTCCTCTGGCACATGAAAGAAGCACAACAAACTCCCCGAAGCCTCTGGAGCACTGCGAACATGGGAGAAACCCAAGGCCCTTTACCTTGAGAATGTACTTGACTCCTCCGTAAATCAACTCCACATCTACAATGTTCAGCAGAGAATCCGCTGGGAGGACCTGGCCCCTGAGAGAGAAGACAGAGCTTCTGTCAGCTGGGAAGGGACTGAGAATGCTATAGCCATGCCCTAGATTCAGAAATATCTCCCAGGGGCTGGGGATGGAGCTCACTGGTAAAGCACATGCTAAGCATGCACAAAACCCTGGGTTCTATCATTGACACCATAAAGAAAAACTCCAGTGCTTTGTTCTTCCCAAGCACCAGCAAATGGATTGTGCCTAAAAGCTAAGTCTGATTAAAAAGCACAGGACATAGATCATGCCAAGGAACCTGGCATTTCTCAGAATGTAAGGAATTGCTGAAGGATGTGAAATTTTAAAAAGGTTTTTCAGGTTGAGTGTGGTGGCATACGCCTGTAATCCCAACACACTGGGGGACTGACACAGGAGGATGACAAGTTCGAGCCCAACCCAGGCAACTTATAGTGAGAACCTGTCTCGAAATAAGAAAGGGCTGGGGATATAGCTCAGTGTGAAACCCCTGGGTTCAATACCCATACCACAAAATAAATGAGCAAATAAAAAAGCTTTGCAGGAGCAAAATTCATAATGGCTTCATCAGGGAAAAATTCCCTCTGTGAGGACCTGCCTCCTGTCATGAAAGAAATCAGTACAGGAACAGGGACTTTATTACCACACCAAAGCACAACAGCCCAAGCACTGAAAATGTTTATCTTTTATTCTCTTTTTCCTAGTTTCACTTGTCTGCCACAGTGGTTCTCAATCAGAGGCAATTTTCTCCCAACTACTAGGACACTGGAAGTATAACTGTCTCCATGCAGGGAGGGCTGTTCCTGGCCTCTAGAAGGCAGAAGCTGTGGATTCTATCATCCTACAAAGCACAGGACAGCCCCCCACAACGGCCCAGCACAAAGTGTCACTGGAGTTGAAGTGGAAATCCCCAGCCTATCCATGTATCAAGCACCTGGTCACTTTCCATTCTAGTCCTTTTCACTAGTCACCCTGAGATTCAGGTGAGGGTCTGGGAAAGAGACTATCAGGAGAGATAACCTGTGTGACCTTCTCTGCTTCTCTTCCCACCTTTCCTTTCCTTGAACTCTGAACTCACAAGCATTACCATATCCCTTACACAAGGCAGCACCAGCCTCCCAAGGACTGTCTGCAAGGAGATTGCTGCCTAGGGCTCTAGCATCCCACTCCCTCAAATCCCTCCCCCTCTTTCAGGGTGCCTCATATTTATCCATGGGATTTTGCACTGGTAAGCTGGTAGGAAGGGCTTGTCGACTGCCTGGTGACTGATTTGCCACTCAAAGCACAGCCTGCTCTCTGCACCACCAATACTTAACACATAATACATGCCCCACCTTTCCAGGGAGTGCAAGAAATCCGTCATGCATGTTCTGAACATCGTATCTGCCACGTTCAAGGACCCGCACACCACCCCGAGCATGACGTCCGGCTTCTCCGCCTAGGAAAGACTCCAAGTCTCAGTATCTGCGGGGAGCTGTGGGTCTCGGCCACCTGGAGGGGAGACGCAGCAGCTTCCCACCTGCACTTTCTGTGCGATGAGGTGGTCCAACCAGCCGGTGTCGATGTCGTTGTTCTGGAAGCTCTCGGTCTCCAGGAGGTTAATGAGATATTCCACAGTGGTCCGGAAGTCACCCCGGATAGACAGTTCCTTCAAAGCCACCACCATGTTCCTTGAGGAGAAAGACACATGATTGTTTTCCAAACTCCTACAGAGATCCCATGCACTTTTCAAGATGTGGTTCTGAGTGCCAAAAGAGCACAGGAGTTAAGACAGGGCTGCGTGCCATTCTCAGCTCTGCCACTCACTGGCTGAGTAACTTCAACAAGTGACTTTACTCTGGGCCTCAGTTACCTCATCTGGAAAGTGCAGAAATATCCCTGAAGTCATATAAGTGTTTAAAGATTAAAATGAGATATTCCATGCAAAGCACATAGGCACTGATCAACAAATGTTAGCTGCTATGAATGTGAATGAATATCACTATCATTGTTATGAACTATAACAGTAGCCAGTGGCTGGTAGAGAAAGGGTAAGCTCATTGGTTGGTACCAGATCTGTCTCTCCTGGACCTATTCAAATCTCCCGTCCCCAGAGCTGGAGTCGCCTCGGGCCATCCACAGGGCTGCTCCACCCAACAGAGTCAGGGTACACCTGCAGATGGGGATCACTGCTACCTGGCTCAGGGGTAGGGGGCCCAGTGGCAGGCTCCTTGAGGGGCATTTGGGGGGAATGCAGGAGAGGATAGCAAGGTACTGAACTCACCTCTTCCAAGGGTAAGAAGGCAGCCCACAAGGGACAGTGTCCCTGTGAGCTGGGAAGGTGGGAGGAAGGGGCAATAATGGCCCCATTTTGGGGCTGAGAAAATGAAGACACGAGGAAATCAAACATGGATATGACTGTGGGAAGCCAGGTGCGGGGCTGGAACTAGAAGCTGAAAGCACTCAAGGGTGACTGACTTGTCCCTGTGCTCAGGGAACTCCTGTGAAGCACTGAGAGATCTCATGTCCTTGGAAACCAGTCCCGGGAATCCAAGGCTCCTTATTGGACTCTAACAGCAATAGGAAAAGTTGGAATTGTTCCCTCTGAATTCTGTTAAAGTGACAGTTAGTCATGCACTCCATGGGACAAACCTCAGGTCATTTTATGTAGAGGGCACTGGCCAGCTGACCCACTTCCCATCTCCTTAAAAGCCTCATTTACTGTAAATAATCCTGTATACATCAAGGATCTCAATTTGCCACAGAATATGATTAAAATAAAGCATTCCAAGTTGGCAACAAGGTCCAGTCATTAAAACTGCCAAACTCAATTAAATTAATCTTCGTTTCTAGGTGCCCTGGGCCCAATGCTAATGCTTTTTAAATGAAATATCCACAAGGCCTTTGGGCTTTGTCACTCTGAAGAGCAGTTATCCACTCACATAAGAATGTTTAATTACAAAGTAAGCTGGCTTTTTACCCTTCTGTGCCCTTGTCAAGGCCAGAAAAATGTAAGATGTGCCACTTCAGAATATGAGGTCCCTTGATTGATGTGGATTTCTGAGCTCTGCAGGAACTGGGACAAATATGGACTTGGCTGCATGGGGGACACAGGGCTGTGGTCACAGCAGAACATAGCCTAAGAAATTTAGTCTTGGCATGAATACAGCCAAGAAGGGAGCTGGTTATGAGAGTCTGATTTCAAGAAGCTTCCACCCTTTTCTTGGCTATAATACTCAGAACCTTTAAAACTCTTGGTATTACCTTGAATGTTCTTTAGGTCTCCTTTAAGTTGAGACTTCGTACAAGCTCAAAACCAAATGGCTTTTGGTGTTCCCTGAGCTTCCAATAAAGGAAGAGAATTTATTCTTGAACTTCAAGCAGAGGGGAATTTAAAATAGGGCCTGCCTGTGATTCACAGCCATGGTCTCCTAAAGCCATGCGTTCAGGGGTTTTTGGTTTTTAAAGGAGGGAGGGAGGGAAGGAATGAAGCATAGAAAGAAGGACTAGGGGAAAGGAGAGACAAAGGGAGGAGAGTGGAGGGAGGAAGGACAGATGGGTGGACTAGGGAAAGAAACAAAGACAAAGGGAGGAGAGTGGAGGGAGGGAAGAGGTACTGACGAAATGGCCTCCTCCCGGTTCTCGCCCCAGGAGAAGCAGTGCCCAAACTGGGAATCAGCGAACTCATGTAAGCCTCCTGTGGCAGCCACACTGAAGTAACCCCACACATTCTTGTTGCTGCGGAAATTCAATTCCTGGACTGTCCCAGAGCTTGGCTTAAACCCCTAGAATCCAGACAGAAAAAAAAGTGAAATGGAAGAAATCATCACTCCAGATCTATTTTCATCAGAATTCAGTTCTGGAGAAACTCAAGAACCCCGGCTACAGTCAAAAGCTTAGAGTGCTCAATAAACATGGTTACCTCTTGCTACAGGTGGAGGTGTATCGATTTATGGTGAATCCATTCGAGCACTTCAATGTCTGTAATTCTGACTTTAAAAAAACTACGGAACAACAACTGAGTTGGGATGAGGGAGGTGCCGATATAATGTGGGTGAACTTTGATTACTGTGGGAGCTGAGTGATGGTACGTTCTGCTTTTATACACTGGACATTTTAGGTAATAAAATTTTAATAAAAATAAAAGTAGGGGCTGAAAGCATAGCTCAGTAGTACAGCACTTGCTTAGCATGTGCAAGGGTCTGGGTTCCAGTTGCAGTACTGACAAAAAGAAAAGTAAAGAGTGTGTGGATTTACAACTCTGGATGAAGATTCCCACAAATGAAAAGAGCTATCACACCCTGAGTGGGGCCGTGTGTTCTATGTACTAACACACAAATGATTCCTTTGTAGAAGGTGACCCATCTCCTTCCAAGTGGGATCTTGGTGAGGGTGAGTGGACATGGAACAGCCTCGCTAGGATGGGTTCCTGAATTAAGTAATAAGGCATATCACTTAGCAGAGGTGCCTGGGCTCCAGTGAGCGATAGAGATTTCTAGGTGCCTGGGCTATTTCCAAACCCAATTCTCCATCCTTCCAGAAACCTGTGATAAGTCTCCTGCTCTCTGGGCATGTCTCGGTTTGCTTGTCTACCAGAGATAGTGTTTAGTTTGCAAAGATCCCAAACAGATATAAGTCCCAAAGCTTAAATTTCTTTAATCAAAAGAGGGGGCTCTTGACTATAAGTTTCTTGACTGTAAGAATTATAGACATAGGGCCGGGGATTTAGCTCAGTGGTTCTGTCGCCTGCCTCTCAAGCGCAAGGACCTGAGTTTGATCCCCGGTACCAAAAAAAAATAATAATAATAATTAAAGATGTAAACATGACACAATTTTCACATTAATCAAAACATCATGTTACCTCATTGATATGTACAATTTATGTTTACATATATTTTTAATATATATACATAAACTTAAATTATATGTTAAATATATATTAAATTTGTAAAATAAATAAATAAGTTGCAGTATATTAATGAGTTCTGTGACAATCAGTGGTCAGTGAGCATGTGAACTGTGATATCAGTTAGCTCATTTTTCAAGATCTAAGAACAAGTCACAAAATGATCAAGAAATTATATATATATAAAATATACCCCCAAAATTAATGTAACTATCATATACCTTAAACATGTACTAATAAAAAAGAACAAGCCGGGCTGGGGATTTAGCTCAGTGGTGCCACTGCCTGCCTCGCAAGCACAGGTCCTGAGTTCGATCCCCAGTACCAAAAAAAGAAGTCATAAAAGGACTTTCCACAATGGACCACGTTCTATTTATATTATAGCAAAAAGCGTAAGTGACCAAAAATGCGAAGTCCTGGGCTCTAAACCTGGTTATTGGCCCAAAAGATGGCCAGTGTGCTGTGACTTGGCTTGCCTGGCCCCAGCAGGACCCAGCAGGAGGCACAGGGCAGCTGACCCCAGCTGCTGGCTGTCATGCCCAGTGTAACAGCACTGTCCTATGAGTGGTACTGAAACGCTGAGTGATCTGCTCAGTGCCAGGCATATGCCATATGTCCCATAAGCCAGTAAACTGAGACATGTTCCTTCTACTCCCCAGTGTCCCTATCTGTACACCAAGAAGCCTGGACAACTGGTATCTCCTCCAAGGCTACGTTCAGGGTCTGCCCCAGGCTGGGAGGTCTAAAATGGTGAAAATGCAGGGGCCCCACACTTGCCTCATCTGGATTTTCGCTGGTGATTCTGGCCGCAATGACATGGCCACGGGCGAGGGGAGGGTTTGAAGGGGCTTCAAAATAAATGGGTGTCACCCCCCATGGTGACTCTCCATACAGGAGCCGGATGTCCTTCAGCCTGTGTAGTGGCACACCCATGGAAATCTGAAATCAAGAAATCCATCCCATAAGTCAGTCCCACCAAAATCCTGGCTCTAAGACTCCAGAGGAAGAGGCTCAGTTGATGATTTCAGGTAGACTGAGCACAGAGCACCTATACTCCGAAACGCTGCAGTGAACACAACAGGCAAAGTAAGACTTGGCTCTCACAAAGCAAACAGCATCACTGAGGAAAGAAGCATCCATAAAACAACACTGCACATCAACACGGTATGTGCACTGAGGTCAAGGTACAGACTCTCAGAGCGAAGGAGAGAAGCGGCAGTGTTGGCTGGAAAGGTGAAGGGGGTTTGGGGAAGGACACTTCCCTAATGGCTCTTGGCCAGACAAAGGAAACAAATGGCTTCCTGGAAAGTTCTTAGTTTTCATAGTTCCCATCAATATGCACACATCAAAATTGTCATTCCCTGGGGACCGCCAGGAAAAAGAGGGACAGGACTGGGCCTCCCAGCTGGGACAGAAGAAACCCCAGGGCTGCAGCCCACTACCTCACCTGTAGCTGGGCAGCTGGCAGGTTGATGTCAGCAATCATTTCTGTGCAGGGATGCTCCACCTGCAGGCGAGGATTCAACTCCAAGAAGTAGAAGCTGCCATCCTGGCTGTAGAGGTATTCAACTGTCCCTGCGCTCACGTAGCCCACGGTCTTGGCCAGACGGACAGCACACTGCAGAGAAAGACAGAGAGAAACCCAGGGTTTCCAGTGGTTTTCCCAGGAAATTATTAGTGGTGGAGGAAACATCTGGGAGCCTCAGAGATCAGCTGATCCAACATAGCTGTGAGCTGCTGAGATCACCTCGGGAGGGGGCCCTTTCCTCCTCCTCTTGGGCTCACCCACCTTCTGGCCATGCTGGCTCAGAGCTGCCCCTGCCCCAGCTTGGCGAAGCGCACCTGCTCCATGAACTCAAACACAGCTGGTGTGGCGATGGTGGCTGGTGCCTCCTCGATGATCTTCTGATGTCGCCGCTGGATGGAGCAGTCTCGCCCAAACAGTGACATAGCATTACCGTACTGGTCAGCCAGGACCTGGACCTCCAGGTGCCGGGCATGCTGGGCCAGCTTCATGAGAAAGATGGGTGAGCCTGGGACTTCACTCTGCACCTGTGGGTAGCAAAGCCGCTCAATCTCTATGGGGAAACCAGCTGTGGGGGCTTCCAGAAGTTCTCAGAAGACAGCAGCCATGCAGTTAGAGGACCTCTCCATGGACCTGCTCATTTTCAACTTCTGTTTTACCTCTCTCGAAGACATAACATTCTCGTGTTTTTAAGTCAAACTTGTGAAAAGGGCAAAATGTCCCCATAATCATATTTCCTAAAGATAATGCTCTAAGAGTGCAGTTCCTGGGGCTCTTGTGAACAGTATGGTGACTCCCACTGACAATAACATATCATATACTTGCAATTAGCTGAGAAGATGATGGATTTGTGAATTTTTTTCTTTTTGGTACCCGGGATCAAACTCAGGACCTTGCACTTGTGAGACAGACAGCGGAACCACTGAGCTAAATCCAGGGCCCGGATTTGTGAATTTGACTATGACCTTCATTCCACTAAATGTACATATAACAGAAGGTCATGTTGCATGCTTCCAATATATGCAAGATTTTTTGTATAGTTTTATTTTTTTAACTTTTATTTTAATGTACTACAAGTAGATATTAATAAAGAAAATATAATAATACTCTTCTTACTTCTAGGAAAAAATAAAACAAAACTTCATAACAATATATGCAGGTTTACATGTCAATGGTTTTCTTCTACATATACAGCAACACACATATAGAATATTTCCTTAGGGGATTTAGTTCAGTGGTTCCGCCACCTGCTTCGAAAGTGCAAGGTCCCAAGTTCAATCCCTGATACCAAAAAAAAAAAAGAATATTTCTTTAAACAAAAATGGAGCCAAATCACACCTTGTATAGCTTTCCTCTACTTGATCACATGTATTCTCTCAGCTGGCTTTCCATGAGGAACCTGCAGAGAGACTTATTCCCTATTTTCAATGACTAAAAGGTGCTCCCTTATAGGCATATTCCCATGTTCATCTCTGAGCTGTGACAAACAGGGAAATAGTTCTGTAACCTGCTAACAATGGCAGGAATGGGGGAGGCTGGACAGCAACTCTCTGTACTACTGTCCACACTCTCTTGTCAATACAAATTCTTCTCCCCATGGTCCTCAAAACCCTGTGCTTCTCAACAGACATAATAGTGAAGTTGTTACTATGAAGCATATTGCCAAGAGCAATATCATTGGTGAAAGCTTTCCAGTAAGCAATATTCTCTGGTGTATGTGTAAGTTCTTGTAAAGTGCATGTGATTTAAGTCCTTCTTCCTAGATCTTTGGGGGTTTTTTGGTTTTTGAGATTGAGTCTCACTTGTATTTGCAGTTTTCCTGCCTCAGCCTCTCATGTGCTGAGATTACAGGGATGCACTACCATGCTCACCTCTCTAGGTCTTTATGTAAGAAAATGATTCAGAAGAACAAAAAACTAAGTAGTATTTCTAGTATTAGGGAGGATGTGATGCACACCTGTAATCCCAACCCTAGGGATAATGAGGCAGGAGGATCTTGAGTTCAAGACCAGGCTGGGCAATTATTCAGATCCTGTCTCAAAATAAAGTTTTAAAAGACTGAAAATATAGCTCAGTGATAAAGCGCTTGCCTAGCATGCTCAGGGCCCTGGATTCAATCCCTAGCACAGCAATTTAGAAAAAAAAGTTTCATAAATAAGTTGAAAGGCATGTATGGAATATTGTGCCATCATCAAAATAATTGTGAACACTGGAACAACATGGTAAAAATATTTATGACCTACCATTTGAAATATTTTAATGTAGAAGAAAATGTGGTTTAGATGCTATAAAATATATACAAGAATAAGGTCTAGAAAAAGCCTAGAAATATTAAATATTGTAGATTATGGTTGAATAATATTCCATTATAATTTTTTGTGGTACTAGGGATTGAACCCAGGGCCTTTACACTGAGCTACATTCTCAGTTCATCTTTTATTGTCAGATAGGGCCTCACTAAGTTGCACCAGACAGGACTCGAACTTGCAGTCCTCCTGTCTCAGCCTCCCTCATTGCTAGGATTACAGATATATGTCACCATGCCTGGCTCCATTGTAACTTCAAAATATCCTCTCAACACCTAGCCTTAGCAAGAATTCAGGACCTCATTGTATATATTTGTATACAGTAACATTTTCAGTTTTGGTTCCATTCTATAATCCTTATACCTGTAGTTTCATTGTTCTCCCACACACACACTTGGGATTTGATCCCAAGGCATTGCACATTGCTCATGTCATTTTCAAGAAAATTGATGGAACTGAAGTAGATCATGTTAAGCAAAATAAGCCAGTCTCAGAAAGTTAAATATTGCGTGTTTTCTCTTACATGAACAATCTATCAACAAACAAACAAACAAACAAATGTGAGATAACAGAAAACTAGAAGGTAGACTTTAAGAGACAGGGAAGGAGATCAGAGGAGGGAGGAGGAAAGGCAGAGGCAGGTAATTGAAAATGTTTGAAAATTGAAAATAATTGAAGTATGTCATATGTATGTACTAGTATGCCAAACTGAATCTCTGTAGTGTACAGTATTATTAATATGCACTAATTAAAAATAACAAAAAATATATATACCTATCATATTGATAAAAACAACTTTAATTTCTAATAGTACTGTATTAGGGAGAAGGAAGAACCAGTAGAACATATTTATTGTTGGTGCTATTAGAAATTGGATAGGGGCCAGGGATTTAGCTTAGTGGTTTCGCCGCCTGCTGCGCAAGCACAAGGAGCCGAGTTCGATCCCTGGTACCAAAAAAAAAAAAAGAAAAGAAACTGGATAACCACTTTGGAAAATAATTTGGGCTTATTTAATAAAGCTGATGAAGCACTTATAAAAAAATAGTGTGGTTTAAGAATGTGAAGGTTGCTCAGTATAATTTTATTTAAACAAAGAAAAGAACAACGAGGGGCCGGGGATTTAGCTCAGTGGTTTCGCCGCGTGCTGCGCAAGCGCAAGGACCCACGTTTGATCCCTGGTACCAAAAAAAAGAAAAGAAAAGAACACATGAAATTTACTACATGCCTAGGCATGGGGGTATTAGATAACAGGATAACCTTTCAAAAATGTTACCAGCAGACATAATATTTTTTAAAAGGAAAACATGAGCTTTGCATGATGGTGCACATTTGTAATCTCAGCACTCTAGGAGCCCAGCCTGAGTAACTTAGTGACTTAGCAAGAACCAGTCTTAAAATGTTTTTAAAAAACTGGAGAAGTAGTTCAGTGCAAAGGCCCTAGACTTTTGTTTGTTTGTTTGTTTGTTTTTTGAGACAGGGTCTCACTGTGTAGTTCAGGCTGGTCTTGAACTCACTATGTAGCCTAGGCTGGCCTCTCACGGTAAAGGCCCTTAATTTAATCTATAGCACCACAAGAAAAAGAAAGAAAGAAAGAAAGAAAGAAAGAAAGAAAGAAAGAAAGAAAGAAAGAAAGAAAGAAAGAAAGAAAGAAAGAGAGAGAGAGAGAGAGAGAGGAGGGGGGAGGGAGAAAGGGAGGAAAAGAGAGAAATAAAGGGGGGAAGGAAGGAGAGAGGAAGAGAGACAGACAAAGGAAGCAGCCAGCTAGCTACTGGTAGCTACAAATAGGTAAATATGTAATGTGCAATGCACTCCCACAATTAAAATTAACCATCTAGAAACATTAAAAGTACCAGGACTCCAACAATACCCATCCCTTGATGGGTGAACAGTCGCAAACAGATATTCTCACCCTGCATCATCTATGAAATCCTTTAAAGATGCAGTGATTCACAGAATCAAACCATCCGCAGAAGTGGCATAAAAATCAACACAAACCATGGTCTTCTTTAACAATGTAAGTATATATTTGCTTCAAAATTCAACACAGGGGCTGGGGTTTTAGCTCAGTGGCACTGCGCCTGCCTCGAAAGCTCAAGGTCCTGAGTTTGATCCCCGGTACCAAAAAAAAAAAAAAATTCAACACAGGGACTGGGATGTAGCTCAGGAGTAGAGACCTTGCCTAGCATGTGTGAAGCCTCGGGTCCAGTCCCCAGCACCACAAAATAACAACAACAACACAAAACACCAGAAAATATTGGGCTAGGGATTTAGCTCAGTGGTGCCGCCTCCTGCCTTGCAAGTGCAAGGTCTCGAGTTCCATCCCTGGTACCCCCCAAAAAAACAACAAAAACCAGAAAATATAAAAACAGCTATAGACCTAAATCCTACAAATGTCTTCTCCAGGGTTATGGAATTCTGCTAACAGAAATAATCCAGAGGTCCACAACCAAGTGAAACAAATCCTAAAGCCACGAAAAACAAGCAAGAATGGCTCACTTGTCGGAAAAGCATGGGGAAATCCTCAGCTCTCTCAGCCTTCCGTATTCCTTTCCCTCCACCACCTTCAGAAGCTTTGATCATCAGTGGAAAACCAATTTTTTCTGCTGCCTGGGAGTGAAAGACAAACATGGCTCTTTAGAGTTGACACAGGTGCCACTACTACCAAGGGAGGAAAATGTTCTAGCGCACCGGCCCCTCGACATTTACCTCCAAGCCTTCATCGACATCTTTCACACAACCTCCATTGTAAACATCTTCTGGGACACTGATTTGTTTCCCCTGCTGCAGATCCTCCTCTGCCCACTCCACTGTCAGACCTGGAGAGTAACAAAGAAAGCACATGGTTGCTGAGGATGGCAGAAACAACAGCCCAGAAACCAAAGGGTCTCTCCCCATCTAAGCTGCTCTAGACTAACAAGCCTCACACCATTCCTTTTGCTTCCCATGGCACTTTTCACTGTCTTAGCGCTGACTCACCATGAATGGGAATCAAGCTTAAGAAATTCACTTAAAATTATGGTCTCAAGGTGTATCCATTTACCAATAAATAACTCCACTCTCTTTACAGCAGAGTAGTACTCTATTGTATATAAACACCACATTTTCTTCATCTGCTCATCTGTTGATGAGCATATAGGCTGTTTCCAAGATTTAGCCATTATAAATTCTGCTGCTATAAACATGGGTATGCATATATCACGGTGGTATGATGCTTTTAACTGTTTCAAGAAGATACCAAGAAGGGGAATGGCAGGGTCAAATGGAACCTCTAGCTTTACTTTTTTGCGGAATTTCCATACTGATTTCCATAGTGTTTGTACCAATTTACACTCCCATCAACAATGGACAGGATACCTTTTTCCTCACAGCCATCCCAGAATTTGTTACTGGTTGATTTCTTGATAGCAGCCATTCTTTCTGGGGTGAGGTAGAATCTCACTGTTGTTTTAATTTGCATCTCTCAAATGACCAGTGATGTTGAACATTTTTTCATATATTTATTTGCCATTCCTACTTCTTCATCTGAGAAATGTCTATTCATCTCAGATGCCCATTTTTGGTTTGGTCTTTGAATTTGAGAGGGTCTAATTTTTTTGAGTTCTTCATATATTCTAGATATTAGTCTTTCATCTGAGGAATAGCTGGTAAAAAGTTTTTCCCATTCTGTGGGTTGTTTCTTTGTTCTGCTGGTGGTTTCTTTGCTTTGCAAAAGCTTTTTAATATGATGTGATCCCAATTGTTGATTCTTTGTATTTCCTGTGTGATCAGGGTTTTGTTCATTAAGTCTTTGTCTACTCCTATGTCTTCAAGAGTTTTCCCTATTCTATCTTTCAGTAGATTAAGTGTTTGTTTTTATATTTAGGTCTTTGATGCATATTGATTTTAGGTTAGTGAAAGATATGGGTCTTGTTTCAATCTTGGGCATGTGGAAAGCCAGTTCTCCCAACACCATTTATTAAAGAAGCTATCTTTCTTCCAGTGAAGGGGTTTGGCCCTTTTGTCAAAAATAAGGTAGCTGTGGGCCAGGGATTTAGCTCAATGGTTCCACCGCCTGCCTTGAAAGCAGGAAGTCCTGAGTTTGATCCCCAGTACCAAAAAAATAAAAATTAAAAAAATAAGGTGGCTGAGTGTGCTTGGAGTTGTTTCTGCATCTTCTACTCTGTTCCATTGATCATTGGGTCTGTTTTTTTGTGGGGTTTTTTGCTAATATTATGCTATTTTTATCACAGTAGCTTTGTAGTATAACTTCAAATTGAAGATTGTATTGTCCCCTGCCTTGTTCTTTTTGCCCAGAATTGCTTTTGCTATTCTGGGTCTTTTTCAGTTCCATATGAATTTTAGGATCATTTTCTGTAGATCTGTAAGGTATGCTATGGGTATTTTGATTGAGACTGCATTAAATCTGTATATCACTTTTGGAAGTATGGACGTTTTTACTATATTGATTCTGTCTATCCAAGAATAGGGTATATCTTTCCATTTTCTGATATCCTCTTCAACATCCTTTTTCAGAGTACTGTAGCTTTCAATGGAAAGGTCTTTTACTTCCTTCATTAGATTGCTTCCTAAGTATTTCATTTTTCTTGATGCTATTGTTTCTCTAATTTCTCTCTTGTTATTGGTGGAATGCTGAGGATTTTTGAGTGTTGACTTTGTATCCTGCTATGCTACCAAATTTGGTTATTAAATCTAGGAGTTTTTTGGTGGAGTTTTGGGGGTCTTCTATGTAGACTATCATGTCATCAACAAATAAAGATAATTTAACCTCTTCCTTTCCTATCCATATTCCTTTCTCTCATCTAATTGCTGTGGCTATTGTTTCCAGAATTATATTGAACAGGAGTGGTGACAGTGGACATCCTTGTCTTGTTCTTGATTTTAGAATGAAAGCTTTCAGTTTCTGAGCATTCAGTGTGATGCTGGCTATTGGTTTGTCATAGATGCCTTTTATCATATTGAGATAAAGACTTTCTATTCAATTCTGTAGCGTTTTTATCATGAATAGGTGTTGGACTTTGTCAAATGCTTTTTCTGCATCTAAAATATTGCATCGTTTCTCTTGTGTGAGAAACCCTAAGAGTAAATAAAGAGCAAAATGGAGGATAGATATTGGGAAGTAGGAGGAACACATTCAAATGGGAAGAGGAACAAGGGAGGGGAAGGGGGGGAAGGAAGGGAAAGTGATTTTTTTAAAATGGAAGGAAAAACTGGAAACAAAGCTTCTGTAAATATGGAAGGGAAGAAGGATGGAAGGGAGGGAAGGGGATTGGGAAAAAAGGATTGAGATATATTATGTACAAGTACAAATTCCCTATGATGATTGTGATCATTATATATGGCAAATATGCACTAATAAAAAAATTAATTAGAAAAAAATTCAGACTGATTCTACTGATAGCAACATCTGACCTTGAATACAAAAACCTCCCAATTCTACCCCAGGGAGTCATCTACATGGGAATCATGTGAAGATTCCAAAACCATATAAAGGTTTAACTAAGAAAAATAAATTTTCCAAACTGGAAAATTTTTCAACCTTTAGAAGAAAATATCAAGTTGAATAGTGAACTCCTGAGACTTTTTTCTGTTTAGTTTTTAATTTGTCCAAGAAATTCCACTTTTAGGAATTTATTCTAAGATTATTACAAAGCATATATAGATTTAACAGTAAAGATTATCAAAGCTCCATTCCTTTGATTATTTTTAAAACTAGAAAACAAATTAGAAAAAAACCTAAATTGTGTAACCACAAAGGATTATTAAATAAATTATAGTACCTCCATGTACAATCTATGCAGGCATTTTAAATGATGTAAAGTATATTTACTGACCTAGAAAGATATTCAACACTGGGGGGAAAAAATCACAGTCTAGGAAATATAAGATCTGATTTTTTGAAAGGATATGCTTGCAAAAAAAGGCTGAAAAAGTGGCAACTACACTGAAATAAATGTTCAACACATCCAGGTGCCATGGCACAAATCTGCACTGGCTAATTGGGAAGCTAAGCCTGGTGGATCCCAAGCTGAAGACTAGCCTGCCAAATTAGCAAGACTGTCTCTTAATAAAATTTTAAAAGCCTGGGGATGTAGCTCAGTGGTAGAGCACTTGCCTAACATGTGCAAGGCCTTGGGTTCAATCCCTAGTACTGCAAAGGAAAATAAAAGCTCAACACTGGATCATAGGATTATGATGATTTCTATTTCTTTTTTTTTTGTGGTTCTCTTATTTTCTAAATTGTCCACAATGGAACTGTACCACCTATGTAATAACAACATTTTTAAACAAAATAATTGTCAAAGCCTACTCCAATCATTCCATCTGCCCACTTCAGCAAGACTTGGGTAGAAGTTTCCCCAAGGTGAAGCTAAGCATCCCTTACCACTTCCGCTCCAGGGCAGAGTTGGAATGTCGAGGGTCTGAGCCACAATGGTGGAGGCGATCTTATCTCCCAAGGCCCACATAGCCTCACTGGGGGGTCCTGAGGAATAGGGCAAGAAAAAGAGTAGAACCCAGTCAACCACAAGACCCATGAGCCCAAGCACCAAGCAAGTGCACAGTGGCAGGGCCAAGTGTGTGCAAGATGACAAAGTAACTCTCAGCTCTCCAGGAACTCACCCACATGGTCAGGGAGGAACAGAATCTGTTAGTCTGCTATGGCGTCAGCCCCTTTTCACATCTGAACTGTAAGCCTGTGCCAGATATGGGGCCATACAAAAAATTCATTTTGAGGGGACATCGAAAACTGGACTCGGGGGACAAGCTAGCACCCCAAAAAGCTGGACAAGAGGGTAGCAAATAAAGAGTTCTTGTTCAATGAAGAGTCAGCTATGGGAAATACCTTTGGCTTTGTGGACCCAGTGGTTTCTGCCCTAATCACTCAGCTTTTCCAGGACAGCTGGCTCTCAGTTCCACTGGAATTCAGTATTTGAGGAGTCAGCCAATCACAGATATATATATTTTTAAAGTTGTATCTATACTGAATGTGTACAGCCTTTTTTGACATTATTCCATAATACAGTACGTACATTTATATCATATTAGGTATTACAAACAATCAAGAGATAATTTTAAGTACATAGGAAGGGTGGCAGAAAGGGCTCAGCTGTCTAGCATACAAAGGCCCTGGGGGTTCAATTCCGACACTGCAAAAAAAAAAGTTTCAAGTACACAGGAGGTTATATGCAAATATTATGTCATTTTACTTAAGAGGCTTGAGTATTTGTGAACTTGGGTATCTATGAGAAGGCATGAAACAAATTCCCCAAGGATATCAAGGGATGTGTACACACATACAGAGTTAACATATTATGTACACAAACAAAAGTACTGAAACCAGCTAGGCATGATGGTGCACACTTACAATCCTATAACTCTGGGAGGCCGAGCCAAGAGTATCACAAATTCAAGCAATTTAGCAAGATCCCATCTAAATGAATGAATGAGTGAATGAATGAGACCCAAGGATGTAGCTCAATGCAAAGGGCCTGGGTTCAGTCCCCAGTACCACCAAAAAAAAAAGTCCTAAAACCAATGGATGCCATGAGAAAGCAAGTAACATTTTACCTAGTACATGATAGAAATGAGAGGCTCTGGTCCCAAAGAATTAAGAATAATCCTGAGAGCTACCCAGACCAAAAAGCTATTCTCTCAGAAATGGGACCCCAAACTTAATCAGGAATCTGAACTTGACTGATACCTTAGTTCCAATAGAAACACTAGCCAAGGGCTCTGCGGGACCCAGCGTCATTCCTCTATGATAACCATGGTAACTAACAGCTCTTCCCGTGGCCTGGCCAACTTCCCCTTGGCCCCACCCATTCCCTGACTCATCTGCTACCCAGATTTTCAGAGCAGCACCAGAGACTCTTTCCCAGGTGAGCATCCCACCAGTGCCCCAATTCCCACAGGCATGACAGAGGAAATGCACTGTACCTAAGAACGCAATCCCGTGCTTGCACAGCAGCTCTGGAAGCTTGGGATTTTCTGAAGCATGGCCCCAGCCAGCCCATACTGCCTGCAAACACAGAAAAGGGTGAACAAAGATCCGCCATGAACCTGCCTCCCATGACACCAAAAGCTCTTTGCTGTGTTACATCAGCCTATTCTGAATTCAGAATGGAAATCTTCCAGATCTCGGGTGCATCACCCCAGCATGGGCACGCTTGGGCACCCTGACCCATTTACCTGCACAGGTATTCTCTTGGCGATGTCTATGATCAGCTCCACGTTGGCATAGTTGTTGTTGTTGGGCCCTCCTGGGACGGGGACGTACTGATCTGCCATCTTGATGTACTCTGGAATTCAACAAGAGGGAAAGGGAGGCCAGGATTTAGCTCAGTGGTTCCTCCGCTTGCCTCACAAGCACAAGGTCCCAAGTTCGATCCCTGGTACAAAAAAAAAGAGGGAAAGGGAAGAATACTGACAGACGGAAATCAACTGCAGAAATTGCAAGATGCAGGCACGTTCTGGTCATATGAACTGTGAAGATTCCATGGCAATAGACAAAATCTGAGGAACGCTGACTATGGATTTAAATATGTGAAAATAAGTGTGCTCTGGACAAGGAAATAAAAGGAAAAGGAAGCAGTCCAGCAGGATGGTGGGATCAGAAATGAGTTTTTTAAATTCCTATTTAAAGTACTTAGGGTTTATCTTAATGTTGCGTTACCATTAAACAATACAACAAGCTGGCTACAGTGACACATGTCTGTCATCCCAGCTACTTGAGAGTCTGAGGCAGGAGCATTACAAGTTTGAGGCCAGCCTGGGCAACTTAGCAAGACCTTGTCTCAAATAATAAACAAAAGCTAGGAATGTAGCTCAGTGGCAGGGCACTTGCCTAGCATTATGTGAGGCCCTGGGTCAAACCTAGTACCAAAACAAAAACAATTTTTTAAAGTATGGTAAAAAGTGCATAACAAAATTTAGTGGTTGTAAGTATATTCATATCATTGTGAAATAGACCTCCAAAACCTTTTCTTCTTAGAAATGTGGGACTCTATATTCATGAATAACTCCCCTTTTTCCTTCCCTGAATTCACTGGCACCCACTGTCTGTCCCTATGAATCTGATTATTTTTGTTACCTGTTTTTGTTTGTTCAAGACAGTCTCGCTATGTATCTCAGGCTGGCCTTGAATTCACTATGTAGCCAAGACTTCCCTTGAAGTCGTGACAATCTTCCTGCCTCAACCTCCTGATTGTGGGATTATAGGCAGGTACTACCATGCCCAGTTCTAGTTAATCCTATAAGCGCAATCACATGGTGTTGGTCTTCTTGCATGTGGTTTATTTCACTCAGCACAATGCCCATTTATACTGCAGCTTCTGACAGGATTCCTTCCTTTTAAAAAAATTTTCATACATGTGTATAATACATTTTGATTATATCCATCCCCCCATTACCTTCCTTACACCCCTCCCCTTTGTTCCCTTCCCCTGTCAATTAATAGTCTCCCTTCTATTTTCATGTCTTTTAGATTTCACATATTAGGGAGAACATGTGATACTGTCTTTCTATGTCCGGGTTCTTTTGCTTAACATGATGATTTCTAGTTCCATCCATTTTCCTGAAATGACAAAATTTCACTCTGCTTTACAGCCGAGTAATACTCCACTGTGTAGATATACCACATTTCCTTTATCCACATTTCCTTCCTATAACCACATTTGTTGATGGGTGCCTAGACTGGTTCCATACTGTGGTTATTATATACTACACTGCAATAAACATGGGTATACAAGTATCCCTACAGGATGCTGGCTTTAAGCCCTTTCGGTATTTACCAAGGAATGGTGTAGCTACAGCAAACAATAGCTCTATTTTTAGTTTTGAGAAATTTCCATACAGGCTTCTATAGTGGCTGTAGTAATTTCCATTTCTACCCGCTTTGTAGAAGGCTTCCCCCATCCCCTGCATCCTCCCCAGCATTAGCCATTTTTTATATCTCAATGACAGACATTCTGACTAGGGTTGCCTGGAATCTCAACGTAATGTCGATTTGCATTTCCCTGATGGCCAAAGATGTTGAATATTTTTTCATATACTTATTGGCCATTTGTACTTCTTTATTTGAGAAGTGTCTATTAAATTCATTGCCTATTTATTGATTGGGTTATTTTATTTTTTTAGTGGTTTTTGAGTTCTTATACATTCTAGATATTAATTCACTGTCAGGAAAGTAGCTGGTAAAGATTTTCTCCTATTCTATTGGTTGTCTCTTCATTCTGCTCGTTGTTTCCCCTGGTGTGCAGAAACTTATTTGATGGAGTTTCATTTGTTGCTTTTTGCTATTATTTCCTGTGCTAATGGAATGCTATTCAGAAAATCTTTGCCTGTGGCCTTGGCTTCAAGTGTTTCCCCTATGTTAGCTTCCAACAGTTTCAAAGTTTCTGATCTAGGATTCTGATCTCATTTGAACTGATTTTGTAACGGTGAGAGATAGAGATCTAATCTTCTACATATGGATATCCAGTTTTCCCAGCACCATTTGTTAAAAAGGGTATCTTTTCTCCAATGCACTTTTGGCTCCTTTGTCCAGAATCATATCACTGTATTTGTAAGGGGTTTGTTTCTGTGTCCACTTCTCCATTCCATTGCTCTATGTGTCTATTTTTGTGCCACCACCATGCTGTTTTTGTTACTATGGTTTTGTAGTATAATTTGAAATTGGGTATTGTGATGCCTTCAGCCTTGCTCTTGTTGCTTAGGATTGCTTTAGCTATTCTGGTCTTTTTTGTTTCCATATGAATTTGAGGATTGTTTTTTCTAGTTCTGTGAATGATGTCGCTGGTATTTTGATAGGGGATGAGTTGACTCTGTAGATTGCTTTTGGTAGTATGGCCATTTTAACAATATTAATCCTGCCAATCCATGAACATATAGTATCAACTTCAATTTTGTTCTTCAATGTCATATCATTTTCATTGTAGAAGCCTTTTATCTCCTTAGATTGATTCCTAGGGGTTTTTTAAAAAGCTATTGTGAATGAAATTATTTTCCTGATTTCCTGTTTTTCTGATTTGTTACTGACATATAGAAAAGCTATTGATTTTTTAATGTTGATTTTGTATCTTGGATTATCTTTTTGAGGATAGTACAATACGATATTTTGATTTTAAAATACTCATGCTCTTTAAGCCAAAAATTCTACTTCTAGGAGGGGCAGGGGATTTAGCTCAGTGGTTATGCCGCCTACCTTGCAAGCGCAAGGTCCTGAGTTCGATCCCCAGTACCAAAAAAAAAAAAAATTCTACTTCTAGGAATACATCCTAAAAGTCCACCCATGAGTAAAGCCAAAGAAAGGCGTGAAAGGGCTGTCCCTGAGCAAAGTCTGGGATGGGGAGACATTAGATTCAAGCCAAAGACAAAGGTTAGTACAATCACACTATCTCTGTGATCCTGAAGATGAATGGTGTGGAACTCCATGTGTAGACACAGAAACCAAGTCTGACTGTTCCTCCTGGCCACCTGCTTCCAGTGTTGGGCAAACACACGTGTGTCAGCCACCAGAGAGTTCCAGGAATGATAAAGTGAGCGGTCAGACAAGCCTGTCTGTGCTGAGTTTTTCTTTAATGTTAGAGAAGATAAACAAGGAAATAAACACAATATCCACGGGCCTGCATCAGTGTCAGGAAGGAAATAAATACGGTTCTCCCGGAGAGGCACAGGGGGATCTCAAGATCAGGGGTGAAGGGGGCTGCCAGGCATAGGGCTTTGGGAAATCACAGTCAAGAGAGTCTTGCTATGCCAAGGCCTTGCTAAGAAAAGTTCATGGCAGCCCAGGACCAGTGTGACTGGGACCTGGTGATGGAGGTAAGAAGCATGAGGCAGAGCTAGGAGGCTGGCAGGGGCCAGGTCCTACGAGGGCTTCTTGTCTAGGTGAGGATCTGGAATATCTGTCATGACAGGGTCCCTGTTAGGATAATGCTCTGAACTCGGACAGGCCAGGGTTCCAATCTTGCCTATGTTGCATGCTGCCTGTAGGATAGTGGGCAAGTGATAAATTTATGTCTCTAGGCCTCAACTGTCTCATTTATAAAATGGGGCTGTGAATAACAAACTAGGCCACATGCATGCAGGCCAGACCCCAGGGCCTGTGTGCTGAGAGAGCTTAGGGGACAAGCCTGAGGTTGCTGAACCACCCTCTGACGAATTTTAAGAAAGGAAGTGACAAGACCTGAATCATGTTTTCAAAAGATTATTCTGATTGCGGGGTAGAGAAGGGTCTATAAAAAAGATAAGACTGCTCAGCAAGAAAAAAAAAAAAGCAAATCATCCAACAGTTACTTTTAGAATGATTTGTTTAAATAGACTGAGCTATAATAGGTAAATGAATGGAAAAATGAACAAAGAATTGAAATACAGTATAAATATGTGCAGGAAAACACATCTGGAGAAATAGACACCAATCTGCTGGAACATTCTTCAGGTTAGTTCTTTGCATTTTTTGAGACCCATGATTCTTATTATGAGCAGACATTTTAAAGTTACCTGCGTTGGCCTTGAGGTCCTCAGGGGTCACCATGACTACAAAGCGAATGGCTCGCTCATTGCGGAACATCTCGTAGGCCCACCTGCGGATGGAGCGCATGCACTTCACGGCGGCGATCCCGTTGTTGGCAATGAGCACCTGATAGGAACCAGGAAGGGGCCGGGGCTGTACCTCTGCCTGTGCTGGAGCACGCAGGCTACCCAGGCTTCTGCAGAGCCTCCCATATGCAGCCTACTGTGTTCCTACAGCCCGCAACCTGGGTCAGGTCCTCAAGGTCTGCCTGCTGTGGGAATGGATGAGAGGATGAATTCTGATGCCTTTGTTTGAGGCCATCATGAGGACCTTTCTCAGTTTCTGAGTGTGTAGAAGGTACCATGCTGCAGTACAGTGTATTTTATCTGCCTTTTGTCATTTCATCCTCACAATAGTCATTTGAAAGAGATTTTATCATTTCCTTTTTGGGGGTTAAAGATACTAACATTCACCAGGTGTGGTGGGACATGCCTAAAATCCCAGTACTCTGGGAAGCTAAGGCAGGAGAATCACAAGTTCAAGCCCAACTTAGTGACTTGGTAAGACCCCGCCTCAAAATTTTAAAAGTGGGGGCGGGGATACTGAACCTCAGAGGAATTAAAGCACTTCCCCAAGGTCACCCAGCTAGTAAGCAGAAGAACTGGGGCTCAAATCCAGACATGTTTGAGTCCACAGTCTAACTAACCTGTACTTTGAACTAAAGAAGAAAGGTCTCAGATTTGGTAAGGAGGAACAGCAGTAATGCTAGCCATTCCCAGTAGCACAGACCAATAGGACAGGTCCTAGTTTAGAATCCTGTTTGTGTTATGAACTGGCTGTGTGGTCTTAGGCAGCTCCTTTTCCTCTCTGAGCTTTACATCCATATTAAGGGGTCAGACTAACCATCTTCCTGGTCTCTCAGAAACAAAACCAAACTTTGGGGTTTTTGTTTAAAAAAATAAATTAGAGGGGCCGGGGATTTAGCTCAGTGGTTCCGCCGCCTGCCTCACAAGTACAAGGACCCGAGTTCGATCCCCGGTACCAAAAAATAAATAAATAAAATAAATTAGAGCCAGGCTTGGTGGTGTACACCTATAATCCCAGCATTCTAGGAGACTGAGGCAAGAGGATCACAAATTCAAGTCCAGTCTAGGCAACTTAGCAAGATCTTGTCTCAAAAATAAAAAAATAAAAAGGGCTGGAGAAGGAGCTCAGTGCAAAGGCCCTGAGTTCAGTTCCCATTAGGAAAAACCCCCCAAAAACAAAAACTAAATTGATGGCCTCAAACTCTGACTTACAGAGTAATTTTATCATGTTAAGTCCTCCTCCCTTGCTCTGTGATCTTCATGACAGTGTGAAAGACAAATTCTAATAAAGGTTTGAGATGTGATCACCACTAAGTTACAGAAGGGGAAACTGAGGCTGATGAGTTTACATCCCATGAGCAGCCACTCTGGGCTTTGATCCCAGGATTCCTGGCTCAAGTTCAATGTTCTTTCTACCCTGTCAAAAATGCCCCTTAGGAAAGATTGGTTAGTTGGCTGGGCTGTGGCTTTCTGTCTTATTACCAGAGCAAGGTTTGGTCAGGAGAGAAGAGTCACAGGTGGCCCCTTCTGTTCTCACACATCTGCAGGCCTCATGGGGAGGGGCCAGCCTGCTTCTCTAAGGACAACCCAAGGTTACCTCTTAAGCCAGAAAGCAAAACAGCTCTGTTCCAGAGCCTTCTGTGGTGCCCCAGCTCCTCAGCTCCTGAGAACTCACTGCCGGCCGCCAGGAGGGCTGGCTTCAAAGCAATCCACTGGTGAGTATAGCAAAGTGCAAGTTCTGTTGTGGGAGGCCCTGGGTTAGATCCCCAGCACCACAAAAAAGAAAAAAAAAAATGCAGCTTCTGGATCCTACCCATGGGACTCTAAATCTGAGGTCTGGGGTAGGAATCTCAATGCTCAACGGGCAAGATGAGGCACAGCCAGGCTGGAGAAGCTGTGTGAGTTCCGTCATTCATGAGTGTACTTACTGTAGTGGAAGGGGGCTTCTGGGATCTGAGAACCAGGGTTCAAATCCCGCTCCACCACTGGGCAAGCAACCTCTGCCCAGGCCTCAGTTTCCCCATCTGTAAAATAACACCCACTGACAAAGTGTGCAGATGGCTGAATGAGAAATGATGATGTAAGGCAGGTAGCAGGCAACCTGCCTTGGAACAGGCCCTCTTAAATGGTTAGTGGCTCCTGCTGTCATCACCACTGCACTCAAATGGAAAAGAACAAGGCCTTACTGCCAGACTAATGTGAGTTCAAATCCCAGCACCACCACTTATTGGCTCCCTGACCCTGGGTAGCAAGTGTCAAATCCCTGAACCCCAGCCAGTCCCGGACATGACAGGGATAACCACACAGGGTGGGGTCCAGGCTCCATGAGAAGGAGACAATGTGAAGCCTTCCCAGAGACCAGACCTTAGCTTCTGCCCTTCCGTGACTATCACTACCACATGGGGGCCTCCTCTCTTCGAGGAAGCGCTAAGCCTCAGGAGGGCAGGGCTGAGTTTATGCTTCCCTCCCAATAACACAGGCAGCTGCCCCTTTCACAAAAGCACCTAGGAATCTCCTGACAGTGCCTGAGGCCTTGGTTTCCCCTTCTGGGAAATGGGCTAATGTACCCATTGCATCCAGCTGTTGAGAGGGTGAAAAGCTCTGTCCTCTCCATGCAACATGAGGAAGAACCCTAAAGCTGGTTCTCCCACCTCCAGCGGAAGTGGAGGCCCCTCCCCCCCAACCTGGCAGGCCCCGCCTGTACCTTCTCGATGACCCGATCACCCCCAAAGCGTGTGACAAACTCGGCTGGGGAAGCCACGGTGAAGTCTCTGTGCAGGTCCAGCTTCTTGTGTTCCCGGCCCCTCTTCACCAGGTGGAGCCCCGACATGCTTGGTCTGCAGAAAAAAGGGACAGAGAGAGCCATGATGGAGGGAGCCAGGGGGCCTCGGAGCCAGTTCAGTACTCAAGGTTTCACGAGCGTGATCATCATTCATACATGAGAGGCGCACTGTACCAGATTTATTCTTTCCTTTTGTTTTTTCCTGGAGTTAATGATGCTCTTCCTTTACCTGTTGTTTCTTGCACCTATTGCTAATTCACTCCACTCCTAGTAGGCTCCCAGTACACTTACGATATTGATCTGTTCCATCATTGTTTGGCGGTATTATCCCTCCTGGGTGATTCTATCTCTTTTTACCTGGTCTGACTGGGGGTTTTTGTTTTGTTTTGTTTGTTTGTTTGTTGGGAGGGCAGTACTGGAGACTGAACCCAGAGGCTTCACACAGAGCTACATCCCCAGCCCTTCTTTTGTTTTTTATTTTGAAACAGGGTCTCACTAAGTTACTAAGTTACCCAGGCTGGGCTCAAAATTGCAGTCCTCCTGCCTCAGCCTCCCATAGTGCTGTGATTACAGATGTTGTGTCACCATGTCTGGCTTCTCTATTCTTTCTACAAAGTCCTACAGTTTGGATGTTGAAATTCCTAGAGTAGACCACTAGGTTATGTATTTTCCTCTCTCCTCTTCTACCCTGTCTTCTACCTTGGGGTGATTTTCTCAGCCTTGTGTTCTAAGTACGCAGCAGAATTCTTCATTTTGCTCCCATGTTTTCAAAGTCTGGGGGGCTTGTTTTCAATTTCAAACACTGCCTTTGTACAGCATCCTGTTCCTTTGTGTGCAACATCCTGTCTGAACTCAGGGAGGACACTAACGACAGCGTTTCTAAGATTTCTTCTCTGGCATGGTCGCTATGTCTTCCAGGTTTCCCGCATCTGCTTATTGGTTTGTGTGGGCCATGTCTTCCCTACTGTGTCCGAGGGCTGAGGGTGCAGCTCAGTGGTAGAGCACTTGCCTGGCATGATGAGACCTGGAGTTCCATCTCCCATATGAAAGGGAAGGGAAGGGAGGGGAAGGCTCCCATTTGTGATCAGTCTGGGGTACATCATCATGCCCAGTGGGAACTAGGGTGCTGAGCACACTGGGGTGCTGGCTGACCCTGAGCTGGATTTAGGTGTTAGGCAGCTTTGTGTTGGAGATCACTGAGCCAGTATCCTCAAAGGCTTTCTCCTTTGCTGGTCAAATTCCCTGAGGAAAAGTCTGGTCTCCTGCCAAGACCATAAAAGGCACCCAGCAATGTGGGGCACAGGACAGATCTGAGGACTCAGTACCCACAGAGACCTTTGCCCTGTTGTTTCAAATTCAGGCTCTGTGCCCTCCACTCTGCCTGTCAATCTCCAGTTCCAAACCCCTCTGTTTTGCCCTCTTCTGAAAATGACCCACCACCGCCTACCACCTGCTTTCTGCTGGGGTCCAAGTGGATAGTCCCGGCCACATAAGCAATGGGAGGGATCTGGGAGCAGCCCACCCAATCCTTTTCTATCTTCTTCAGCCCCAGTTTTAGCCCCTGTGCCTTTGAGGGGTTCAAAGATATGGATTCAGGGGCCAGGGGTCCCAGCTTCCTTTGTTCTGCTAACCCATTTACTGCTTGTTGATCTGCTTTCCAGCTTCCAAATTGTTGGTGCTAATCTCCCCTCTAATTCTCTAGGTGTCATGGGTTTTGATGGGTATCTGTCTCCTTTTTAAAAATTGTTATTAGCATACGTTTGCAGCATGCAATGCTTGCATTCATTGTAGGGGTTGATACATGTCCATAACACATCTTAATTCTTTCAGTTCCCCTTCCTCTCCTCTTCTACCCCCATCTCTCGGCCCCCTACCCATGTGCAAAAGATCGATTTCCCTGTTTCCTATTATTTCTTTAAAAAAATAGCGATAAAACAAAACCTCTTTGCTGTCACTTGGTGAGGTCTGGACAGGAGCAGAATGGAGAATGAGCATCCAGGGCCGGGGATTGAGCTCAGTGGTGCCACCACCTGCCTCGTAAGTGCAAGGTCCCGAGTTCAATCCCCAGCACCAAAAAAAAAAAAAAAGGAATGAACATTCAGTCCACCCAGTTCACCTGCCAATGGGGAACTCAGGGATCCACTTGCCAGGATGAGGTCAGAGGTTAACCACCCCACAGTGTGTCCAGCTACTGTGTGTTATAAGACATCTTGGAAGCCAGAGATGACTGAGATCAGGGACCCAAAAGTTTTGGTGAAGAACTGATTAATCCCAAAGACCATCACCCCCAGGGACCATCTCCTGTCTGAGCAGAGAACAATAAAGCCAGAAGCAAACGAGTGGTCAGGGAGGAGGAATACCATTTTACAGACAGACATACTGAGCCCCAACCAAGCAAAGAGAGTCACTGAGCAATTCCATCAGCAGTCCCAGCACTCTCTCCCCTACATCAGGCCCTCCCTTCCATGGGGTAAGCTGCGAAAATGGGAAGGGCGAGTGTTTTCTGCTCTGTAAAGTGTCCACATCCACTCAACCCCAGAATGTGCCACTGACAGCTCTGCCATCAGAGAAGAAATGGACCGTCAAGCTCAGGGAATAAAAAGAAAATGACAGAAATCACCATGTTTAAATGCCACAATCAACAGGTTATGTAATTCCAATGAAGAGCTTCGCTGCCCATCTGGGCTTATATATAGTGTCCGAAGGAATGAATAAATGAGTGAGAAAATTATTTCTGGCCCTTGAGGTGGCCTCACTGTCTCCTGGAAATTGTAAGCAGCTTTTCTTCTAAAACTTCCTACAGCTGTGCTGCTGACCAGAAGTAGGCCTCAGCGGAGTACTTTGGAAGGTCATTGTCATCTTGCAAATATGAGCAGTGCTTTTACCACAGTTACATTCCTAAACACAAAAGAGTTTAGTTTGTTCCTGAGAACTTTATATATCTATAAGAACAGGCAGAAGTGCCCAGAGGACCATCATTTGCAAACTCCTAATTTAGAAAAGTAGACACTTAAACATTAATAGTTCCGCTGGGCTGAGATCACATCTGCAATCCCAGCATTCTGGGAGGCTGAGGCAGGAGAATCACAACTTTGAGTCCAGCCTGGACAACTTAGTGAGACCTTGTCTCACAAGAAAAAAGAAAAGAAAATAAAAAGGGCCTGGAGATGTAGCTCAATGCAAATGCCCTGGGTTCAATCCCCAGCTCTGAAAAAAAAAAAAAAAAAAGTTAATACTTCTTATATCAGGGAGGTAGAATATGGGTGGGTTCTATTTTTTTCTCTTAAGTCTTTCAAAACTGCTTGCAATGACACACCATTTGCAAAAAGAAAAAAGGCTATTAATTTTGTCACAGAGATGCCCAAAGCCACAGCCATTTCAATGACCCTTGTGCAAGGCACTCAGTTTCTCCATCTGTATAATGGAGACAGTAGCAAATACTTCATTAAGTAAGGTCATATACAGACATAAAATAAAATTGTAAGGATAAATCAATACATAGAAAGTAAAAGATGGTGTACAGAACACAGTAAATGCTATGTTGTTATTTCAATTCAGTCATGCCAGGAGGACCAGAGACTCCAAATCTCTTGGCCTAACCAGGAAGAGCAATATGCCACTCACCTGCCTGCCGTTCTATGAAGCCCAGTGCCTGCTCCCCACTTGCCCATTCTCCCTATTCTGTCACCTTCCCTGGCTGGCTTAATCCTTCACTTCAAAAAAATCTCACAGGTCATATTTCTGTACATTCAAACATAAAAACAGAAATTTGACCTAGAACACAATAAAGGAGAACTCCATTTTGAGGCTTGGGAAAGCCATTCCTGGCCACCAGCTTGGTTTCAAAGCAGAGGCCAGAGTCTCTTCACCAGGTGAGCTACAGGCCTATGACTGCCAACCCGACAAGGGAATGAACAATGCTGTCAGGGTGGCCTTGTCTTGGGCCCAGAATCCAAGCTAGTGGCTATTTTAGTTCTTTTCTGACAGTGCTGGAGGCCAGCCAATGTCAGCTCCACACAGGTGACCTACAGATGAAGAAGAATCATCTTAAGCACTATGCCTTCAATCCGGTGCTGAGCCCTGACCTCCCACAGTGGGGCAACAGTGGGGGCTGAAATGTTCCATGGTGCCTTTGGAAATGGCTTCGATAGCAATTAACAGCAGAGGTGTCAGCCAAATGCTACATACAGTCAGTCAGCTGCTGGACCGCAAGACCAGGCAGAACTGTACTGGAAAGAGAGGAAATAAACATTTTTGAGGACCTGCTAAGGATTTGGCACAGTGGGCTTCTCACCGAATTCCCTTCACTCTACACAGGGAAAGCTAGCATCTCTTGTTCATGATGCGGAGACTGAGATTCAGAAAGGCTCACTTGCCTCAAGTCACACTGTTAATGAGCAGCAGAGCTGGGCTTCCAATCTAACTCGGTCCAACCCCAGAATCTAATTTTTGAGGCAGAAAGACATCTGAGATAAATGGAAGCACCTCTATTAATTGGACTTTTAAAAAGCAATCATTATAAATACTGCCTCTGAAATAAAAACAGCACTGTATAATGCTGAATTCTCAACTGAGGGCAGTTTCACTCCCCACAGCACATTCAACACTACCTTTTCAGAGGTCACAACTCAGTGAGGGCACTACTGGCATGTAGTAGGTAGAGAGACCAGAGATGTCACTCAACAGCCTACAATGCTCAGTACTGAGTCAGGAGGAGCATCATGAGCTCGAGGCCAGCCTGGGCTACATAGTGAGTTCAAGGCCAGCCTGGAATATATAATGAGACCCTGTCTCCAAAAAATAATAATAATGTCTGGAAATTAGCCAGGCATGGTGGTGCATGCCTGTAATCCCACCATACTGGGGAGGCTGAAGCAGGAGGATCAGTTTGAACCCAGCCTGGGGAACCTGGCTACTTAGCAAGACCTTATCCTCAAAATAAAAAATAAAATATGGCCAGGGATGTAGCTCAGTGTGAAGACCTTGGGTTCAGTCCCCAGTACAATACACACACATACAAAACATACATATACACAAGTGTCTGTAAATTGATAATAGGGTCTTTAGTCAAGAGCTGGCAAAACATTAGCTGCTATGCCTCTCTGTAGGGAATTCATTACAACAGCCTGGGATGTACCCCTGGGGTAAGACCCTGGAATTACCCATGCCTAAATTTCTTACCTTCTGTCTTAGCTACTTCCTTCTTTGCTGGGACAAAATACCCAACAGCCACAGCTTAAAGGAAAGTTTCATTTTGACTCACAGTTTGTAGAGGTTTTAGTCCATAGTTGGCTGGTTTCAAGGCACAGGGACATGGCAGAGGAGTCATTCACGGCATGGCAGACAGGAAGCAGAGAGAGAGTGCAGGGAAGAGCTGGCAAGGAAACACACCCTTCTGGTCCATGCCCACAGCGATTCACTTCTGACCGGACCTCACCGTCTAAGAGTGAGTCAGCTATCAGCCCCATAATCCAGTCACCTTCCAAAGCCCCACCTATGAGTTCATGAGGCTCCTGAAGGACACCTAGATATAAACCATAACATTCCACCTCTGGCCCCCAAAAGACTTATGCATATCACTTTATGAAAGATGAACTTAGTCCACCTCTAAGAATTGCCAAAGCCCTAACAGTTTCAGCATTGCTGAAAGGTCCAGTTCAAAGTCTCCTCTGAGACTCAAAGCAAACTCTTAGCTGTGAGCCCCTGTAAAAATCACAAAGAAAGTTAAACATTGCCAACATATGATGCACAGGATAAATATTCCCATTCCAAAAGGCAGAAATGGGGGATAGAAACCAATGGGTCCAAAGCAAATCCAAAATCCAGCAGGGCAAATATTAACACCCATTGTTCCATGTCCAGCACCCAGGGCAAGCTGTGGTGAGACGCTAACTCCAAAGGGCTTGAATGGCCTCATCCCTATGGCATTGCAGGTAGTTGCAGCCCTAAAGGCCTCTTGCAGGATGGCTTTCCTCACTCCTTGTGGTTTTCCTCAGACATTCCACATTCCTGGCTTCCCCAACTTCTTGAGGTCTCCACTGCACTTTCAGCTTCACTCTCACAGCTTCACACACCCCCCTCTCAGGGCCAAACTGCCTGGCCTCCCAGGCCTTCTTCTGAAATCTGGGTGGAAGCCTCCATCACTTCATAACTCTTACATTCTCCATGCATGTAAAAGCAGCCCCTCGTGGATGATGCCAAGATTTAACTCCAGGATCTTGGATCTATGCCTGGAGAAGTAGCCAAGTGCTTTTGCATCTTGCAGGTGGTTGCAGAGGTGCCTTCTTTTTTTTTTTTTTGGTACCAGGCAGGAGCCGGAACCACTGAGCTAAATCCCCAGCCCAGGTCCTTCTTTTTAATGCTAATCTTTTCAGCGTTAGTTCTCTTTTCCATCTTTGTGGGTGATTTTTTTCTGGCAAAACTGAAAGCTTTTGCTCCTGTTTCTCACGGTATATCTCACTAAAAGCAGTAAGCAGTAACCATGCTATAGTCTGAATGTTGAAATGCCTTGAAATTTCCTCTGCCAGATTAATTAGTCCATTGCCCTTAATCTCAGTCTTCTACAAAGTCTCAGGACATGAAAAAAGTGGACAAATTTTCTGCCAGAACATAACACACCTACCCTCGAGTCTTAACAACCAATGAACTCTTTGCCATCTGGATTTTTCTGAGCATTCTGGTCTTCTGAGCTCTGACTAAAATCTCCCACCAAGCTCGGGTTATAACTTTCTAGGGCTACTTCTCCAACTGGCATCTCCAAACCTTTCCAAACTCTTCCCATAAACCCCTTCCTAAGGCTTCTGAACCACATGGTCAGGTAATGTCACAGCACCACTTCTCTGGTACCAAAATCCGCTTAGTTACTTTATTCGTCACGAGGACAAAATACCCATGGTCAGCTGGCTCCAAGGCAAGACAGCATGACACAAGGACATAGCGGAGGAGAGTCACTCGTGACATGGCAGAGAGTGAAGGGAGGAGCTAGCAAGAGAGATAGATCCTTCCAGGTCATGCCCACAGTGACTTACTTCCTCTTCTGATCAGACCCCACCTCCTAACTGCAGATTAGCTATGAGACCACCCAATCACCTTCCAAAAGCCTTGCCTATGATGCATGAGCCTCTTGTGGGTACACCTAGATATAAACCATAACATCTTCTCTTCTGTTCTCTTCTCTTCTCTTCTGGAAAAATGGGCTGGCAATAGCTGCCCTGTCTGTGAACTGATGAGAGGAAAGGCACCTTTTAGGCCAAATGTTTCTGTTATCATCAGAAAGCAAGAAAGGACACTACGTAACCCAGAAAACACTCATAACTTAAAACTAATCTTTCTGGCAGCACAAAACTGGGATCCCAGACAATAGAAGCCTTGGGAATTTCTCAGGCCACAGGTTCTCTCAAAGCCTTCTGGGACGACCACTAGGCCAGGGGTGGGCAAACGAGGGCTCAAAGGGCCAAATCCAGTTGCCATGAGTTTTTGTGCCTCCCACCAGCTAAGAATGGGCTTGACCTTGTTAAATGGTTGAGAAAAATCAAAACAATCCTACTTCGTAATACATGAAAGTCGTATGAAATTTCAGTTTCAGTGTCTATAATGTTTGGAATACAGCCAGGCCCATTCAATTGCACAGCTATGGCTGCTGGGGCAGGAAATAACAGAGTGAGCAGTTGTAACAGAGACCACATAGCCACTAAGCTCAAACAGTTATTCTCTGACCCTTTATGAAATCTGGTACCAACCTTGAGATAGGCAGCTGTTTTCTTCTTTTTCTTTTCTTTCTTTTTTTTTTTTGTTTGTTGTTTGTGGTACTAGGGCTTAAACCACAAGGCTTTTGCACTGAGCTACATCTCCAGGGTGGGCTTGAACTTGCAATCCTCCTGCCTCAGCCTCTTAGAGTGCTGCCATTCTCAGATCTTTTTATTTTGAGATAGGGTCACACTAAGTTGCCCAGGCTGGCCTTAAATCGGCAATCCTCCTGCCTCAGCCTCCTGAGTAGCTGGAACCACAGGTATGGGCTACTGTACCCAACTTTGGCTTGTTTTCAAGCCTGATGTGAAGAGCTTTAAAAGGAACTGATGCCTAGGCCACAGCCTGGTTTCATTACTCAGCATCTTTAGGAGTGATGTGGGGGCCTGGGCATCTGTGTTCTTCAAACCACACCTCCAAGAAATTCTAATGCACAACCAAGGTTGGGACTCACAAATCTCCAAGCAACATTTCAATGCAGGCAGCAGAATTCCCAAGGCAGTGACCTCCTTCAGAACAGGAGACTATAGGACACTGAAGCCCATATTCTTCTGCCACCCCTCCCCAACTTTATTTCATCCAATTCAATCCAAGCCTTTTCTAAAAAGCCCTTCTCCACTCTGACCCACATTCATTTTTCTGTTCTCTGAACTCTCACGCCATTCACATGCCAAGAAAAACTAGTCAGCATTTGGGACCTATATGAGTTCTGGCTCCTTTGTTGTCCCAGGACTTCAGGACAGAATCCCAAGAGCCTTTTGACTTCCAAAGGCTCTTTCTCAACTGAACGATCTTCTCTGTTAGTGCAGACTTTCGAGCTGAGCTAGGACAACCCCCCCAGACCAGCAGGCTCTATAATTCTAGAAGGTCCTGTTGGGTTTAGCCCCAGTGAGAGACAAGGAAACAGGTTCCAAGGCTTGATGGCACATGGTCAAGGACACACAGCCCAGTTGCAGGGTTAGATTGTCTTGTAGCAACTCTGACTGCTGCTAAGAGAGAAACAACGCATTCACTCAACACAGCAGATCCATATTATGGATCTAGCAAGTCCTAGACTTGCTAGGACAATTCCAAATTCTCACCATTTTTTTTTTATTAAAGTGGTTTGTGAAGTGTATTTGTACTGTAAGTAAAGTAAGATTAAATATGATTTAAGATTGATATGCTAAATGCTTTGTGTAAATAGCTTTAGAGATCAGAATCCAATGTATCCTTTGTAGATCAAGCAGCCTGATTTGAGTGCATTCTAGGATTGGAGCATTTCTGCCAGAAGAGATAGATTAGGTACTTCAAATGTTCAGAGATGTGACCTCCATATTCCACAGGGAACTTAGTGCATTGGAAAGATGTGATCCAAACCCTGATCTCGGGTGTCTCTCCCAGCCCATTGCTCAGACACAGCCATAGCACTTCAAAGAGGTCCTCTTGAAGGTCCTGTTAAACCTGCTTTGCAGAAGGACCAAGGAACGGGAAGGCCACATCCAGCGGCCTGGACGCATCTCTTGACCACTCCCTTGAATCCCCCATTGTGGGGCTAAACAATTTCTGAGGCTCTTCAGGCTCCAAGACTTCTCACTCCCTGGGACACTCATGAGCCACCATGTGCAACCAGTCACACAGCAAGGCCATTAGTCTTTTAAGTAGTCCCACATTAGGAGAAGTTGCTTATTTTTGAAGGCACCTACTTGAGCAGGTCATGCCCTCAAGGTGGTGGAACCTGGATGCCTATGAAGTGGACCCTTTGGGAAACCGCTTGTGTTTGAATTCCTGTTCTGCTCTCATCAGCACTGAAGACCTCAGTTTCCTTGAGTGTAAAATGGGGATGACAAGACCCACATAGTGCCCCATGGTGGTGCTGTGAAGATGGTATGAGATCAACACCTATAAAACACTCAGCCTGGCATACTAAAAGCACCCCACAAGTGGTAACAGGTACTACGGTTGCACACATAAACCTGAATTAGATTTCAGTGAACCCCCACTTATCTGCCAGGGATATGCTCCTAGACCACCAGTGGAGGCTGGAAACCATGGATAGTTCTGAACTTTATTTTTACTCTGGTTTTACCTGTACATACACAACTATGCTAACATTGAACTTAAAAATTAGGCATACTGAGATTAACAACAACAATGAAAAATAAAATAGAACAATTATAATAAGATACTGTAATAAAATTGCCACTATCACTACTCTTGTGCTTTGGGGCCATTATTAAGTAAAATAAGGGTTACTTAAACCAGCAGTATGGTATCACAATAGTTGATCTAATCTGTGAGAAGGCTACTAAATAATTAACCCGTGCAGGGAGCATATACAGTGGGCACTGGGCAAATGGATGATTTCTCCCAGGTGGGACTGCATGAGATTTCATCACACTGCTCAGAACAGCAAGCAATTTAAAACTTAAGAATTCTTTATTTATGGAATTTTTTCACTTAATATTTTCAGGCCAGGATTGACAGAAAGCAAAACCATGGACAAAGAGGTAGGGGAACTACAGTCCTGAGAAGACATCTGTCTCCCCGACTGGGTCAGGAGTTCTTGGAGAGGAAAAGTGGTATTTCTCAAATATTTTGTGTCCCATCCTGTTCCCAGACACAGGCTTCACACATGGGAGATGTGCAAATGATGTTTACAGAACAGGTAAATCTACCCCAAGAAAGCGACACAGGAAGAGGCAGTGAGTGAGCTTCAAGAGTCTTCCTCACCATGCTGTCTGTAACAGCAAAAAGGAGAAATGGCTCCAATATCTATTATTTGTAAATAATGTGATTTCTTTTTTTCTTTTTTTTTTTTGCTACCAGGGATTGAACTTGGGTCCTTGTGCTTGCACAGCAGGCAGCGAAACCACTGAGCTAAATCCCCGACCCAATAATGTGATTTCTTACACACTATAAGTTATACCCATTTACAGGAACACTCTGCACCCAGTAAAAATGTGGTGTAGAGCAGAGATTGGTAAGCATTTTGTGTCAAGGGCCAGATAGTCAATACTTTAGTTGTTAAAGGCCAGTCTCTGTCCTACTTCTCAATTTTGCCAATGAGGTTCCAACAAAGCCACAGACTGTGCATAAAGTAATGTGTATGGCTATGTTCCAATAAAACTTTGTTTGTGAGGGCTGGGGATTTAGCTCAGTGGTTTCGCCGCCTGCTGCACAAGCGCAAGGACTGGAGTTCGATCTCCGGAACAACAACAAAAAAAAGTACAATAAAATGAAGACAAAAAGGAAAGAAACAAAATCAAATAGGTAAGGCTGAGAACCTCTCATCACAGAGAGGCCTACACTTGCTAATCTGCTCAGAAAATGACCTTAAATTCGATGCCTGCTTGGATCCAGGTCGATTTGCTGCAGGCTTCAGCTTCAAAACGCCCTGCTTCCACAATCATCACCTTTCTCAAGGATAAGGGGAGGAGGAGGGGGAACGCCCCCACCCCCACGCTCCATCTTGAGCTCTCTCGTCCCAGCAACCTCACTCGCTGCCAAGCCTGGCTTCCTCCCGCCAAGGCCAGCTAACTTTTAGAAGAAGGCAGGCTCCATCTACCCACCCGCCAAAGTTATTCTTGCATTTCTTTCAGTGGGGATAAAGGAAAACGAGAATGCGAAGATGAAGACGTAACACCTGACATCAGAGGGAGGACTGCGCAAGTTTACAAAACCTAAGTCATTAAAATTGCACGCTTACTTACTTTACTTTGCGATCAGGGAAACAGACCTTGCACTTGGCAGGACTCATGCTGACCGACCCGCTGGCCAATCCCACCTGGCTCCTGCCAGGATGCAGAGCATGCACCCTCTAATCCCGAAAGTAGACCCCGGTCGCGGGGCCCAGCAGGGCAGCCAGGTCTCGACGACTAGGCGGAGGCGGGATCGTGGGGCGCTTCAGCCCGGGTCCTGCCGCATCCAGCGGGAACCCAAGTCTGTGCAGCTCTTGCTCCATCCCAAGTGGGCCTGGCGCACTGGAATAGGGGGTGTGCGCGCCTAGGCCCCCTAGGACCGCCCCCCCCCCCCCGCACGCAGGGTTTGGCCCCACCCCCAGACTGGGCACCCGGCGACAGAGAGAGGCCAGTACCTTTTTTTTTTTTTTTGGCCAGTAACTATTTTTAAAACCCTTTTCACTTTTCCTAGCTCCCGGACTGGATACAAGAGTTCTAGACTACATACCCTACGTGCTACAGCAACTGATAGGCTTGAACGCACATGATAGGGGAGCGTCACCATTAATGATTTTAATTTTTTTTTTAAGTTAAAGAAAATGAGAGGTCACCACTGTGCCTGGTAAAAACCCTCGTTGTCAAGTCAACTTCTGTCTTCCGGAGTTCTTTTTTGTTTATCCTTTCACCTCTCCTCCCAGGGGCAGAAGTGCTCTGCGGACCCCACCCACCCTCTGCCCCGGAGCTTCCAAGGCCCCCTTTGAACCGTCTGCCTCCCCTAAAGAATAAAGCCAGTGCCTCGAGGCAGGGGAGACCCCAGCTGCCCCGAGATCCTGAATAAACTCGGAATGAGATTGCCGCCGTTCACTGAGCTTGGTCTCCTTTCGTCCTCAAGGCCATGTTACAGTTTTTATTCTCATATCGCAGATGAGGAAACCAAGCCCCAGAGATGTACGTTGCCCAAACTGACAGCACTAAACTCAAATTGATTCCAGTTTGAAGGAACAAAAGATCCAAAACACTGTCTAGAAAACACTACAATAAGAAGTGTAAAGGGATGGAAGTGTAGCTCAGTGGGAGAGCACTTGCCAGCATGCATAAGGCCCTGGGTTCCATTCCCAGCACTACAGAATAATAGCAATAATAATAATAATAACTAAACATGTTCACAGCAAACAAACAAGCGCAAAATAATGTAACTGTTGGCAAATACAAGATGTGATGGTGGGCAGGGGATTTAGCTCAGCAGCACCGCACCTGTCTCGAAACCACAAGGTCCTGAGTTCGATCCCTGGTACCAAAAAAAAAAATGTGACGGAAAAATACAATGAGTGTTAAAATTTAAAGATGTATTACAGTAAAACATACACTACCATTAATTACCCTCAAAATACTCTCCCTTGCTTTGAACATACTTGTCCCATTGTTCTTGTCACTTTCTGAAGCTGTTCTGCAATTCCTCTTTTCTGAGTATTTTTAGTTACACTACTGTGGCTGCCTCAATGTCATGGATTGACTCAAAACATTTACTTTCTATGGTCCTTTTTACTTTTGGGGAAAGCCAGAAGTCATACAGTGCCAGATCCAGTGAATAAGGTAGATGGGGACTCATCCTAAAGTTTTTTACAAGCCTGCCTTTCCATTGGCTGGCACTCGGCAGCAGCATTCATTGTAATATTTTTTAATCGTACTTTGTAGACAAGAAAGGATTTCCAGAATTGTTTAGAAAGTGGCAAGGATGATGGGATGAGTATGCCATCATACTTGATGAGGGAGAATATTTTGATGGCGATTAATGGCAATGTGTCTTTTACTATAATTTTTTTTTGTACCGGGGATCGAACTCAGGATCTTGTGCTTGCAAGGCTAGCGGTGGAACCCACGGAGCTAAATCCCCGGCCCTATAATAAATTTTATTTAAGCATTCACCTCATATTTCAGTCACACCTCATAAATTCATTTCAAATTGCACAGGCAGGGCCACACCTGCAGGGGGCGCTAAGCAGACGCTACAATGTGATGGGTAACCTTTCCCCAGTGGTGTAAGCAGCCCTGCCTGAGGCCTCTTCTCTAAGCATATATTAAAGTAACATCTCAGAAACAGTTTTTGGTTTTTTTAAACTAAAATGTGAGCAAAATTCTCATTTCTTGATTTCTAGATGATTCTTTAAGGCCTTACATTCACTTTCTCCAAAAAAGAAACACGTGGAAAGGTGATTTTTTTTTTTAAACATTTCAAACCAATACCAAAAAGTATCCATCCTCCCAATGATCCAAATTTTAAAATAACCACCTTAACACAGGGAATGCAATCCAAATCCGGAAATAAAGGCATTTCAAAATAACCCCCACCCTACTCAAATCACTTAGGATTGTGCAGAAAACAACTACTCAGCAGCTTCCTTGAATTGTTCTAGATTTTTATTCTTGATTGCCCAAGCCCCAACACTCCTTGAATATTGTGTGGAGATATATAGATAGATAGATAGATAGATAGATAGATAGATAGATAGATAGATTTTTTTTTTTTTTTTTTTTCCGGGGATTGAACTTGGGTCCTTGCACTTGTGCAGCAGGCGGCAAAACCACTGAGCTAAATCCCCAGCGCTTGTGTGGATATTTTAATTTCTCTTTTAATAAACCTTAAAGATGCTTCATGCACCTCACTTTCACCTGGGATCTCAGAAAGAGGAAGTTCACTTACACGAGCTTAGTTCACAAAAGTGATCATGACATGAATTTGTCTCAAATTCTTTTTTCTTGACAAGGTCTTGCTATGTTGCCCGGGCTGGTCTCCAACTCCTGAGCTCAAGTGATCCTCCTGCCTCAGTCTCTTCAGTAGCTGGGACTACTGGTGCTCACCATTATACCTGACTGTTTTTTCTCTCCCTGCATCATTAGGGAATAGAATACAGGGGACTAGATGATGGGAAAAAAGGAACACTATACAATGCTAAGTGCTACACCACCCTTATGAAAGTATCAATAGTTGTACTTTCCAACAAACATGGATGCAGGTGCCATCTTGTTCTCAGACTTAAGAGAAGCTAAATTTAACCTGTTGGTATTTCAGAGGGAAAACAAAACCCAAGTCAATGACAATACACACACAAAATCAATAAAAATGCATTTGCAGGTGACTTAGTGTGGTGGAAAGATTGTGCAATAAGTGTCCTGGGCCTGTCCTTACCCTCAAATGTGACCTTGAGCAAGACCTTTCTCCCTATTTCCCCATCTATAAAATCATCCATATGTAATTTGTTTTTCTCAAAATACAAATTAAAAGCTCAAGGTCTCCCAGCAAGATAATCTGCAGTAATGGGCCAAGGAGAAAATGGCTCTAAATTAACAACCTTCTCCCCATTTTCCAGCTACTCCCACCCCTATCTCCTGGCTCCTCCCTGCTGCCCATCTCTCCACACACTGTTAGAGCCACACAGGACCTCAGGGCACCCAGTCCAGGCCCCAGAGGGAAGGCAAAGTACCCACGGTCCTGTAGTTTAAAGGCAGCCCAATAAACTGTGCCTGCTTCCTGACCCCTGCTGCTAACAGAAAGACAAGTGAGGAGGAGGCGGGAGGTACCTTCCTGAGCCCAAGCCCCCTCCCCCTGAGGGAGATTAAACAGCAACACCAAGCAGAAGTCTGGAGTCTGATTTCAAACGCTGCTCTGAGCCTATGATTATCTTGCTGGAAGACCTTGAACTTCTCTGGGCTTCAGCTTCTTACTGAGGAAGTGAGAGAGGATGGTTCACTCTTTCCTCCAATATTTTTTTTTTCAGTACTTAGGATTGAATCCTGTAGTGTTCTACCCTCAAGGTATATCACCAACCACCTCTCCTTTTTTTCAAGACAGAGGTTTGCTAAGTCACTAAACTGTACAGGCTGGGATCCAACTTTAGATCTTCCTACCTCAGCCAACCATATAACTGGTATTTCAGGCAAATGCCACCATGCCTGGCCTCCTCCGCTATCACAATGATTATACATTGTTAAAATGTGTTATAAAAATGATATTTGGAGAAGAAAATTTAAGTCAGTCATAATTATACTACATAAAAGACAGTGCTTTTTCACTGGAGATGCTCCTTGCAGTCTCTCTGCACACACAGACACGCGTACACACACACAAACACACAGGCCTCTTAAGCCCAATTATTACACTCAAGCATTTTCTGTGCTTACTAAGTGCCAGGGACTATTGTAGGCACATTACACACAGTCCACAATTCCTTATCTGAAATTCCCAAGACCTGCTTTGGAATTTGAAATTTTTTTGCTTTTCTTAGTAAGGTAAAGTTTTGTATTCCACATTATCACATTGTTTCAGCAGCAGAAAGCATGAATGTTCACACAAAATGGAATGAAGACTATAATTTACTTTATATCAACTCAGGACAGGTTTTGCTTCAGATAAGCTCACTGCCAATTTATAAATATCAGCTTCAGAGATTTCAGCACTATAGCTGAGCGATCCTGAACCTGTGCCAGCCCGTGCAGTGCCCCCCATGGTGTGTTACTCCTGGGAAGCAAGCTAATAAAAAGTGGCTCTGTACCTGGGCCTCTTACACCAGGATGACTGTTCATCAAGCATACCTTTGTTTATGGAGTGGGAAGCAAACTAAGGTCACCCTGAACAGACTTCATTTCACAGTATGCAAGCAACTATTTTGCCACATTGTGTGACATTCTCACCAGCTCTGTTTCTAAGAGTTGCGAGGGATTTCCAAATACTGCTTCCAAGTTCAAGGAAAGGCCAATAATCAAACTTGGACCTGAGATAAACCCAGAGCAGAGGAATTGGGAAGAGAGACCAGAACAGACAGCACAAAGTGCCTGGACTTACAGTCGGGCAGCCCTTGTTCAGTGGGAGAAAGGAGAGGCAGAACAAGTTTGCATAACCATGTACAGTAATGCCTTGTTCACAAATGCCTCTGTTTGTAAACAATTCGGTTCGCAAACAAAAGCATTTGGTAAAATTTTGCTTCCATTCGCACATTCTGCATCTAGTGACAGACATGATCATGGCCATCTTCCCCACACAAACACAAACGCAGCCATCTTCCCCAAAATCGCAAAACAAATTAAGTTCATAAACTTGAGGTGCCACTGTAAAAGTCAGGAGAAAAATTCAAAAGTGGAATTTAACTCCACAAGTAGTCTATACAGTCACAAGGTATATGAGAGAAGAATTTTATGAAAGCAAAAATCTGCTGCTAGAGCTGAGTGTGGTGGTACATGCCTATAATCCCAGCACTTGGGAGGCTGAGGCAGGAGGATCGCCATTAGTTCGAGGCCAGCCTGGGCTACCTAGTGAGTTCAAGGCCAGTCTGAACTATATAGCAAGACCCTGTCACAAAACAATGTGCTGCTAAAGGCAACAACAACAAAATGCCTGTTCATTCATCCATCCATTCATCAGTCCATCTATTCATTTATCCATGTATCCAATCATACATTCATTCCAATGTTTTGTGTACCCCTGGAATGCAGAATTCTGTCTGTGGCAAGCTCATGTTGCTCACTTCATTCATTTAAATATTCATCCAAAGTCTACCATAAGCCAGGACTAGGCAAGGCAGTGGGAAAAGAGACCACTATCAACATGGCCCTGCACTGACAGAATTTGCAGTCCAGTACCAGGAGATAGGCAACAAACAAGTAATCAAATAAGGAAATAAAAGACACAATCTCAATGAGAGATTAAGAATTGTGAAGACAACAGAGGTCAGTAAAGAAATAGGAATAGGGGGCCAGGGATTTAGCTCAGTGGTTCCATCGCTTGCCTTGCAAGCGCAAGGACCTGAGTTAGATCCCTGGTACCAAAACAAAAAACAAAAACAAAGAAATAGGAATAGGGAAGGCCCCTAGAGGAGGTCACTTTGGTGGGCAAAGAGTTGGACCTGATGACAGGACCAGTCATGGAATTTGCAGGGCCCAGTGCAAAGTGGGAATAAGGAGCCCCTTCTTTATTCACAAATTTTTAAGAGTGGCAAGATGCTGACAGCAGAGCATTAAATCAATGGCACTGGTGAGGACAGGGACACCTGGGGTACAGCAAATGAAAGAGCGTTTCAGTTCAAAGAGAGCAGCAAATGCAAAGGCGGGGGAAAGAGGACACAATTATGAATGTTCTAGAATGGGAGGGACAGAGCAGGAAGGGGAAGGCCCCTTTGAAGCCTGAGCACCCTCCCCGGCCACATGCTGGGAGACATGACTTCCATCTAAACCTCTCCAGTCTCCTGCCAGTGGCCTTGCAAGGAAGAACAAAGGCCAGAGGCCCCCTTAGGAAATCACAAAGGAGATCCAGTCACCCCTTTGCTGTGGTTCCTACAGGAGCACAGAGCCCTGGACAAATACCCCAGGTTTCCCCTAGGCCTTTGTTTTCTGTCTTAGAAATGGGTAAAGGGTTAGGCCAGGACTGGAAGGACCAGGCCAATCCCTAGCTCCTGCTTTCATTTGGCAGGAGCTAGGTACCTCAAAATATTAAGAGTACAGACTATTTAGTGGCCACTGTGGTTTGAGTGTGTCTCTCAAAGATTCATATGTTGAAAACTGAATCTCCTAATCCATATGTTGATGGTATTTGGAGCCAGGGCCTTTTCGAGGTGAGGACTAGAGGTTATGAGGGTGGGGGCTCCATGATGGCATTAAATGGCTTTATAGGGAAAAGGAAGAGAGACTGAGCAGGATGCTTGCCCTGTCTGTCCATGGGATTCCTGTGCCATGTTATGATGCAGCCACATGGCCCCCACCAGATATGGCACCATGCTCTTGGATTTCCCAGCATCTAAGATTGTGAGCCAAATAAACCTCTATTTATTTTTTTTATTTTTTTATTTTTTTTATTTTTTGGTACCAGGGATCGAACTCTGGTCCTTGCGCTTCCGCAGCAGGCAGTGAAACCACTGAGCTAAATCCCTGGCCCATAAACCTCTATTTTTAATAAACAACCCAGTTTCAGATGTTTTGTTATAGTAACAACTTATCAGGAATGATAATAGTAATAAAAAGGAAACTTCCTAGATTCCAAAAGGAATCCATATTTGCCCTCTTGGGTCAAGCTTCACTTCCTTGATACTCCAGTGTGTTGCAGGCAACTGGCTGGTTTGCATGGCCACACTGCTGTTGAACAAAACCTATGGGAGGCCAATGATCTACACTGAGCTCGGGGGCCGAGGATGTAGCTCACTGGTTCCCGTGCCCGCCTCGCAAGCGGAAGGACCCAAGTTCGATCCCCAGTACCAAAAAACAAAACAAAACATACACTAAGCTCTTGTACTAGCCCCAGCAGACTAAACTAGAATGGAGTCACTCATGCTAAGTGCCCCACAATCACCTTGAACTCTGAAACGGATCAGTCTTCCAGAAAATAAGAAATTCACACCAGCCAATCAGAAGGGGCCAGCATGTTAAGGAAGTTCTCTGTTTTAACCCTCGAAGACAAGTCACTCAAGAGCTGAGGATTTAGCTCAGTGGTTTTGCCACCTGCTGCACAAGTGCAAGGACCAGAGTTTGATCCTTAGTACCAAAAAAACCAAAACAGGGGCGGGGATTTAGCTCAGTGGTTTTGCCACCTGCTGCACAAGCACAAGAACCCGAGTTCAATCCCCAGTACCAAAAAAATAAATAAAAGAAGAAAAGTCACTCAAGTACAACCAATCTGCTTTTCGTTCCTTGATTCTGCTTTCTTCAGCCCTTTTCTCTCTGTTAAAACAACCTCCACTGTTCAGCTCACTGGAAAACCTGTTCTGTTTTCTACAATGAGATGTTGCCTGGTTCTACAATCACTAATAGAAACCAATGAAATCTTCATAAAAAATGAGTTAGGATTTTGTGCTTTGACACCATTCTCTGTGACCCATGACTCTACAGGACAGGCTGACCTGTAGACCCCAGGAATTGGTATTACCTTCCTATATAAGAGGAAAAGCCCAGTAGTGCCTCCATAAAGACATATTCTGGAGAAAGTTTTTAAAGGGAGTCCTGGATACTAAAATTCTGAAAAAGCACACAGACTGGGGACAAAAAACAGTGTGCCACTGAGCTTTGCGACCACTGGTCACACTTCAGAAGTCTGGTCCAGCCTCCTTGGTCTACAGATGAGGAACTGAAGGCTCAGAAAGGGACCTGCCTAAGGTCACATAGCCCACCAGTCCTCCCTGTGTCCCGTTAAAACTCTTTGACTCTCCCACCAGCCCGCAATGTCCATTCATCTCTATATTCAGCACTGCTAGTCACAAAAAACAAGCTAGTTCTGCTCCTCCCTCTATTCCTTTGTTGGGAAAAGACAAGAATGAAAGATTTATCAATCATGTTAGGTTTTTATGCAATGAAGATACAGGGGCAGGAAATTCACTTAGTATTTTGGCTTCAATTCCTCTCATGAAGATAGGCATTCCTCACCTTCATAAATTCATTAACTCAAAAGCTGTAGCTTATACCCAAAGCAGTGAAGACCCCTCAAAATAGTGGAGGAAGACAGTGGATAGAAAGTTGGGAGATACAGCCCTACTCCAGTTTTAAACTTTCCATTTATTGAGTGTTTTATTCTCTTGCTAAGTAGCTTACAAATATTTATTTAATCCTCACAACTTTCTTGGAATCCAAGAACCAAGGAATAATACTAACAATGTGCCTATTTTATCAAGCCTGTTGGTTTGGTAAATGAAACAGCACAATGAAACATTCACACAGATGGTTCTTGCCCATTAGGTTAAGTTTGTGCTGTCCAATAAAATAGCCAGCATCTACATAGGCTATTTATGATTTACATTAGCTAACATTAAAATTTTATATTAGTCACAAATGGGCACATTTCAAGTGTTCCTCAGCCACATGTGACTGGTGGCTACCACATTAGACAGTACAGTTCTTAAACGTTCTATTCTAGAACATTTCATCGTGGCAGAAATTCCCGTTGAACTACTTTGGTCTAGCTTGAAGGATGCCTTCTTCAAAAGCTCCTCCTTGACCTGACCACATGTTACTAAACTAGATCCCCTTGGGCATTCTGGCTCAGGGTACCTGTTTCCTTCCTGGCACTGGACATATTATCTTGTCTGTTCGCCTGCTTATTTGTGCATATCCCATCTCCTTGCTAAGGTTAGGCTCCTTTACGGCACCAACCACAACCACTCATCCCTCCACTTACTCAGATCTGCTTAGCAAGCTGCCCCACCCCCACCCCGCCCCAGTGCAGATTGGCTTCTCACATGACCTCTGACATCTGGCTATAGGAGAATTGGTTTCATAAACTGAAATTGCCACATGGCAGAAAAGAAAGGAGTTTACAACAGAAAGGATGTTGGAGATCCCTGAATAGAGCACACTGTGCTACATGGAAAGAACATGGGTTTTGCAATTCAGCAGACTTGGCCTTGAACTTATCTCTGCCACTTCCTAGCTGTGTACCTTGGAAAAGAAACTTCACCTCTCTGAGCCTCAGTTTTCTCATCTGTAAAATGGGGGTGTACCACCAGCCCTGCACCCTGGAATAAATAGGTAATTTCTATAAGCTGCAAGAAGAAGAAAGGTGGGGAAGCTCTACATAAATTTGAGTGCTGTGTGCAGTGATGCTGGTAGGCAAGGAACAAGTTCGGGAAAAGGAGCTGTGGAGGAATCCATTGCTTATTAAGTACCTACTGTGTACCAGACTGCATACTTTATAAACATTATTTTATTCAATCCTTTCCACATCTTACAGAGGAGGGACTGAGGTTAGGAGAAGTGAAGGTCATTCCCAAGGTCACATACACGAGGAAGTGGCAGAGCCAAGAGCTGAACCCAATCCTGCTGGAAAGGCTATGCTCTTTGTACCTGACTCTGCAGGCTTCTCTTCCTTAACCCTTCCCTTTATTTTTTTTTCTTCCTATTTCCAGCAATCAGGGTTAAAATTAAAATCACTGAGAACATGGATATATATGACAGACCTCATCCAGATTTTTTTCTCATTTTGGCAGAGGACAGGAGATACTTAAAGGAAAAGCCAGTAAGACTTCACCCCAGGGGAGAAAAACAGACTGAAATGAAGGAATACTGGAGCGAGAGCGGAGGTCTCTCTGGCCAGCAGTTAGGGTTGGTCAGTGGCTCTCTTCGTTTCTCTGTTCTCCTGTATTTCCAAGTTTTCTGCCTGTGACTGCTTTGTTTCATTTGTAAGGTTCATAACAAAACAAATAAAAACAAAGCTACCAACTGTACCCCTGGGTAGTCTCATTTGTTATGAGCCTACAGATATTCATTTCCAACAGTCAAGTTCATGCAGAGGGCTATAGGACTTGAGTTTCTGCTTTTTAGGTATCATGGGGGAAAAGGCTTGGTTTTTCAGTTGTTAGTTATCTGCTGAAAAATGAGTGGGTGAATGAATGGATGAATGAATGAATGTCTTTTAGGAGGCAGGGAGAATGTCTCTCCTTCCATGATCCCAGGATCATCTGTGTCTCTTTGGCTTAAATTGCAACTAGTTATATGCAGGATCACTTTCCCTAGCTGGGCTGAGCTCTTCTAGAAAGCCAATTTCCTGGCACAGGGTCCCAAACACCTATTAGGTGTGCAATAAATGATTCTGAAAGGCAGGAAGAAAGGAAGCAAAGAAGGCGGGCACATGTCTTCTGCATTTTTACACAGCAATCTTGAAGGGTTGTCATCAGGCACAGCTTGACTTAGGGGCGAGGCCAGAAAGGATTCAAGCCACATCCTGCTCTACACCCCACACTGTGAGAAGAAAGGGCACATTACCTCATAGTTGGGGGGTGTGTCTCAGGTTCCCCAGAGATGGGAGCTGCCTCTGGAGACAGGTTGCCCAAGCTGGCCCGGCTGCCTTTCCGGGAAGATTCTCGAAACAAGCCAGCTCCGGGGTCTTCATCAGAGGAGCAGTCATCAAAGGAGCCCACGATGAAGTTGGTCATCATCTGCCTCTTGATGTGTGCCTGCCTCTCGTTCTCTCTGGAGAGGTAAGCACCTTTCCCATTGTCTTGACGTTCTGGGGAAGGCCATGTGTCACTGGAAGAAGCAGGGTTTCTTGGGGGCTTCTGGTGTGAGAACGGCAGGGAGTTTCTCTGTGGACGGGCATATCCGGGGTCTTTGTGGGAGGCTGGCTCTGCCTGGTTAGGAGTATCTAGAGGTGAGCTGCTATGGCTGCTGTTCATTTGCAATGGCTCTTCTGAACTGTCTGAGGCTGGAAAGGTCTCCTGGTCCGCGCTGAAGCTCACTTCCAAGTTACTGTTGGTCACTGGTTTGGGCTCCGTCATTTTCTCCCAGATTTTTAAGAAGGTCAGGCAGGAGAAAATCAGGCAAGATAGAAAAAGGAGAAGGACCATTCAGAAAATCTGTAAAGAAAAAAAAGAGACATTTTATGGTTCACATAATAGTTATTTTTCTCCCAAAGGCATTAGATGTGTGAGAGGTAGCTGGAGTTCTATGCACAGGACAGAGAGTAGAGATGGGGTTCTCCTTCCAGCTCAGTCCACATTGTGCTTTGTGGCCTTGGGTATGCTTAATAACCCTCATGGGGGGCTGGGGATTTAGCTCAGTGGTTCCACCGCCTGCCTAGCAAGCGGAAGGTCCTGAGTTCAATCCCCGGTACTGGGATAAAAAAACAAACAAACAAAAATAACCCTCATGGATCTGATTCCTGACTCTAGGCAGATGTTGTGGTGTGAGGGTGTCTTCCAAAGTTCATGTGCTAGAAGCTTAACAGTGTTGAAATGTGGGGTCTCTAAGAGGCAATAAGGCTATGAGAACAGGGGAGAATGTTGTTGTTGTGGGAGTGCGTTTGTTATCATGAAGGTGAATTTTTATAAAATAACTTCAGACTTCTCTGGCTCTCTGTCAAGTGTTCTCTTGCCCCTCTGCCTCTGACATGGGGTGATGCAGTAAGATGGCCCTTGCTAAACACAGGAACTTTGATCTTGGACTTCTCAGCCTCCAGAACCTTAAAAAAATAAATCTGTTTTTATAAATTACCCAGCCTCAGTTATTCTGTCATATCATCATGAAGCAGACTAAGACAGTGTACAGTTCAATAGGACTAAAAATATCAACACATGCTCAACATAAATCATCAACATGCATGTATGAGATAGTATACTACATTAAAGGACTCCATTCTAGCAGCATTATGCATACACCAAAAAGTAAAAACAACCCAGATGTCCATTAACTAATGAATATATAAACAGAATGTGGTATATCCATACAATGGATTATTATTTGGTGACAGAAAGGAATGAAACACTGATCTAAGCTACAATGTGGATGAAATTTGAAAACATTATGCTAAGTGAAAGAAGCCCATCACAAAAGATCATAGATTGTATGATCCCATGTGTATGACATGTTCAGAACAGGGAAGTCCATAGAGACAGAAAGATTAGTGGTTGCTGGGGAGGGTGGGGGTAATGGGAAAACAATGATGGTTAAATGTCTAGGGTTTGTCTGGAGTGATGAAAATGTTCTAAAGCTGGTTGTGGTGAAAGGGGTCCACAACTCTGAACACAGTGAAAAACACTGACTTTGTCTTACGATGAGTGGATTGTATGGTATGTAAATTATATCTCAATAAAACTGCTATTTTTTTAAAGATTCAACTGTATAGTTAGCCCTCTGTATCAGTGGGTTCCATACTTGTGATTCAACTAACCATGAATCAAAAATATTTGGGGGGAAAATTGTACCTGTACTGAACATATACAGACTTTTTCTTGTTATTTTCCCTAAATAATAGAGCATAACAGCAGTTTACATAGCATTGCTATTGCATTGGGGACTTTAAGTAATCTAGAGAGGATTTAAAGTACATGGGAAGATTTGTCCAGCTTAGAAACAAATACACCGTCCTATGTTAGAGTTTGGCATCTATGTAGGTTCCTGGAACCAATGTGCTGAGGATACCAAAGAATGACCATATTCTACTTTATAAATAGAAGGCTATTACTGTTTGTGCCATCCTCCTCTTAATCATCATCATCACCATATTATTATCAGAGTCATCATCACAGCCCTGGAAGCAGGAAGGGCACCATGCCTTACTCCCCAGTACACCTGACTTAGGTATGCTTGCCACTAAGATGGGGTGGAAACAAGGCAGGGTTGAGAGGGGGTCTATTCTGGGGTTTAGAACACTATATATAAGGGCTTAACAAGTATGTGTGGATTGAATTGATTCAGACAGTCTGATTTCTCCCATCCAAGTACTGATCAGGCCCGGTCTTATTTAGCTTCTGATATCTGAGATCGGACAATATCGTCATATTGTGGCCCCAGACAGACACTCTGATTTCTAAGCCATGCCTCTTCCTACCACACTAACTATACACTATTGATGAGCAGATAATTATTATTTGAAAGAGATACTGTTTCTCACAAATGGGACCTGAACATACTTCAACAACTTCCGAACCAATTCTGCAGGCTGGGGAGGTAGTTCAATGGTAGAGCGCTTGCCTAGCTGGTATGTAAGGCCCTGGGTTTGACCCCAGTGTGATAAAAATAAACAAACCAATTTGCCACAATTATATGCCAGAAGCACTAAAAAAATCAAGACTACAAAGCTCAAGCAGATCAATTTGATATCTAAATAGTATTTTCTGGGCCCAGGATTTAGCTCAGTGGCACTGTGCCTGCTTTCCGAACACAAGGTCCTGAGTTCAATTCCCAATATCATAAAAAAAAAAAAAAGTCTTTTCTTACCTAATTTCAGCACAATGTCCTGAAGAGAAGTGGCAAAGTACTCGTGAACACTCTTGGCAACAGAATTATTGAAATACTGGCAAGGGTTTAAAGTAATACACAGGGTCAGGAGGCTTTTTAAGGTTTCTTTTAAGGTCACCATTTTTCTTTTTATAGAAAAGTAACTCGAAGGTAGTTCAACATCAACACAACACACCACATTAACAGAACAAAGGAAAAGTCTCATGATCATCTAGAGACACACACACACACACGCAGCGTTTGACAAAATCCAACATCTTTTCCTGACTAAGAAAAAACATTCAGGCAAGCAGGAGCGGAATAATAAAAAGTACATTTATGAAAAACAGCTAACATCCCACTCAGTGGTGAAGACAGTAGACAGCATTCCTTCTGAGAGCAAGACTAAGACTAGGATCCCCACCCTCAACCATTACTATTTAACACTATACTGAAAGTTCTAGACAGAGCAATTAGACAATAAGAAGAAACAGAAGACATCCAAATTGGAAAGGAAGAAGTAAAATCATCTCTATTTGTAGAAGATATAATCGTATACACAGGAAATCCCAAAGAATCCACACAATAAATTACTAGACATAATCGATTAAATTGTAGGATATATCAACATGCAAAAGTCAGTAATATTTGCATACATAAGCAATTAGCAATCTGAAAAGGAAGCAAAGAAAACAATTTGGTACTGCAACCATGTACTAATAAAAATAAAAGTGAAAAAAAAAGAAAAAAATGGAATTTCCCCAACTTTAAATGTACTATATTAAATAACAATAACTATATTAAATAACTATATTAAATAACAATAAAAACTGCATAGACTGATCTACCCCTTCTAATATCAGCAAAAAGAAGGAATAAAAGAATAATTCCATTAACAAATAGCATCCAAAAAAATAAAATACCTGGCACTATATTTAACCAAGGAGGTAAACGACCTGTATAGTGAAAGCTACAAAACATTGAGGATATAAATTAGAGAAGACTTAAATGGAAAGACATACCACACTCATGGATTGGAAGACTCGGTATTGCTCAGTATTTGGTTGTGCCACCCAAAGCAATATACAGGTTCCTATAGCATTGCAAGGGGCCCCTAAATAGCCAAGACAATCTTTAAAAATAACAGAGGCTCACATTTCTTAATTTCAAAATTTACTACAGAGCTACAGTAAACAAAGCTATGGTACTGGCACAAGGTTAGACTAATGGAATAGATTAGAGTACAAATCTAAACCCAGATGTCTATAGTCAGTTTATTTTTGCCAAGGTTATCAAGAACACTCAGTACAGCCGGGGATTTAGGTCAGTGGTGCTGCTGCCTGCCTCATAAACACAAGATCCAGAGTTTGATCCCAGGTACAAAAAAAAAAAAGAACACTCAGTACATACAGAAGCCTGCAACATGTGGTGTTGGGACAAATACATTTTTATATGTGGAAGAATGAGATTGGACCCTACTTCATATAATATAATATATAATATAATTAAAAATGGATCAAAGATCTACATATAGGAGCTAAAAATCATAAAATTCTGAGAAGAAAAACATAAAGGTAAATCTTCATGACCTTGGGTTTAACAATGGAGTCTTAGACATTACACTAAAAGCATTAGCAGCAACACAAGAAAAAAATAAATTGGATTTCACCAAAATAAAAAACTTTTGAGAATCAAAGGACACTATTAAAAATTGAAAGATAGGGGGCCAGGGATTTAGCTCAGTGGTTCCAGTGCCTGCCTCACAAGTGCAAGGTCCTGAGTTCGCTCCCTGGTACCAAAAGAAAAAAAAAAAATTGAAAGATAATCTACAGGATGAGAGAGATACTTGCAAATTGTGTCTCTGATAAGGATCTAGTGTCCAGAATAGATAAAGAACTATAACTCAACAACAAAAAGACAAACACAATTCACTTTAAAAATGCGCCAAGAACTTGAATAAATATTTCTCAAAGAAGATACACAAATAATAAACACAAGAAAAGATATTCAACATCCTTAGTCATAACAAATTCAAACCAAAACCAAAGTGACACATCAACTAGGATGGCTATAATCCAAAAGAGAGAGACAAGGTGGGTGCAGTGGTCGGGGAGTGTCCCCCAGAGGTTCATGTGTTAAAAGTGTGGTCTCCAGGGCAGTGCTATTGGGAAGTAGGGCTTACTAGGAGGTCCTTAGGGCCCTGGGGGTGTGCCCTCAGACTATGGGATTGTGGAACCCTGGCCTGTCCACCCTCTTACTCTGTTTCTGGTTCATAACATGAATGGTTTACTCCATCATGTGCTCCTACCATTATGTGCTGCCTCGTTAGAGACCTAAGGTAAACTAGGGATGTAGCTCTGCAGTAGAGCACTTGCCTAGCCTATGCAAGACCCTGGGTTCGACCCCTAGCACCTTAAAACAAATAAACAAAAAACAAACAAAAAAGCAGACACGAAATGCAATAGAGCCACTTGATCTTGGACTTCCAAATAAGTGAGTCAAAATAACCCTTTTCTGGGGCCAGGGATATAGCTCAGTGGTTCTGCCGCCTGCCTCAAAAATGCAAGGTTCTGAGTTCGATCTCTGGTACCAAAAATAATCCTTTTCTTATTATGAGGTGATTGCATCAGGCATTTCCTCACACTGATAGAAATCTGACTAACTTATATAATGAAAAATTAAGTAATAAGTGTTGGTGAGAATGTACAGAAATTGGCATACTTATAATCCTAGTATTCTGGGAGGCTGAAGCAAGGGATTGCAAGTTCGGACCCAGCCTGAGCAACCGACTTAGTAAGACTCTGTCTCAAAAACAAACAAATAAATAAACAAACAAAAAACAGCTGGGGAGTTCTAGCTCAGTGTGAAGGTTCTGGGTTCAATCCCTAGTATTGTAAAAACAAAAAAACTCAAGAAATTAGAACCCTTGCTGATTTCCTGTGGAATTTTAAAATAAGGGAGCTGCTGTGGAACCAGTTTGGAGTGGTTTCTTTAAAAACTGAAAACAGAGCCAGCCATGGTGGTGCATGCCTATAATCCTAGCATTCTGGTTGGCTGAGGCAGGAGGGTCATAAACTCAAGCCCAACCTGGGCAACTTACCCACTTAGTGATACCCTGTCTCAAAATTTAAAAAAATTTTTAAATATTGGGGATGTAGCTCAGTACAAAGGCCCTGAGTTTGATCCCCAGTACCAAGAAATAGAAAGAAGAGGAGGAGGAGGAAGAAAAGGAGGAGGAGGAGACAATTACCATAAGATCCAGCAATCTCACTCCTAGGTATATCCCAAGATAACTGAATAAATAAAGAAATACATAGCAGCACTATGGGTATCTTTCTGATGACCAAGGTTGCTCCTGCTCCAGGATTTCTCAATCTTGGCACTACTGACACTTGGGGCTATGGGATTATTTGTGTTGCAGGACTGTTCTGTGCATGATAGTAGGTTGAACTATATCCCTGGCCTGTGCCCATTAAATGCCAGTAGTATCTCCTCCTTCAGTTGTCACAACCAAAAATGTCTCTAGATATTGACAAATATCTTGTAGGAGACAAAATCACCTGGTTTGGAATCACTGTTCTTAACACATATGCTTCCTTTCTGCTTCAAAATGTTGAGCTGAAAGTGTCTATTTTTTACTGTAACAGTTAGGTTTATTTTATACTGTAATACTGGCAATAAGTACTCCTCCAGAAAAAATTTGAAAATGTCAGCAAGAAAGGTCAGGGGCCTGCAAGCGCTGGCTCATCCATGGCCTCAAGAGGGATTATGAAATTAGTAATAGGGAGATGGCATTGTCAAAACTGTTGCAAAAGCTAACCTGGCTTCCCTAGAGGTCAAAAAGGTTCAAATTGTACATCCTCCCCAAGCAGGGGGATGTGACAGACAGGGTGTGAGGGCCCTTCTAGGCCTAGCTTCTGTGAAGTGGCCACTCCCTTCTCCTGTGTCCTACAGACTGCCCCCTTGGGCTCCATGGTGAGCCCAGCCCGGCCACCAAGGTAGCCAGTGGGCACAGATTTCCACATGGCAACACGGATGGTGCCATGTGGAAATGGGCTGCTTGTTGTCTCTGCCTTCTCTTACCAATTGGATGGCCCATAGAGACATTAATTTCTGCATCCTTGTACCCAGGTTGGTGCTTGGCATACAATAGGTGCTCAATAACTGTGTGCTAAATGAATGAATGAATCCATGTACACACATTGTGCACCAATCAACATGATCCAAGCTGGAATTTTGATTTTCGGGTCTCAAGTCTGCGCCTGTACTCAGGAACATTAAGGGAGTGGACTAGTGTCACCCTGGTGGCTGTAAAGGACAGCACCAAGGAGAATGTCTTCTACAAAAGTGACCAATTTTAGGCAAATTTTAAATGTGTACATTTCAAATTTTGAGAATTAAAAAATAGCAAGAGCATATAACTGCTATGCTGAGTGTTACACCCAGTGAGAGAGAACCAACCAGAGACCGATATTAAATCCACACAGGAGTTTATTACCGGCCGGGATCCGAGCCGAGCATCGGACTCAAGCCTCGACTTGGGGGAGACAAACATGTTTTATACACCTTTGAGGCTAGCAGTTTCTAGGCCCCCCTATGGGATAGAACTAGTAAAGCAGGGCTGGGGATTTACCTCACTGGTTCTGCCGCCTGCCTCGCAAGCACAGGGACCCGAGTTCGATCCCCAGTACCAAAAAAAAAAAAAAGAACTAGTAAAGCAAACAAAAGATACAGAAGCAGAATGTCCTGCTGTTAGAACGTTTGTAAAACAATAGTTGATTAATTGTTGTTTCTAAGACACTCTCTAAGGGGAGGAGGTTTCTAAGCTTCCTCCTTTTGAGTTCATCTAAAGGGCAGGCAGGTGGGTCGTTCAGCAGCAATATGGAGTCTGTCTTGCTAACTAGGGTCCTTCACTGAGCAAATCTCTGTCCCAGACAAAAAATAAATTTTAGGGCTGGCGATTTAGCTCAGTGGTTCCACCGCCTGCTTCATAAGGGCAAGGTCCAGAGTTTGATCCACGGTACCAAAATAAATAAAAATATAAATAAATTTTAAGTTATATAAGGATGAAAAAAGAGCAAGATCAAAGCAAAAATATGCTACAAGCTTGTGTCTGACCACCTGCCCATCCACTCAAGCCCTCTCCCCACCTACCACTATCTCTATTAGTCTGTTTTACATTGCCTGATGGTGGCTGCTTTATAAAGAAGAGAGGTTTATTTAGCTCAGAGTTCTGGAGATCCAAGAACCTAGGTCCAGCCCCTGAGTAGGAGGAAGAGGTCACATGGCAAGAGAGGAGCCAGAGGGATTCAGGAGCAATACTTGCTCTTTTCATAACAACTCATTCTCCCGAGAACTAAGTCAGTCTTCAAAGCCAGAATTAATCCCTTCTTAGGGCCTTGTGTCCAGCACCTGATTGCCTCGCACTGGGCCTCACCTTTTAAAGGTTCCACTGATCCTCAATGTCGCAGCACTGGGGGCCAAGCCTCCAGCACGTGAACCTCCGGGGGACACACTGAAACCTTGTCTAAAGCACAGCACCACCCTCCTCTCCACAGACCCAATCAGCCAGCCATTCTTCCAAGCAGGCCGGACTTCCTGAGAATGTTGCCGGTGAATTTGCATAACACAAAGCCCGCCGCATAACTTGATTGGCTTTCCATAGGGAATGAGCCCCATTTACCTGCCTCCCGCTTGCTCTTTCTATAACATCTATACATCCAGAGCATCACACACACAAAAGCCATCAAGTTTCTTGAGTGCCTTCCAGCTTCCTAGACTACACTGCCACCTCCCTCTGGTCCCCAGAGCAACTTGACGAGTATTATTATTGTTACTGCCACTATTTACTTCCACTTTATATTTGGTAAACTGTGGCTCAGAGAAACTCATTCACTTGCCCTGGCTCAAATCCTTGGCCTAACTCCCACACTCTTCCCATCCACTGAAAATGGATATCAATAAATTCCATAAGGCAGAGAGTATTACAACAAGCACTGAGATACAATTTGGAAATCAGACAAACGCCTGCATGTGTACCTTTAAGATGGAGCAGCAGCCTTGACGTGGTGGTTACACTTGTATTTCCAGCCCTCTGGGAGGCTAAGACAGAAGGATCAAAAGTTCAAGCCCACCCTGAGCAACTTAGTGACTTAACTGAACCCTGTCTCAAAATAAACAATGAAAAGGGCTGGGAATGTAGTTCAGTGCAAATGCTGTGGGCTCAGTCTTCAGTACCACAAAAAACAGAAAGACAGAGCAGCAGATCAGCATGTAAACTAACAATGCCAGATGTGGACAGTTGGCTAAAGCAGACACTGCTCAACTGCGAGCGCCCTCCCACCGAGCAGCACCCCAGCCCTATTTTTATTTCTTGCTAGTTGGACAAAGTAAGAGCTGCCTGTTGCCATAGCACTTGGGCCTCTCACGCTGAGGTCAGAAAAGCAGTCAGTTCAACAGGTGCTGCAACAGCGAGGCAACAGCAGTGGAGGGAATGGAGATTAGGCTTTCATTTCTGCCCCTCCACACACAACCCCCACCCCAGCCATGGCACACACCCATACTTGTCGAGGTCTGAGGGACACAGAGGGAAGAATGTCAGTGCCCAGCAATCCCCTTCCGCCCTTGGACTTCTCCTCCCACCCAGATGAAGGCCTGGGCACTCGCTGTCACTTACTGTGGTCATTGGGGACAGGGCCACAAGCTCCATTCCTCTGTCAGTCTGAGAGGAACCCACAGAGTGACTAAGGGAGCCTGGAGTGTCAGCTTTCAGCAGGAGGGTGGTGCTGTGCTGCGTCAGGCCATGAGGGAGGGACTTGGATGGGCCCTCCTGCCTTTGACCTTATCTGTTACCCACTACTTTCAGCTATTCGTGAAGGTCCTGGCTCAACCCTCACCTGACTTCAGGCTCAGGTACTGGAGAGGCTGGCTGCACACCAACTCTCTGGGGCTCACTGGGCCAGAGGCCATCTCCCTCTGGCTTGCCACATTTCTGTCCTTCAGCCTACTGTCACTCAGGCAATTGTACCCTGCCCATCATGTCTCTGGAGTAGGTTTTAAAGGCTCCCATGGTCATGACAGGAAAACAAGACAGAGCCTTCCCAGGAGGGGAGGGATAGGCTCAGCATAGCTTGGGTTTGCTCACTGGACCTGAAGCAGAGAAGTAACAGGATTGGGATAGATGGGGGGTGGGGGGGTGGGGGGTGGCTGAGGACCCTCCAGCTGGCAGGAGCGGGTATGGCGTCCTTTTGCACATCCAGAGATAGCCAGATGGATAGCACAAGCCAGGGATGGCTGCTGGAGGTGAAAGGGAGCCCTGTGTGAATGACTTCACCTGTGACCCAGCTATAAGGGGGGCGGCTCAGGTCAGAGTTTCTCAACAGCCACCTGTTCCCAGCAGAGGCTACCACAGGGAAACATGGGGACTGCCAAGCCCAGCATTCTTGTTTTATATAAGCAGAGGCCCATGTGAAATGAACAATACCTGGATCCCACCCAGCTCCAGGACAGCACTCCGTCTGCACCATGGCATTATTGGCAGCAAAAATCAACTGTCACTGGGCACCCTGTTGGTTCCCTGAAAACTGACCCATGTGCACACTGTGGCTCTGCCACCATGACTGGGTGAGCCCTGGGCAAGTTAAATACCCTCTTTGATCCTCAGTCTCACATGCCAAATGAGGAGGAAGGAGGAAGGCACCCCGGTCATGAGGGTTCAGTGAGATCAGACCCAAGGGCACACAGCAGTGTGCTGGGTTCCTAGCGATGGCCACGCAGCACCTGCATTCAGGGACTTCAAGCAGGTGCCTCCTGGGTTTATGATCTCACTGGGAAGCAAACAGCGTCACAGAGGAGTGTGGAGGCACCATCAGAATAGTGACCAAGGAGAGACCAGTGGCACAGAGAGGGCGCGTGGCTGCAGGAGAGGGGTGCTGCATTGGAGTGCAAGGCAAGGCTTTCGGAAAGCAGAGAAGGGAAGGAGGGTGACAGCCAGGTGCAGGCTGAGAGGAGGACAGGCACAGCAGGATGCACAGAAGCCCACAAGCAGGATGGAGCCTGTGCTCTCCAGGAACCAAAGCAGGCCAGCCGGCCTGGAGCTGAGATACAGGTGGGGATGAGGCAGCAGAGGGCACTGGGCAGGGCCCTGGGACTGTGAGGGGATTCTTTCCTTGGAGCTTGCAGAGCTACAGCCCACGCAAGGAGCAGAGACACCAGGGTCCAGCTATCTGCACTGCAATCATGGCTCCATCACCCACAGGCTGTGTGAACATGGGTGTGGGAGGTAACATGAGCCTTAGTGTCATGGTTTACATCTGGATGTCCTCCAAAACCTCATGCACTCACAGATGGGGCTTTTAGGAGGCGATCAAATCGTGGGGGCATGAAACTCATCAGTAGGTTAATCTGTCTACTCTTCCATTTGTTTATACCTAAAAGCAATGTGGGAAGTGAGGCCTGGCTGGAGGAGGTGGGTCACTGGGCATGGCCTGAAAGGGTGTATCTCCTTCCCTCCTCCCTCAGTCCTTCTCTCTGCTTCACAGCCATGCCATAAGCGAGCCTCCTCTGCCATGCCACCCTGCCTTGGAGCCAGCTGACTATGGACTGAAACCTCTACAAACTGTGAGTCAAAATAAACTTTTCCTCCTTTAAACCATGGGTGTCAGGTATTGTGACCCAGCAATGAGAAGGTAACTAAGGCATTTAGTTTACCCACCTGTAAAATGGGGATAATAATAGTACCAAGCCCAACCAGCCCTTTGGGGTGAGCTCACATGGGTGAATTTCTTAGCCTTGCATAAATGGAGCTGGCACCCAAGAGCATGACTGGAGTGTTCTTCTCGTGTATATTGTTACTCAAGGTATTGCTATTGGCTGGCCTTGAAGACCAAGGCTCTTTGTTTTGTTTCTCCTTTTCTGGTTTTTGAGACAGGGTCTTGCTATGTAGCCCAGACTGGTGTCAAACTTTCAATCCTCCTGCCTCGGACACCCAAGAGGTGGCATCACACGTGTGCACCACCATACCTGGCTTAAACCAAGGCTCTTTCTGCAACACTTTACCATGATGCCAGCTGTCACGTGGTGGGTACCTTTTCCACCAATTGGTCCGTGGCCTCTACCCATGCTGGTCCCGGGGCAGGACTACTACAGTATCAGCCTGCCAGGCAGTGGGAGCAACTTGGCAGGAGGTGGACTGAGAAGGTCCAGGCATCTAGAAAAGGCCTTTTATGTATACACAGGTGCACCTGTCTGTCCCACACGATCTCCACCACAGAGGCCCAGCCACCTGCTCCCCACTAGGGACAGACGCTCTGCTTCAAGGCTGATCCAGGGCTTTCCTGCAGCTCTAGAGATCTTGATGCCAATGTCAGTGGGAATCAATTGAGCCCCAAGGGTAATTTGCCTTCCTAAAAAGCATTCTGCCCCTTCCAGATATAAAAGCAAAATCAACTCTAGACCCAGAATCCAGGCATCATGTCTTGCCACCCTCACTATGCAGGAAAACATTCAGTGTTGGTTATGCATTTGTACCTTTGAACCATAGATTTCTAGACTTTTTGGTGGGATTTTTGGGGAGGGGGGTTCACACAGCTATGTCCCCAGCCCTTTAAAAATTAAACAAAACAAATTTTTTTTTCTTGGAGACAAGGTCTTTCTAAGTAACTAAATTGCCCAGGCTAGACTTGAACTTGCGATCCTCCTGCCTCAGCCGCCCAGAGTGCTGGGATTATAGGTGTGCACTACCACACTTGGCTAGCTTTTCAGTTGTGAGTAATACCACCCTCACAAGACTCCTATAAGTACTAAAGAATGAGAATGTGCCGTGCAAATAAAGGGCATCAATAACAGACTTGAGGGCTACTTTACCTTGCTAACATGTAGCAATGCAGAAGTCTCCAGGTACAGGGGAGAGGGTTTGAAGGATCCCTAGTTTACATCTGATGAAGCGTAAGCTTTACTGATGGATCAGGCTTGTGTCAAAAACTAAGTAATTTTTGTGTTTGAAACTATCCTATGAGCAACACAATGTATTGGTTGGAGTATGGGGTCTACAGAGGCTGGATTCAAGTTCTTTCTCATTCTTATGTGACCTTCAACAAACTTCTTCGCCTTTCTGAGTCTTGGTTCTCTTGTACAATGGGGATGGTAAGGCTGGGCGAAGTGGCATGTGCCTGTAATCCCAGCTCTTTGGGAGGCAAAGCAGGAAGATCATAAGTATGAAGCCTGCCAGGGCAACTTATTTGACCCTGTCTCAAAATAAAATGATAAAAAGGGTAGGTATATGGCTCAGCACTACTTGGGTTCAACCCTCAGAACTGCAAAAAAACAAAACAAAAAAAAGCACAATGAAGATGATAAGGATGGCTTTCCCATAGTTTCGGTGAGGCTTAAGTGAACAATTCTAAATGAAGCCCACAATGAGAGAATGCCAACACTTACTGCACTCTCCACAATGTTTCAAGCATTGTGCTAAGTCCTTTATCTAACATCAAATTCAAGCTACTTGTTCTCTCTCACTTGGGCCATTGCACAAGCCTCCTAAGCCATCTCCCTGGCCCGTTTTGTCCCTCTGGTCCAGAAAACACAGAGGAGCCAAAATATCTTGTAGGAAGTTTCCAGACATGCCTAGTTTCTGAATTATGATTTCTAAGTACCTTTCTCACTGAAGGGACCCAGGACTTTTCGGAGAAATGACTGATGGCTGAGGCAGAAATGTACATGATGAGATGTCTTGTACCTGAAAGCAAGGAACCTCCAAGGGCCCTGCTAAAGACAGGGCCACCAAAGTATGATTGTGGCCACTGGGCATAGTGACATGTGCCTGCAAATCCCAGCTCCCTGGGAGGCTGTGGCAGAAGAACTGCAAGTAGAGCCTGGGCAACTTAGGGAGACCCTGTCTCAAAATATGAAAGAAAATTTTAAAAGAATGGGGACATAGCCCAGTATGAAAGCCCTGGGTTCAATCCTAAGTGCTGAAAAAAGAGAAAAATAAAAAGGATTATGGTAATTGGCAATGGATTGAAACACATCAAGTATCTTTTCAAAAATCATGAGGTCGGGGCCGGGGATTTAGCTCAGTGGTTCCACTGCCTGCCTCGCAAGCGCAAGGACCCAAGTTTGATCCCCAGTACCAAAAAAATCATGAGGTCATGATGTTACTCAAAGCAAAACGTCCCTGACACTTTGAGAGGTTGCCAAGAGCACTATTCATTATTCTGAAATCAATTTACACACACACACACACACAAAAGGATGTAATCAAGTAGATATCCAGCATTTCCTGTGGAAACTATTTCAGGAGAACCAAAGGCTTGATGAAAGTCACGCGTTTATAGAACAAAGACAGCTAGGAGGTGAAGGACTGATAGAAACAGAAAACCATCATTTGCAACCAGTAATAAAATAATGATGATCTAGGCTTTGCTAACCAATGGCTCATAAAACCATTTGGGCAAAGAGTCACGGAGAACTTTCCAAGCGAAGTCAGGCTGATCTCCCCAAACTCACTGATGAGCCAGCGTCGCTAACATGTGATGACCCAACATCATGTTGTCCTTGACATGATGCAGTCAAAAACAAGGAGCAACACTTCTGAAGTTTTCTTGCCTAGGATTGGTAACTGATTTGAGTCAAGCCTCTGGATCTAAGTACTTACCTACAATCTAAAGGGACATGCTAATAACAGATGTCATCAGCCAAATGCAGAATGTGGAAACTCTATGGGACAAATGGCCCCATTTAATCAATAAGTAACTGGCATTAAGGGGAGGAGGTGATAATTATAAATTAAAACTTTTTTGTTTGTTTTTTGAGACAGGGTCTCATTATCTAGTTCAGGCTGCCCTTGAACACACTCTGTAGCCCAAACTGACCTTGAATTCACAGCAATCCTCCTGCCTCAGCCTCCCAAGTGCTGGGATTACAGGCATGTGCCACCACACCTGGCCTTATAAATTAAAACTTAATAGCCCTTTAGAGGATCCTGATTTGAATGATTCAAAGACAGTTGGAGGACACTGAGTACAAATTGGGTACAGTCAATTATCTTCATCATAGGCCTTGCCCTTGTAGTCAACCACCACTGGCTGAAAATACTTAAAAGAAATTTTGCCTGTACAGGAGTCTGAGGCAGAAGAATAGTGAATTCAAGGCTAGGTAGCCTGGCCAACTTACTAAGACTCTGTCTTGAAATTAAAAATAGAAAATGTTCTGGGAACTTCTTACAGATACCATGAGATAACTATAAGATTAAGGAATTATCATTGTGTTGCAGATAATTTTGGCAATGGTTTAAAAAAATTCCTTATCTCTGGGCCAGGGATTTAGCTCAGTTCTGAGTTCATTTCCTCCTCCCCGCCCCGCCCCCGCCCCCCCCACCCCATACCAAAAAAAAATTCCTTATCTTTTTTAGGGATACATACTAAAGTATTTACTGGACGAAAGGATATCATATCTGGCTCTGAGATCTACTTTAAAATATTTCAGAAAAAACAGAACTTTGGTTAATGGAGGTATGTTGAAGTACCTGGCGAATAAAGATAACTAATGTCGGGCCGGGGATTTAGCTCAGTGGTTTTGCTGCCTGCTGCGCAAGCACAAGGACCTGAGTTCGATCCCCAGTACCAAAACATAAAACAAAAAAACAACAACAACAAAAAAGATACTAATGTCTGCAGTATATGTGAAGTGTATAAAAAATTTAGATAAAAAGAATAGACATGTGGAAAGCAAATATAGTAAAATGTTAATGGTAGAATCCAAGCAGTGGCTGTATAGCTATGCACTGTAAAATTCTTTTGAATTGTATGTTTGAACATGTTCATAATAAAGAGTTGGGGAACAATAGAGATGAAAAGGTGTATCTGTAGGTAGATGAAACTCGAAAAGCAGTTGTTGAAGCAGGGTGGAAAACATGTGGAGACTGGTCTCATTATTTGTTATTTAAGAAGTGAGTGGGTGGGATGGCACAAGACTATAATCCCAGCACTCCTGAGGCAGGAGGATCATCGGAAGTTCAAGGCTGGCCTTGACTGCATAGTGAATTCAAGGCCAGACTGAACTACATAGTGAGACCCTGTCTCAAAGAAAAAAGAGTTAGTTTTTGTCTATATGAGCAAGTTAAAGTAGGTGTGGTGGCACAAGCCTATTGTCCCAGGACTTAGAAGGCTGAGGCAGACAGATGGTGAGTTCTCAGCCAGCTCGGACAACATAACGAGGCCATCTCAAAAAAAAAAAAAAAAAAAAAAGTTAAAAATACATAAAACAAAATGCAAGGCACTCTGCTTGCTAAAACCAGAGAAGTAATAGTTAATACTGTTTAGTCCTATGTGCCGGGCTCCATATTAGGCATTTAGGGTCTCATGCCACCCTGTGAGATCAGTACCATAAGTCTTGTTCTATTGAAGAGGTTACTTAGTGTTGGAGAAATCAGTCACCCAGCCAGCCAACCAGTCAGCAGCTGAACTGAACTCTGGCGCCTCACACAGCTTGCCTTCTTGCCCCTCCCCCACCTGTGATCCGGCCCCTCCCGGTGCTTTCAGGAATGTTCCAGAATGTTCTCCTCTCTCCCTGCCTGGTTATCTCTGGCTCCTTTGGCTTCAGTGTTCCCACCAAAGACCTGCCCTGACACTCCACAGTCTTATTCTCAATGATCTGTTCCTTTCCTTCATGCCACCCATCAAAGCTGATGAAACACTGTATTTTCACCAGCGCACTCACTGATCTCTGCCACTAGCGTATAAGCTTCCTGTGGGCAAGGATGTGCTCCCCTGCACACCTGCACACAGAAGGGGCTGCATACACCTGTGCCTAGCTCAGGTGTATCTGTGTGCTGAACCACTCTCCTGCTTACCTGCATGATCCTCCTGACCAGTGAGTGACTGTGAAGACACCAGCTAGCCACCTGCCTGCCTCTTCCCTGACCCTCGAATTGTGCTACCCTGGTTGCCCAGGCCCTGCTTTCTGCCTTCAAGGCTCTCTGGCCTCTTCCCTCTGGACTCACCAGAGGTGGCAGTTAGTAGAACACCTTTACCTGTAACCTGGCCTCTTGGGCAAGCAGATGAGCTTGGTGAGACCAGATGAGGCTTACCACCCAGGTGTGCCCAGATTTGCCATCAACTCCTGACCTCTCTTCTTTATCCCACCCTACCCAGCAAGCAGGCATTTGAAAAACAACTCTGAAAAAAAAAATAAAACAAAAACAACTCTGAAAAGTGTTTTGGTTTTTTTTAATCCAGTGTAGACAAGTGGGAGGCATACTGCAGGCCCAACAAAAACGTACTACTAACAAAGGCTGATCCTTGTTGAGCGCTTGCTACATACCAGGTCTTAGGCTAAACACTTTATATTTATCTTTAAATATCCACAAAAAAACTCTGATGCACGCACTCACATTTTACAAATGTTGAGATGAAGGGCAGAGGGGAAGTCTACACCCCTGGGTCACATCGTGGTAAGTGGCAGAGCTGGGACTGAACTGGTCTGTCCAGCTCCTGTGCCTGCACTTTCTTCATCCTTTCTCTTATGCCCACCCCTTGCGTCAAGGTAAGTACAATATCTATAGCAGCTTTAACTCTATTCTAGCATCTCCCTGTTCTAATTTATCCAGAACCCTGGGAGACAGAGCTCCATTCCCAAACATACCTTCCTTGTGTCCTGCTCAAGAGCCCCAGCCTGAAACTTTTACCTAAAGAAACAAGGAAGGTGTGAAATGAAATTGATGTTCAATATTTCCCAAGTTGTGGCCACAGAATATCAATCCTGTAAATTGGTCTCCACTTCTGCCAAAATATCATGTTTCTAGGGCCAAATCGCAGTGATACCTCATTAGGTCCCTCAACACATTAGCATAGTGAAGGCTCAGAGTACTGAAGGCCCAGAGAGGTTTCCCACCAGCAGCTGGAGTTTCCTACATGGATTGGCTCAGAGTCCTTTCCTACCTTGCTTCAGTGATCACTGCATAATAGGGGGCCTCCAGAAACCCCCCTCTGCAGGGGGACAGAAGAGGCCAGCACTCCCTCCAACAGTGGGGGGAGCCTTCTGCATCAGTTGAGGGCCATTGCCCACAACCAATTAGTACTGAAGGCTGAGACCAACTGTCTTAAGAGAAGGGAGTGAGTGTTCAAAGTTGTCCTTTAATGTCACTCATTCATGAATCAAATGATGTAAAAAGATAGAACTTTATTAATTAGTTGAACAAGAATGACCCCAAACTCTGGGTAAACTGAAGGGCCTGTTTCTGGAGTGCGGCTGTCACCAGCACAGGTTATGGGGGGCTGGGGGCTGGGGTCCACAAAGCAGGACCTTGGTGGAGCAGAAGTGGATGGGGCTTTTGCCATCTCATCTGATTGACCTGAGACCATCATGGAAATTCTCCAAACCTTGGTTTTCTGGCCTGGAAATGGAATAAATAACACCTCCTTCCTAAACCTGTTCTTAGAATTACATGAGATTACATAATTAAATATCTGGTACATACCACCTACCCAAAAATAGATACCTCAGTTTCCCTGCTGTGTTCAGCCTGCACTCTCCAGTAGGAGGAGCCCTGGATTCCCAGAATAAACAAACACAGCCCATCTGCCTGGAAAACTATCTTACTCTACAGCAATAAGTTCACTATTATCACAGCAAACACAGATTTATAAGATTAGAATATGAAATGTGTATCCATTTTTCACATCAACTGGAAGATTTGTTTCCATGATTCTTTGGGTACAGAGGAATTCACTTTTGAAGTGCTTCCTCAAAATTCAGAGGAAGCATTAAAACAAGGTATTTCAGTTTCTCCTGGGGTAAGACTGCAGAAACCGCCATTTCAAAAGATTAATATACTGTACTTATATCTCCATGTCGTCTTACAATCTTGTATAATGTAATACTCTTAACTTCTGTCTCAGACCTAAAGGTCATAAAGGTACAAGAAAGTCTATATAACCCTTGAGCAGGGACAAATAAAACTTTATGCAAATGTACAGTGCCTTCTAAGAGCTGCTCAAAGAAAGTCAGGGGTTGGGTCCATTTGCAGGGATGATTGACTGGATTTTCCCATTGAAACCTTGGGGAGATCAGTAAAGAAAGCAGGTCTTATAAGAACTTACACAGGAAAAAATGCAACCTATGAAACATCTTCATGGAAGTGGCCTATATGCCCTTCAACAGATGAATGGATCACACAAGCTTAAATATCCTATGGTTTCTCTTACACGAGAAGCCCAAAGTATGAAGAAAAGAGAAAAACAAAAGGCAGTAGGAGGGCTGGGGATGTAGCACAATGGTGCAGTACCTGCATGCCAAGTATGAGGCCCTGAGTTCGATTCCTAGTACCAAAAAAGAAAAAAAGACAATAGGAAATAGGGAGATAGATCTTTTGCAAATGGGAAGGGGACCAAGAGATGTTGGGAGTGGGGAAGGAGGGAAAAGTTTTAAAAAGAATTACGATGTGATCCAACTACCCACAATGAATGTACCACAAACATTACTAAAATGAAACAAAAACACAACAAAAAACATCCACCTTCCAGGTTCTAAACTGAAAGTCCCAAGACCCAAGAACTTCCCTCAGTGCCCCATGATTTGGGATGGTGAGGAATACTCCCCAAATGGAAGCCCATTTATGTTTGTTTTTTTGAGACAGTCTTGCTTAGTAGTTCAAGCTGGACTTGAGCCTTGAACTCACTATATAGCCCATGCTAGCCTTGAACTTGTGGTGATTCTCCTGCTTCAGCCTCCCGAGTGCTGGGATTACAGCCGTGTGCCACCACACTTGACCCATTTATGTTTAATAATCATGATAAACATGAGCTGTGCACAGTTTGTATCAAACTGCTCCACAGCAGTGTCAGGATGGGTCAGGTGGGAATCACAGGCAAGGATATATCCTATTTGACTCTGTTCTTGTTACTTTGGGATTTTTTTTAAATCTGAAAGAAAATCATGTCTTCCTAGCAGTGTAGGATGACTACAAATACTTTAGAGTCTTCTAAAAAACAAACAAATAAAAAAACCCAGCAATAGTTTGAGACAGGACAGAATACTTTCTTAAGACAGGAGCTTTGGGATTGGGAGGGGAGTCGCAGAATACTCTTAAATAGGCTGTGGAACTGAGACAGCATGCATGCTGGTGGATCCTCAGCAATGTAACCAATTACAGAGGCGAAGAAAGGCCCTTCTTCATCTATACCACTTTCTGAGCTGTATCCCTCAAACCTAATAGGAATCGCTGGTCTCCTAGGGACCCCAAGTTCGCTTGCTGTGTGGGGCTGCTCCCAGCCGCACTTCCTTCCCTCTCCCTTGGATGCTGGCTCTGTGGTCAGGCAGGGTGAGCTGACTTACCACAGGGCCCCTCAGCCAGGGTTTTCCCATGTCTTCCTCCCTCTCAGCTGTGCCTTCAGGTCTGCCTTCCATTTCTTGTTGCTGAGGGTCTGAATATAAGCCTGCTGGCTGCTCACTGCTGTGACTAAATGTCACTTTTAGATTAACCAGCCCCCACTATTTAAAAATATCCCTGGAGCATTTAACCTTCAAGGCACTGACTGACAGCAATAACCCAGGTGTGGAAGAAAACAATTCCACACCAGACTACTTGAGTGGTGGCACTGGCCACTCTGAGAGAGGGTTGTTTTCCACTTTTCAATCCTGTAACTTGTTTTATTTCAAAATTCTTAAGAGATCTAAGCACGAGGTATCTGAAGTCCAAATTGTCGTAAGCAGTAAGAACAAAGTCATTTTGGCCCTCCCGGGACATGCTGAAAATGAACTTGCCCTCAAGTTGTGGTCATTTGAGAAACGTGCCCTGGTGTCAAGCTCAAATGGGGAAGTTGATTCCTTTCAAACATCCCCTTGCTCCTCTCCCTGGAAATTTGGTGAAACTGTCTGGAATCATGCCACTGAATAGAATGTTTCCCATTTCTTGAGATTTGGGGTAAAAACCAAAACAGGCTCCCTTCCTATTTATGCTCACTGGCTCTGGCTAGGGCTGAACAGAGCAGAGAAAACCAGCACATGCTATGGTTACAGAGTGTTCTCAGACATATGGGACAAAGGTCACCTCCAGGTCCCAACACAAATAAGGAGCAGGCGGCAGGCAGGCAAAAACCGCACAGAGGTACATTGTTCTCAAAGGGAAAGAGGAATTGCATTCAGTGGCCCTGATTTCTATATACAAAGATGCACCGTACTAAACACCAAGTGGAAAAATGGGCTTAAACACTGAATCTGTGCAGAATGGTTCCAAGTGCTCTGGTGGCAGGCATCACCCTACCTGGGCTGCTTCACTTATGGGCTTATTTTCCAATAAGAAAAAGTCATCAAATATCAGATGTTTGGGGCTGGGCATGGTGGTGCATGTCTATAATCCCAGCACTCAGGAAGCTGAGGCCAGAGGATTGGAGTTCCAGGCTGGCCTAGACTATGTAGCAAGTTCAAGGCCAACTTAGACTACAAATAAACAATCTTGGGACTTTCTCCACTGGAACTGGGAGCAGGATGTGAACTTTGTACCTGTTGCTCATGCTGAAGTCATTGCCTGAGACCTGGGCAGCACCAAGTGTGCATTGCAGGATGAAGCTGTGCAGTCCAAGTTTAGCACTGAAAATAGGACAGGGACCTTCATGAGGACAAGAGAACAGAGGGATCCTCAGGTCTTGGCCTGTTACCTGTTACCCACTAAAGGGGACAACATGTCTCTTTCCCCATCTTCCCTTGCTAATAATATGGGAATTCACCCTCCTCTTACTCCCTACTTTTATTACAAGGGACAGGTCTGTGACGAAAGCAGGGGGTGCCATGGTATCTCCAAGGGTGAGAACGGCTGATAATCTAGGTCCTAAACTGGTAGGAAGTCACCTAAAATCCAAGAAAAAGACTCAAAAATCACCATACTCACGACCCAGTGGAAAACTACCAGACCTCCCCAGCAAAGCCTGGAAACACAGCCCTATCCGTGTTCTTTTATTAATGCGCCACCTGCCTTTCTCCCTCAGAGCTGTGCCCCTTCTACTCCTCTCCTCAGGCTGAGGTCCCTTCCCCACGGGTAAGAGACTCTCTTCTTTTTCAGCTAAAGGTTTTGTCTGTAAACTCATGCTCTTGCCTCAGCTGTAATTTCTATTGTCACTGAAGCAAGTTCCCAGGCGTCCTCTGTATCAGCGCCATGCCGGTGTCTTACATCCTTGATAAGCGGTGACTCCCATGATTATTCTTAGACCATTAAGACAGCTTCATCCTCCGCAGCCCATCCAATACCTTTAAAAAGCCACAACTTGGGCAGGGGATTTAGCTCAGTGGCGCCACCGCCTGCCTCGAAAGCGCAAGGTCCTGAGTTCAATCCTGGTACCAAAAAACAAGTCACTTCTTAAACCATGTTTCCTTGGAAAGCCATCTATAACTCAAGAGCATTTTAAAAAACTTTACTAGAACAATTCCTTCCTGATTCTTCAACTTCTGGGGCCGCTCAGGGCCTGCCTGCCTGCCATCCTTCAGCTGCCAGGGCTGCCCACCTCCCTGATGCAGACAATGGCAGAGAGCAGAAGGACCACAGTTCTGAGCTCAGGAAGATGGCAGAGGAGTGAACCGCAGAGAGAGGGCCTCTCCAAGGCTTGTGGCTGAGAATTGAAGCCCACCGGGAGAGTGAAGACAGCCACTGAAATAAAGACCCAGCTAGAGCGGTTGGTGGTTGGTTGGGATCAGCAGCCCCCTACCCCAACCCAGACTTGCTGTGGGGAGGGGCGGCTCAAACCTGCAGCAGAATTGGGCAGAGTTCAAACCCACAGGTCAGGGAGCTCAATCCCGGCCTCACAACCAGAAGCCAGCCTGAATCTCGGTGGACTATAGCTGGCTTGCTGAGAATAAGTGACTTGGATCTGCACACTGCTGCCCACAATGTCTAATGGTGACAGTAGAGACATGCCTTGAAGGGGACTTTTCTTTTCCTTTTCTCCTTTCTTCCTCTTCTTAGTTCTCTCCTTTCTTGTTTCTGTTTTTCTCATTGTTTTTTCTTGATTGTTATTTCTTTAAGAAGTAGTTTCTAGTTTTCCTGTTGCTGTTAGTTTGTTCTCGTCTTGCTTTTGTTCTTTCCCTCTTTTCCTCCTGTTTTCACCAGTTTCCACAAGTTTACATGATCTTCCTAGCCCTATTTTCAACCTTTCCCTCTCCTATTTCTTTACTCCCCCCACCCCAACTCCTTCAAAGTCTTCTTCCCGTAAGGTAAATTTGCTATACTGAAGGGCTTATTTACTGCAAACATATTTCTGGTTGGTCCTAGATTTTCATATATAACCTCAACTCCAGTTCATGTGGTAGAGAGTGACAGATAAATAGTTACCACAATTTGTCATTTTCTAAGCTGTGTTTGATGCTATTGTTGATGCTGATTGTACTAGTTTGGCCAAGGTAATGTGATTGCTTTATTCAGCTGTTCTTCCTGGTATACGAAGACTGAGATTGCCTAAGGGTCATTACAGACTCAAAACCCAAAAACCAGCTATACTTGGAAGACACCTCTGAGAAGTAGAAATTCCCTATAGGTTCTAAATACTGGCAATAAAGATACTTGCAATAAATAATATACAAGCATCAAGCCAGGGAATTAAACTAAAAACATTAACAACAACAACAACAAAATAGGAATGAGAAGACACCTAAACAAGATGCAAACCCAGACTTCCAGATCACCAAAAGCAAATTCAGAGGGCAAAGACATGGAACAATCTGAAGGCCAACTACCTGGACTCCCTGAACCGGTAACAAGGGAGGTAATGAAAGAGGCTCTCAAAAAACTGAATTCAGAAATAATTTCTCAGATTACAACAGAGATGGTGATCATAATGAAAGATATAATTAATAATTCTAGAGCAGACACAGATTAAAAAAAATAGAGGAGCTGAGGAAAATGATAGAATCCATGAAAACCCAACATAGGGAAAAATTAGAAAACATAAAACACATTCAAGCAGATATCCAAGAAATTAAAAATTTCACTGAAAGTTTCCACAGCAGAATAAACCAGCACTCCAAAAAATTCTAAATATCCTAGGAAAAGATAATGAGGGTCACAACTCCATGAAGTCCAACAGAAAGGCATCAGGCAAGGTAAGAAATTAAATGCAAAGGGAAGGGGAATCCAACAACAGGAAAAGATCATGACAAGGATAAGTCAATACATATCAGTTATGATAATCAATGTTAATGGTCTCAATTCACCAATCTAAAGAAACAGACTGGCAGAATAGATCAAGAAGCAAGATCCAACAATATGCTGCATATAAAAAACACTTAATTCAAAAAGAAATTCATACGCTGAAAGTCAAAGGGTGGAAAACAATACTCCATGTGACAGGAACCCGAAAAAAAGCAGGGATAGCTATCCTATTTGCCAACAAAGTGGATTTCAAACCAAGACTAATTCAGAGAGACAAAGAAGGTCACTACATCCTTGTAAAGTGAACAACCCAAGAGGAAGAGATGACAATCATAAATATGTATGTACCACATACTAGTGCACCCAACTATATAAAACATATTAATGGTCATGAAAAATCATATAAACACTAATACAATAGTAGTGGGGGACCTCAATAACCCACTGTGACAAATAGATCAACCAGACAAAAAAATCAACAACGAAATACTAGAATTCAACCAAACTCTTGAACAAATGGACTTAAAGATGTTTACAGAGTGTTCCATCCCACAAAATCAGAATACACATTCTTTTCAGCTGCACACAGGTCGTTCTCCAAAATAGACCACATACTAGCTCATAGAACATGTTTAAGTAAATGCAAAGGAATTGAAGTTCTCCCCTGTGTATTATCAGACCAATGAAATGGGAGATCAATAGCAAAAGAAATTACAAGAACTTTATAAACACATGGAATTGAGTAACATCCCCCTTAACAACCAATGCCTGGGGCCAGGGATTTAGCTCAGTGGTTCCTGCGCCTGCCTTGCAAGCACAAGGTCCTGAGTTCAATCCCCGGTACCAAAAACAAAAAAACAAAAAAACAAACAAACAACCAATGAGTCACAAAGGAAATGAAAGAAGATATTAAACAGTTTCTGCAATTAAATGACAATGCTAATACAGCACACCAGAATTTATGGGACACGGTGAAAGCAGTCTGACGAGGGAAATTCATAGCAGTGAATACCCATATTAAGAAAACAGAGCAACCTTAAATAAACCACCTTATACTGAACCTCAAGCTTCTAGAAAAAAGAAGAGCAAGACAAACTTAAAGCTCATACAAGGGAGGAAATTACAAAAATCAGAGCAGAAATCAATGCAACTGAGATTAAGAAAATGATACAAAAAATCAGTGAAGCAGAGTTGATTCTTAAATTGACAAACCCTTAGCCAACCTTATGAAAAGGAAAGAAAATGCACAAAACCATCCAATTAGAAATGAGAAGGGTGAAATTACAACAGACCCAGCAGAAATCCAGAGGATCAATACCTACTTTGAGAACCTGTACTCCAGTAAGATGGAAAACCCAGAATAGAAGGATTTCTAGATACAGATGGATTACCAAAGTTGAACGAAGATATAAAAATTCTAAACAACCCCAAATCAATCAATGAAATTGAAAATGTAATTAAAAACAAACCACCAAAGAAAAGCCTGGATCCTTACAAGTTCACTGCTGAATTCTTCAAAACATTTAGAGAACAGCTACTGCCACTTCTGCTTAAACTCTTCGGTGAAATTGAAAGGGAAACAATACTCCCAAATTCGTAACTGGAAGTAAGCACCACCTTGATCTCCCAAACAGAGAAAGACTCAACCAAAAAAGAGAACTACAGGACAATCTCCCTAATGAACATAGATGCAAAAATCCTCAATAATGTACTAGCAAACAGAATACAGAAGATCATCAAGAAGATCATACACCCTGACCAAGTGGGATTCATCCCAAGGATGCAGGGATGGTTCAACATATGTAAATCAATAAATGCAATATACTATATTAACAGAGCCAAGGACAAAAACCATATGATCATCTCAATAGATGCAGAAAAAGCATTCGACAAAATCCAACACAAAAATTGGAATAGATGGGCATTATCTCAACCTGATAAAAGCCATCTGTGAAAAACCAATGGCCACCATCATACTAAATGGTCAAACCTGAAATCTTTCTCGCTAAAATCAGAAACAAGATAAGGATGTCCGCTATCACCATTGCTGTTCAATATAGTTCTGGAAACATTAGCCACAGCAATTAGACAAGAGAAAGAGATAAAAGGAATAAGGATAGGAAATGAAGAAATTAAATTGTCATTACTCTATATAGAAGACCCCAAGAACTCCACCAAGACTTCTAGACTTAATAACTAAATTCAGTAGAGCAGCTGGATACAAGGTCAACACTCAAAAATCAAGGGCCTGCCTTCCTGTAAACAAACAACAGACTCATTGAAAGAGGAACTACAGAAATAACTCCTTTTTAATAGCATCCAAAAAAATAAAATACCTAGGAATCAACCTAATGAAGGAAATAAAAGACTTCTACTCTGAAAACTACAGCACTCTGACCCAGAGATCAAAGAGGATATCAGAAAATGGAAAAACATCATTTGTTCTTGGGTAGAAGAAGCAATATAGTGAAAATGGCCATACTTCCAAAACTGCTATATAGATTCAATGCAATCCCAATTGAAATTCCAACAGCATATTTCACAGAACTAGAGAAAACAATCTAAAAATTCATTTGGAACCAAAAGAGACCTAGAATAGCAAAAGTAAATCTAGGCAACAAAGACAAGGCAGGGGATATCACAATCCCCAACTTGAAACTATACTACAAAGCTACTGTGATAAAAACAGCATGGTAAAAAAAAAAACCCAGCATGGTACTAGCAAAGAAACCCAAAGATCAATGGAACAGATTAGAAGATGCAGAAATAACTCTAGACATACTCAGCCACCTCATCTTTGACAAAGGAGCCAAACATCCTCACTGGAGAAAAGATAGCCTCTTTAATAAATGGTGCTGGAAAAACTGGGATTCAACTTGCCAAGATTAAAACTAGACCCATATCTCTTATCATACACTGAATTCAAAGTGGGTCAAAGATCTAAATATTATATTGGGCCAGGGATTTAGCTCAGTGGTTTTGCCACCTGCTGCGCAACCGCAAGGACCTGAGTTCAATCCCCGGTACCAAAAAAAAAAAGATCTAAATATTATAACAAACACTAAACCTTCTAGAAGATAGGTTAGGTAGAACTCTTGAAGATATTGGTGTAGGAAAAGACTTTATGAACAAAGCCTTAGTTGCACGGGAATTAGCACAAAGAATCAACAACTGAGATCGCATCTTATTGAAAAGCTTCTGCACAGCAAGAGAAATCACCGACACGGTGAAGAGACAACCTATAATTTGGGAAAAAAGTTTTACTAGTGGTTCCTCAAAGGTCTACTACCTAGAACATATAAAGAACTTAAAAAAAATGAGATTCCCCCAAATTTAAAGATCCAATCCCAAAATGGGCACCTGAAATGAACAGGCATTTCTCAGATGAAGAAATAGAAACAGCAAATAAACACATAAAAAAATGTTAAATGTCCCTGGTCATTTGAGAGATGCAAATGAAAACAATGCTGAGATTCCACCTCACTCCAGAAAGAATGGCTGCTATTAAGAAATCAACCAATAACAAATGCTGGAGGGGCTATGAAGAAAAAGGAACCCTTCTCCACTGTTGATGGGAGCATAGACTGGTGCAACCACTGTGGAAATCAGAAAGGAAATTCTTCAGGGGCTGGGGATTTAGCTCAGTGGTTCCGCCGCCTGCCTTGCAAGCGGGAGGATTCGAATTCGATCCCCAGTACCAAAAAAAAAGAAAAAAAAGAATAAAAGAAATTCCTCAAAAAACTAGGAGCTATTCCCCTGCTGGTTATCTTCCCAAAAGAATTAAAAGTATCATACCACAGTGATATATGCACCCATGTTTATAGCAGCACAGTTTGTAATAACTAGATTAAAAACAGCCCAAATGCCCATCAACTGGTGACTAGATAAAGATGATGTGGTGTTTTTTTATAAAATGAAATGAATGTATATTGAGGCCATACCCTTAAGTAAAATAAATAGGACACACATGTAAATACTGAATAGTTTCTCTGGTGTGAGAAATTGAAAGTATAAATGAGGACCAAAATGTATAATAATGTGAAATAGGAAGAAAAGATCCAAAGGGAAGGGGAATTAGGGAGGAGGGGTGGGGGAAAGGAAAGAAGGAAAAGAAAAAAACATGAGAAAAGGTAAAAACAGAAACAAAATTTTTGTAAATAGGGAGGGGTACAAGGGAGGGACAGGGAATGGGGAAAAAACAAGAACCAAGATATATTATGTACAGGTAAAAATTCCCAATGATGAATGTCATCATAATGTATACCTAAAATGTACGAATAAACTTAATGAAAAATAAAATAAAATTTTTTTCTATTTAAAAAAAAAAAGAAAACTTCCTTCCTGGCTTCAAGTACAGCTCAGTGGTAGAGCACTGGAATAGCATGTGAGGTCCTGGGTTCTGGCCCCTGTAGAATAAAAAGAAAATTTAAAAACATGTTTCCAATGATGCCATTAATTGTAACCTAAGCAGGATGTTGACAGTGGCAAAATTAGGCTTTAAAATCAGCCTGGCATGACTGTTTTTATCTTGATGTTACCAATGACTTTGAGCCTGAAGTGTTCTTATCAAGTACTTTGTACAGTTGAGAAAATGAATACACATTGAACCTCCAGCATAATGTTCTACTCCTTACAGGCATTTAATATCTTTCTAACAAAATTCAGTATTTTCCAAGGGACTAGACACACAGGTGAAGAACTCCATCCTATGGCTTTTTCTCCCTTGACAATATCTCTTTAAAATGTAGGTATTTTCTAGAACACAAATGGAATTAACCAGTTACTTATGATTTCTTTCCACCAAACACAAGAATAGGAACATATTTGTTCAAAACTACCCTAGATTTAGAAAGTCATACATATCTAGTTATTTGCTAAGATTTAAAAAATCATTAGGTGACCACATAGCTGACAGGTCCTGCTGCAAACCAGACACCTTACAAACATGCAGGTGCCTGCTGCCCAGGGACATCAGAATTTCTAGCAAATAGAGTCTGCATTGTTATTATTCTGTGGTCCTGGACATGGAACCCAGGGCTCCACATATGCTAAGTAAGCACTCTATCGCTGAACTGCATCCCAGCCGTGCACTAATATTTTTTAAAGTTTGCCCAAATTCCAGGAGCACTAACCACTCTTTGGAAGCCTCCTGACCTCCCTTCGCCTCACCCCGAGTACCACTAACTGAGAAAGACAAAGAACAGAGGAAATACACAGCTGAGAAGCAAACGTCAGAAAGTATTGCTCTCCTGGTCTGGCCCACTCACCAGTACTCTCATTTCCACACATCCAAAATGTAAAAAGTAAACCAGGTATGTTGGCACACACTTGTAACCTTGGGAAGCTGAGGCAGGAGGATCCCAAGAACAAGCTCAGTCTGGGCAATTTATTGAGACCCTGTCTCAGAAAAATAAAGGGCTGGGGTGTGAGGGCCTTAGGTTCAACCCCCAGTACATATGTACATGCGTACATTAAGTACATAGGCTGGGAGTATATAGCTCGTTGGTAAGAGTACATGCCTAGAATGTGTAAGGCCCTGATTCAGTTCCCAGTATGGTTAATAATAATAATAATAATAATAACAATAATAATTTAAAAACTGGTTCCAACTGAGATAATCTAGAAGGTGTCAGATCCAAATTAAAGCATCAGAAGGACTCTAGGAGGAAAACATAGTCATCTCTAGCAGGCAAAAATACCAGTGTTTCAGCCTGGGTAGGCCAAGCTGACAATCAAGGACCCTCCAAAAGTAGCCCAGTGCTCCCCTATCTGTTTTTCTTCAGACACCTGGCAAGCTCAGCATGGATAAAAAGCCACTGCTACTCACCTACACCAACAAGTTTGCTTCTCCACCAAAAACCTTTCCCAATACTACTTCTACCAGAAGGAAGCTGAGGTGGACAGTGAATTCTAGGTAGAGAGAATGCACCATCTGAATGCAAGCTTAATAACACATTACTCTACTAAAAAAAAAAAATCGCAAACAATCCCATCACAAATTTGCCCCACCAGATTTCAAATCAAAATCAGGTAGTGAACTTTCACACAATTAATTATTTTACAGCTTGGGGTTCTGAGGATGACATTTGCTTAACTGATTTCCCTAGGCTACCAAACTCAAAGGCCTAAAAGCCAAGCCATGGGCACTTCCTCTCCTTACCTGAGAAGGGAGGAGACAGGAATCATGTTGGCTGAACTTTCACACAACTACTTATTTTACAACTTAGGGTTCTGAGACGACATTGCAAAACTGATTTCCCTAGGTTACAAATCTCAAAAGCCTGAAAGCCAAGCCATAAGCAGGTCCTCTCCTCTTTACCTGGGATCATGATGTCCTGGGAGTCCCACACCGTGCCCTGTGGATCCCTCCAATCAGTACACAGCACTCAAGAGTCCCGGCTACCTGGCCTTGAACAGACTGCCTTTCTCCCAAATGCTGTCCTTCCTCTTCCTGACCTGGAAACTATCTCTTTCAATATGCAGCTCAAACATTCCCTTCTTGGGGAATTTCTTCTTTCCTGTGCTGACCCAGTGCTCTTTTTGTTTCCATCCTGCCAGACAGTGGGAGCACCCAACGGTCTACAAACTATGGCTCCCAAGTTAGGAGTTTCTGTCCTGAGATACTGGGGACTGGACCCAGGGCCTCAAGCAAGACCCAGGCAAGCACTATACCATTCTTTTACATTTTGAGACAGGGTCTTCTTACTAGGTTGCCCAGGCTGGCCTCAAACAGGCTAGCTTCCTGCCTATTTCCAAATAGCTGAGATTACAGGCTGGCCTCACTGCACATAGCTAGGAGTGGTTTTTATATTTGTTAAATCAAAACTATAATGATACTCCTTGGGCATAGTGGCACATGCCCATCTGTAATTCTAGCACTGAGGGAAGCCAAGGCAGGAAGATCACAAATTCAAGCCCAGCCTGGGTAACTTAGTGACTTAACAAGACCCTGTTTCAAAATTAAAAAGTGCTGGGGATGTAGCTCACCGCAAAGGTGCTGAGTTCAATCTCCAGCACAAAACCCAAAACAAAAAACCATTTACAGTGACAAAAAAATATCATAAATTCAAATTTCAGTGTCTACAAATAGTTTTATTAGGACAGTTTCAGCTGTTTGTTTACATTTTGCCCTTAGCTGCTTTCTCTCCAAATGTAAAACAGTTCCTAGAGCCAGGGATTTGGCTCAGTGGTTCTGCCTCCTGCCTCGCAAGGGCAAGGACCCAAGTTTGATGCCCGGTACCAAAAAAAAAAAGATCATGATATACATATGTACCAGTTCCCCCCCAAAATAGAGAGATACGGTCTCTTCCTAGAGACCAGACGACTTCAAAACCTAAAATATTGAGTATCTGATGCTTCATATAAAGTGTGCCAACCTCTGGCCTAAAAGGTTCAGTGTTTTATTCTTATTATTCATTTTTGCACATCAAGGGCTGGAAGCATAGCGAGGTCAAAAGATAGATACACACACACACACACACACACACACACACACACATATATAAAATTTTCTTAAAATTTAATGTTCTTTGATACTAGAGATTGAACCTAAAGCCTTACACAAACTAGGCAAACACTCTACTATTGAGTCACATCCCCAGTCCTTTTTATTTTGAGACAAGGTCTCCCTATGTAACCCAGGCTGGCCTGAAACTTATAATCCTCTTGCCCTAAGAGTCCCAAATAGCTGAGATTACAGGCCTGGGCCACCACATTCAGCTATATTTTTTTTGAGAACATCAAATGACTGTTTATTGAGTTATTTATGGTAACTGCTCCTTCTTACTCACAGCCCTGCACTCAAGAGGTGTCAAAGTCTATGCAAAATAGAAGTACCACCTCCTCACTTCTCCCTTGGGTAAGGGAGTCCACTGCAGCCCTTCAGGGAAGATCCCAAAGGGACCAGAAGGCAAACTGAGGATGCATCTTCCTCCTGCAGAAGCCCATTTGCTGATCAGAATGCAGACTTCTAATCATCCTTTCCACAAAGAATCTGAGGCCCGGAGAGGAAACGATTCCAAGCAAAACTAAGGTCTTCTAGGGGCGGGGATTCAGCTCAGTGGTTTCGATGCCTGCTTCGCAAGCACAAGGAACCAAGTTTGATCCCCAGTACCCTCACCCAAACAACAAAAAAAAAACTATGGTGTCCTATCTCCACCCTGTCAAATGTACTAGCTGGTCTCCACGTTGTCACTAGATGTATTCCTTCTTGCTCAATTCAAGTACTCATTACAAGCCTTCATTACACTTTGTTTTGATTTTGGTGTGGGGGATGGAGCTCAGGGACTAATGCACACCAAGCCACATGCTCTCCTGCTGAGCTACACCCATTATATCTTTTCCTTCCTTCTCCAGATGCCAAGGGAGCCATACCTTCACCCTGACAGCCCACCAGTTCCAAGGGTCAACTGTTTTCAGGCCTACAGGCCACCAGGGGGTCACATCAGAAGCCCAGGGAAGTCACATCAGATTCTAGGGCAGTCTAGAAATAGTCACTGTATGGGAAGAGAAAACAGCCAGGATGAGCATGCCAAGATCCCCCAAGCATTGCTTTATTCCAGCCAATTCCAGCTAGCCTGCCCCACTCAACTCAGGGGTCAGGGTGCTCCAGGCAGAGGGCGGGCCCACAATTTACCAAGGCCTGGCAGGGGGTGAGCAGTGCCATCCCAGTGGAGCTTGGCTGGAGGCAAGGCAGCCCTCACCTGGACAATGGTTGCCCTGGCAACCAGGGGGCCAGGCACAGGCACTACACTAAGTATAAAGGCAGCCAGACTATCCACAGAGGCCAAAGAAGAGTCTGTACCAAGTGAAACTTCAACAATCTTTTATTACCAAATGTGCGCAGTTAACTTCTTAACCCTGCTGACAACAAAAACAAACTCCATCACATCTAGCTCAGGGGTGCAGACACAGTCTCTTAAAAAAAAGGACTGAAGGCCAGGGATTAAGCTCAGTAGTGCTGTGCCTGCCTCACAAGTGCAAGGTCCTTAGTTCGATCCCCAGTACCACAAAGGATTGAGAAAAATATATGTATCTATGTAGTATTTTATTTAAAAAAAAGTTAAAACTCACCAGTGTTGCAAAAAAAAAAAAAAAAAATCTCCAAGTGATTTCAGTCCATTAAAACAAAAACAGCACTGTGGGCAGCCTGTGCCACCTTGCCCCACCCCACCCCACCCCACGAACAAAAGCACTGGGAGAAAAACACCCATCCCCCCCCATTAAAAACAAAACTCTCTCCACTCAAATTCCACCACCTACTACTCCAGGAAGCACCCAAAGAACAGGATAAAGACCTAGCTGGTTTCGGTTTCTAGACTGCTGGTCTGTTAAGGCTCACAGGCTCACACCAAGGACAATTCTTAGGAATACCAGCCTCTGCTACTACAATCAGGAAACTGATTCCCAATTTCAGGGCCAGGTTTCTAGAAGCTTGCAAGACTTCCTCAAGGTTTCTCCAGGGAGGATCTGGGGCTCCTTAAAAGATGGAGGGGGAAGGTTCTAAGCAAAAACACAGAATACTTTGTAACCTATGAACTCTAAAGTAGCAGCAGGCACCAAACTATGGGAGTATCAAAAAGGTGCTTATCTCCCCTTTTAACCACAAGGCTAAAGGAGGTGAAGAGAACCAAGGAGTATTTGACCTCAGGTGTCTTGCAAGAAATGTGCACATTTTTCAACAAGCCACCTCTGCCTTGGTTGGGGGACAGTTCAAATACGCAGAAGTGGTCAAAGGGTATCTTTGCTACCTCCTTTTGCCTGGATAAAGCTGCCATCCAACGACAGGCTGGTTCTTGGTGCTCTTTGGAAGCTTTTTCTGATTATTAAGCAGGGTGCTTAATGGTACAGAAACTTTCAGTAACTTTGTAGCTGATAAATCTTCAACAGCAGCTCCTCAAACATCACCCCAAGAGGTGGACCACCGCTCTGTGGGGTCACAGTTCACTCCAGTCAATGGGCTTCTTGCCAGACTTCTGAAGCAGCTCATTGGCTTTAGAAAAATGTCGACAGCCAAAAAATCCTCTATACACTGACAACGGGGAGGGATGAGCAGTCTGTAGGACATGGTGTCGCTTCTGGAAGAGGAACAATAGTAAGTGATAGATTGGGGATGCAATTCCCTTTGCCCCATCTAAATGCCTCCGCCTTTCAAAGTAAACCTACCCTCAGCATTTGTATTAGAAATTTTTTCATTTGTACACTCACTTGTAGTGATTACTTTTGTTAGGCTCTGGCATTGTACAGGACCAGCCCCAGCCTTCAATTTGGCAGGATCTATGCAATTTCTAAGTACCAGGTGGTATCATACAGTAAACGCCTCTGCTCAGATTGCACTTTGATTACGTTTGCTAAAGGATACTACAACGAGTGTACTCACACAAAGGTGAGTGTAGAGCAGGAGGAACTGACATTGCTTTCATCTATGACTAAAGTCAGCCAAAGCTGGTCATGGTGGCGCATGCCTATAATCCCAGCACTCAAGAGGCTGAGGCAGGAGGATTGCTGTGAGTTTCAGACCAGCCTGGCTACATAGCGAGTTCAAGACCAGCCTAGAATACAAAGTGAGACCCTATCAGCTAAGCTTCATGTTGTGGTACATACCTGTAATCCTGGCTACTTAGGAGGCTGAGGCTGCAAGATCATTAAGTTCAGCAACAGCCTGGGCAACTTAGCTAGACTTTATCTCAAAATAAAATTTAAAAAAGGGTGGGCCAGGGATTTAGCTCAGTGGCACCACGCTTGCCTTGCAAGCACAAGGTCCTTAGTTGGATCCCTAGTACTGCAAAAAAAAGGGGGGGGGGCATTTTTTAAAAAGGGCTAGAATTAACTAAGCATGCCCTGGCTTCACTTCCCATATCACAGGAAAAAACAAAATCCACCCGGCCTCATATAAGTCTAGTGTTACAGGACTGAAATATTTTTCTGAAGTTTTTTACAATGGAACACCACCCAGCTGCTGAAAGAACAAGGTCAAATTACCTATACTTTAAAAAAATTGTGCTGGGAATTGAACCCAGGGCCATGTGCATTCTGGGTACATACTCTACTATTGAACTACACCTGTAGCTCAAAACTATCAAGTGAAAAAAAAGCAAGGTGAAATAAAAAAAAGCATCAAAAATTGTTTTTGCTGGATGTGGTAGTGCACACCTGTAATCCCAGTACTTTGGAGGCTGAGACAGGAGGATCTCTGCAGGTTCATGGCCAGCCCAGACTATGTAGTTAAGTTCAAGGCCAGCCTGAACTACATAATGAGGCCCTGTCTGAAAGAAACAAAACAAAACAAAACTTAGTTTTGAGATCTAGGTTGTAGGTCAGTGGTGGAGCACTTGCCTGGCACATAATGAGGCAAGTGCCCTAGGTTCAATCCCCAGCAATGCCAAATATAAAAATCAAATATATATATATATATGTAGTAATTCCTTTAGGTGAAAGAGACAGTGGAAGAGATTTATTTCCATTTTATATTTTTCTATAGTGTCTGAATTTTCTCACCACAAAAAATGGAATATTTTGATTTTTTAAATGTCAACTGTAATTATCTAAACAGATTATGGGCCATTTTTGTTTTTCTTTCAATTATTTTCTGTATTTAAATAAAAACTACCTAAAAAATCAGAATAGCTTTTTAGAACATCCCTGCCTCAAAGAAGCTCAGTCCAGCAGGAGTGATAATTAAAGAGAGGCAGCCCAGCAAGGTCAAGAGCACAGAGCCTGGGTTCAAATCCCAGCTCTGCCACTTGACAGTTGAGCAATCATGGTGAAGTTGCATTTCAGTTTTCACCTGTAAATGAGCAATAACAAGCTGGTCATGGTGGCACATGCCCATAATCCCAGCCCTCTGAGAGGCTGAGGCAAGGGGTCACATGCTTGAGCCCAGCCTGGGCAACTTAGTGAGACCCTGTCTCAAAATAAAAACAAAAAAGGATGTAGCTCAATAGCACCTTGTTACTGTGAGGCATCAGACGAGTGACCACAGGTAGAGCATTATGAGAAAGCCTTATACTGGCAAGCAGCACAGGCCTTGTTAGTCGGTGACCCTAGCTCTCAAGGGAAAGTCAGCCTGAAAAGAACCCCAGTCAGCACCCAGGACACAGGTTGTGCCAAAAACAGCAGGGAAGTGGGCACAGGGGAAGGGTGCAGATGGCTCAGTCAGCCTGGAGCTGAGAGGAAAGCCAGGGCTGTGAAGCCTGCTGCAGGCTATTCCCAGCTCCGCCCAGCAGCCTAAACCCAGGCCTTCCCAGAAGGCATAGGAAGCCTCCGGGCACAGTCAGATGAAGGCTGATCCTGGCCAATGTGGCACCTGGGATGGATCTGAAAGGCAGCAGAGGGAGGAAAGCTTGTAGATATGAAAGACTGAACTTAGGGAGAGGATAGGGGAGGAAAGGAAGGAGGAGCAGGAGAGCAGAGAGGTAGGTGGGTGCCGACTGGCATGCTGTCAGAGTCCTGGCTAGACAACCACGCAGATGGAATTTTTTATTGCAGAGGACTACAGAGGTGCAAGTTTAGTAAGGAGAATTTAGTGTGGAAAATGTTGAATTTGATGGGCTTATGGGACACTAGTAAGGAGGTAATATATACCAGATCTACTGCTTAGGAGACTTGCTAGAGATATTTAACATGGTTGAATGATGGAGTTTCTTCAGCAATGGTTTACTTTTAGACTAAATCAGGTTTAATAATAACAAATGTACTAAGAATTAGATTGGCCATAAACCTAAGGTGCAGAGGTTAGAAATGACAGGCACACTTCTTTCCTACTTGGATAACCATGTTAGCAGTTCATTCATGGTCAAATTCATTCAAGATTTTTTTCTCTGCAGTTCTTTCCTTAAGAAAAACCTCTGAAAATATCTTATGCATTCTAAGATGCTTTTAATCTGACTTACTATTTGCTTGTACATGCATAAAGACTCTAGAAGGATGTATCAGAAATTTTTTTTTATTTTTTGGTACCGGGAATTGAACTCGGGACCTTGCGCCAGTGAGGCAGGCGACGGAACCACTGAGCTAAATCCCGGCCCAGTATCAAAAATTTTTTAAAGCCAGTGCTCACCCAAGCCAGGTGGAAACTGAGCAGAAGGAAGCTAGGATGGGAGAGAGACTTTTCAAATCTCTTGGTATATTTAAAAGAAATTTTTTTTTGCAGTACTGGGGATTGAACTCAGCCTCACACAAGCTAGGCAAGCGATTTACCATTGAGTTACCTCCTCAGGCCTTCTTTACATTTTAAGACAGGGTCTTCCTGGCCGGGGATTTAGCTCAGTGGTTTCGTCGCCTGCTGTGCAAGCACAAGGACCCGAGTTCGATCCCCGGTACCAAAATAAAAAGACAGGGTCTTCCCAAGTTGTCCAGACTACCTTTGTGACCCTCCGGCCTCAGCTTCCTAAGTACCTGGGATTACACTACTTTCAATCATTGGTATCTACTACGCTTAGAAACGTTGCCTAGAGGTAGGGGGTGGGGTGGCTGCTCCCCAGATGCTTGGGAACATAGAATCCCAAACTCTGGGGCAGGCTCGAATCCTGGCGCCGCCATTCAATGCCAAGTTTGAGTATGTGACTTGTCTCTCTGAACCCCAATGTAAAATGGGGATAAGGCATTCCCTCTACCCTCTAAGTCCTCTGCTATTAAGTAAATTCAGCACACACTGTGATGCCTGCTGACAAACCGTCAAGTTCAAAGTCACCACACATTTCTGATGCACCAGAAATAAGCCCTTGATCTCAGTTATTAAAGCATTTATGAGATAATTTCTCCCCACTCACACTTCCCAATTCAGCATCTCTCCAAATTAAACCATCCCTTAACTCTTCTTCTCCCTCCCATCCCCAATAGCCCCTCTGCTACTCCGTCATTAATCCACCTGCACATGGTTTAATGATGGTCCTTTGGAGAAATGCAGATGGCCAGCCCCAGAGCAGGAGCAGGGTAGGGTGCCTGTGAGTAGCCGAAGGACTGGGAAGTCCCCAGGGTGGAGCTGATGGGACTCACTGATGGACAGGACTTGAGGGCAAGAGGGAAACAAAGGAGTTCAAGGAGGACTCCAGATCTCAGCACACAGGTGCGTAAGTTACTGAATGGGAAAGAGCAGAGAGGTTCCAAGATGGTGGAGCATGCAGGGTGGGTGGAAATTTAAAAGATGCGACTTGCCAGGTTGGGTATTCACAATCAGAACTAGGTTTTAGTGCTTATCACTAAAAGTAATTTCATGGGGAAGTTGAGTTTCTGATTAAGTGGAATTCCTCATTTTCTATATGCTTCCAAATTTCTTGGAGGCAGGACACTGCCTCAATTCATCACACACCGGGGGGTCGTGTGTTAAATGAGGGAACCCAGGAATTTCTGTGTCCTCTGTATCCACTGTGAGTCGATGCCTATATTACTAAATGCACTAAACTGCAAACTGGCCAGCTGCCTTCCTCACACACAATTAACTGTTCCTATAATTTATCTGAATTCTGCTTAGTTTTCTATTTCTATTTCTAACAGACTCATTTCATAATGTGGATTTCCCAGGACCACATATCAGTGGCAGTGACTGCTAGAATTCTCTAGCCTAGTCAAAGTACTTTATTTTATTTTTTGGTACTAGGAATCAAACTCAGGTCCTTGCGCTTGCGCAGCAGGCAGCAAAACCACTGAGCTAAATCCCCGGCCCTGGTCAAAGTATTTTAAAAAGTCATACCCTGTCAATGGCACTGCCCTTCTTCTGAGCATAAGAGCCCCAGAGCAAGAAGATGAGGCCGTTCAAGTTATGATTGAGCCAGGACACAACTGCATCAGTGAACTGCTCCCAGCCTCTCTCCTTATGTGAATTGGCTTGATGGGCCCGGACAGTGAGGACGGCGTTGAGCAGGAGGACACCTGTGAACACAGGCCACAGAAACAGGTGAAAAGAAGGCTCAAAGGCAGCAGTGAAAGCTCCTGACAACAGGGGTTAGACCCAGAAACCATTTGCTCTATTCTATAGGACCCAGTGCAGCTGAATGAAGTTAGATCATAAAGAGTGTTTCACCATGACTAGTGCCGACCTCTGGGCAAGATTAGAGGGCATTCTATTTGCATCTCTGCTTTTTTGGCATCTTCTAGTTGAAGGCAATAAAAACGTGTTATATGTCATCAGAATTGTTTTTAAAAACATCTATGTAATATTCATCCCAAAGAATAACAATATTTATAATAGGAACAAATGTTTCTCTCTCACAATTAAAATATTTAAAAACTGGCTGCAGGATAAAACATATTTAGCCATTTAAATATTTAACAAACCCACCCAGTGTGGTGGCACATTCCTGTGAGTGCTGGGACCAGCACACTGGAGGCTGAGGCAGCAGGATTGCTGCAAGCTCAAACAGATCAAAAAGTTGTTGGCGTTAGTGCAAGACATACCTAGCAGGGGTAGGCTTACCTTGTTTGGCCCACCCAGATAAATCTCCATGGCCAGGATGAACAAAGCCATCTATGTCTGTTGACAGCTCTTTATAGATGTTTTCCAAACTGCAAGCAAGCCAGAAAGGAAAAAACAAACACAGAATCTTAAGCATAATTCTGCAAGTTCAGTAATCTCTAAAGATACAGTGAAAAGGTTAGAGGTTTAAAGCCAGTCCTTGGAAGGAACACTGGAACCTATGACCCTGATTCATGAGATAAACACCTCTAGCCCCTCTGATGGGTAAGTATGCCAAAGATCTTTCCTTTGATCTATACTGGGATTTACGGAACAGAGAAGCACTTTGGAAGAACTAAAGAAACTTGTCCACCAGATACAACCACCTCCTCACTGATACTTATAGCCTATATCCTTATTATATTTGTATATATTATTGTGTATGTGGTACCAGGGATTGAGCCAGGCCTTTACACTGAGCTACATTCTCAGCACCCTGCCCCCTTTTAAATTCGACAAGGTTTCTAAATTACCTGGGCTGCTGGGATTACAGGCCTACAGGCAACTTTGTATGTATTAAATATCAAATTCTTCAAAGCAGTGGTTCTTAACTAGGGAAGGTGTTGCCTCCCGCAGAACTTCCTACAGTGCACAGGACATTGCAATTCCCCACAGTGAAGAATGATTCAACTCAACAGTGCTATGGTTGAGAAATCTTCCTCCTCTAACGGCTACTCAAGGTCCTCAAAACAATAGCACCTGTAATTTGCAGAGTACACATCTGAAAGCAACTGAGGCCAGGCCCAAGCCATGTGTACAGCAACTGTACCTGGGTGGGGGTAGAACAGGTCTTTGAACGCTAAAGCAGAGCCCGTGAGCTTGATTGGGTCCATGATAAGGATCCTGTCCCAAGATGACAACTTTCACCTGTGAACAACAGGTTACAAAGAATTAGATAATACTACAGTGCTCAGTCCCAAAAAACACGTGATTTTGGCTGATTACACAGAGGGTCACAATGTGAGGAGGAGAGCCCTGGTTGGTACTGTCACTTCCCATCCCCATTATCCTTCACTGCACCACCCAGATGTGCTGTGCACCTTTTCTCTGACAAATGTGAGACAAGTTGGGATCAACTTTGCATTTACCTTCTTCACTTTTCAAGTTACAAAAGTAAATACACCTTGTAAAAAGTTCAACATCCAGAAACACACAGTGATTAGCCATTTCTGAGTTAGCCATTTTCTATTTTGTGTGTGTATAGTACTGGGGATTGAACACAGGGCTTCCAGAATGCTAGGGAAGCATTCTAGGCAAGCTCCACTGAGCTACACTCCCAGCCCCCAAGTTAACAATTTTAATTACCCATATAACTGGAGTTACTGCACTCATTACCCTATGTTTTGTGTGTCTTCTGCTGAACACTGTAGGCTTTAAGTCAATAGAGCACTCAGTCCCTACTCATGGGCAGTCCACTTATTTCCAGCACTGTTCATTAAGGAAAAACCCTGCAGTGAGCTCCAAGTACAGATGCCCTTAGGTACTGGTGCTTCATGTCTGTGCATCATGGGGAGTGGCTTGTCAAGGGACAAGCATATTTTATTTATTTTTTTGTTTTGTTTTGTTTTGTTTTTGGTACCGGGGATCGAACTAGGTCCTTGCGCTTGCGCAGCAGGCAGCAAAACCACTGAGCTAAATCCCTGGCCCAACATATTTTAAACCTTCATACAATTCAGATTCCTCACTAGGAGCAAAGAGGCCTATTCCCCTAGAGATGGAACAGATGAAACCAGAATAAAGAGATCAGTCCAAGGGCTAGAGGAATGAGTGGCAAGAGGCAATGAAGAACAATGAGGTACCGGCCTCCCAGGTGTTGAAATGCAGGCCTCCAGATAAACTGTCTGCCTTGACCTCACCCTCCTGCTTCTGCCCCTGCTTCTCTCCAAACCTTCCTCCTCAGCACACACCCTCTGCATCCTTCCAGTCTAGCTGTAGACCAATGCTGCCATAACCAGTAAGTTCTTGGTTCTGACTTTACTGCTCACTGGGTCACCAGCATATTTTCCAAGGTGAAGCAGCCCAGCCTGGCAGGGAAGCTTGCCAGCTCCAGGCTCCAGACCTGGCTAAGGGATGATCTCAGGTAAATCACCTAACCTGACCCCTAATGCTCATCTGCAAAGCAGGCCAAGGTCCCATCAGCCTCAGAGGCATAGATTTGATACTCTTGAGTCTTCCTTGTTTATACATCAGAATACTACACATAATATTCAGGACACTGCACAACAGTCAAACAAGAAGTAAATTAGTACTGAATGTAATAGGACTTAGTTTACAAAAACAAGGAGTTATCTATATTCAAAATTCTTATACTACAATAAAGACTGTGAAATTTTCTAAGTATTAGGCATGGCTGTCTTACCAAGATGGTTTGTCCACCTATTTTACTTCTTTGATTGAAGAAGATATTCACTAAATACTAACTTCCTATCCCAGCTTACAAAATGGGAGAGAGGAAAAAGAATAAAGCCTAACCCCTCCTGGTGTCAGCTCAAGCTGAAGGTATCGCAAAATCTCAGAGGAAAACCCAATCACAATGGAGTCAGCAACAGGTTTCAAGGAAGTGCCACAGATGGATCCAGTTGGTTCTTTAAAGGCAGAAATACTGCATGGTACTGCACTGTCAGACTCCAGAGCAGAGACAGAGGCAAGGCTGGGCAGTAGGACATGTCCCTATTTGAGGGCCTAGCAGGCTGTTTTGCCAGCCCTTCGTTCCTTGAAAGCTTCTGAACAGGAAACTGAAGTGATCAGAGCCGCCAAGCGGCAACTGCACACAGGATGAACAAAGGAAGCCCAGCGGTCAAGACCTTGAAAGTGCCAACTACACCAGCCAGTGTGGGCAAGTTACACGGTGGGGACCAACTAAAAGTAACACACAAAGACTTAACTGTTTCATGACCTGGTTTCTTCATTACCACTGCAATGATACCTAATACTGGCATGGATTTTCTATATTAAATAAAATACAAATGAGAGCATACACAAAAAGTTGATGTCAAAGTAATGGTTGGCAGAACCTGGGAAGGGTGCAAAGAGAGGAGACATAGCATAGATCAGTGGTAGTGAACCCATGCCATGCGTGTTGTGTTTTTCTTCTAAGACAAAAGATGTTAATGTAGATTTGTGTTCTCTAAATCAAAACCTCAGTATTCAGATTTAATTGCACTATTGGCACTCTGCAATAAATAAGGGGGTTTTGGGATGCGGTTTGGCACTCGGTCTCTAAAAGGTTTGCCATCACTGGCATAGACCAATGTCTATCAATTAATTGAATACTTTTGCAAAATAGCTAGTAGAATTTTGAGGGCACTCAACACAAAACAAAAATGCCTGAAGTGGTAAATATGCCAGTTACCTTGATCTTATCATTACACATATTGAAACCCCACACTGTACCCCATAAATATGTACAACTACTATATGTCAGTTAAAAATAAAAATATAGAGATGAGCTTGGTGGCATGTACCTATAATCCCAGCATTCTGAAAGGCTGAAGAATTCCAAATTTGAGCCCAGCAGGGGGAACTTAGTGACTTAGTGAGACCCTGCCTCAAAATAAAAATTAAATAAGGGCTGAGGATGTAGCTCAGTGTGAACGCCCTAAGTTCAATCCAGTACTGCCATAAATAAAATAATAATGTTAGGTATGGTGGCACACACCTGTAATACCAGCTACTCTGGAGCTGACACAGCAGGATCACAAACTTGATGCAAGCCTGGGCAACATAGCTAGACTCTGTCTCAAAATTAAAATAATTAAATAATTTTTAAAAAGCCTGGTGATGTAGCTCAGCCTTCTCTGGGTTCAATCCCCAGTACTGTAAAACCAAAAGAATTTTTAAAATGTCACGACAATATAGAGGCTGTTATCATGTGGTGTAGCCATCTTAGCTTTGAGGAAAGGCAGTCTCACTAACAAAAACGTGTATTACAAAGTTCCTCCTTCAAATGAGTCCTCCAGTCCTTTGCTTGGCGCTATGGCCTTTTCACTACTGTGGCTTTCCCATACTTCCCCAACAGCAAAGACTGCACCCAGGTAAGATTCAAGAAGCCCTTAGGTTCATTATGAAATGCATGAAAGAGACTCAATTCACAATGTTTTAGAGGCTGGGTCTCCCACTAACGCATTATCCTCTGTTCCCTTGTTTTATTTCTTCTACCAGTTAATTTAGCACTGTGACATGTTTGAATACCGCATTGTTTCTCTGGTGTGAGAAACCAAGTGTAAGTAAGGACGAAAATGTAGTAGATATTGGGAAATGGGAAGAAAATGTTCAAATGAGAAGGGAATAAGGGAAGGGGAGGGAGAAAGTAAAGAAGGGTCCAAAAAGAGAGAATAGAAGGAAAAAAGTGAAAACAAAGCTTTTGTAAATAAAGGAGAAATGGGGTTGGAGGAGAGAATGGGAAAAAAAGAAGCAAGATATATCACTTACAGGTACAAATTCTCTATGATGTTACTTTGTAAATCTAAAATGGACCAATAAAAAAATAGCACTGTGAGTCGTGATAAGTTTGATAAAGCTCCTACATGAAATGAGCTTGGGAAAATTAATAGATTTCAATGATGCATATTACTCATACTTAAAGTTGACTGATAATTCAGTGGCACAGCCTAGCTACTTTGAGGGATAGTGATGGGGATGCATAGGGCCTCAGGCATGCTAGGCAAGTGCTTTACTACTAACCACACCCTCAGCCCATCCTAGCTACTTCTTTTTTTTTTTTTGGTACTGGAGATTGAACTCGGGTCCTTGCGCAGGCGATGAAACCACTATCCTTGCTACTTCTAAGATGTAACTGTTTCATTCTTTTTGCCTCTTTTGTCCACTACATTTCTCTGGGCATTTCCGAATATAGATTTTCACTTTCCCAGTTACACTATCCATGATTAACAAGATTTTAAAAAATTGATCAATGATCACTGAAATAAGCTTGCAGGAATATATAAAATAGTAAAGGGAGACTGGTGGTGTTACTTCGTGGTAGAATGCTTGCCTTGTACACACAGGGCCCTGAGTTATACCCCAGCAACACAAAAGGGGGAAAAAAAAGGAATGAATTTTTCTACAAAACAAGAGCGCACACACACAAGGTCTATGTACAAATTTTTATTTTCTGCTGCAAAAATAGCACATAGCAAAGGTTAAAGAGTAAATATAGACTGAAACCTCACCACTTCAGTATTATTTATTATTGAATTATGGACTGTGGCTTAACTCCAGTGCCCCTAACGAAACACTATTTGATCTCTTCCCATAATAAAATTCAAAAGTTGTACTTACATCTCGTATGTCACACATTTGGGTCCATGTGAAGACTTGGTGTGGGGGAGGATAAACAGTATAACGTTTTCTTTCTTCTGCAACAAATCCCATTAGCTAATTTAAAAGATAAACTAGATTTAAAATCAGATTCGCACTGGAAACCATAAGAATTGAGTTAGAAACCTCACTCAAGCTGTTTGAAACCCTATCTAGCTCCTTTCCATGTTTTTTGGGGGGAAGGTACTGGGGATCGAACTTGGGACCTTGTATTTCAAGGCAGGGGCCAGAACCACTGAGCTACATCCCCGGCCCTCCTTTCCATGTTTTAAATCCAAATTCCAAAAGTAAATAAACAAACAAAAATAGTATCTGCTCCCCACTTAACTTGCTCAATCACATCAATTCCTTCTCGCTTTCTCTAAGCCGGAACAAAGTTGCTTTGTTTTGCTTTACTTTCCCAACAGTGTCAACTGTCCCTTTGTAAAGGGCAAGCACGGTTTCATTCAGTCTGGTTGGTAGTTTTACAAGGCCAACCGTTCTCGGAGAGCAAACTAAGTGGCTTAAAAGAAGCCATAATACACCTTACAGTCTTAAACAACTCTAACCAATATAAACATGCGGATTCAGAACACGATGACCCGCTTTACTCGCTAAAAACGGCATTTGAGGTAAAATACGAGTCTAGTGAAAGCAAAACATGATACAAACATAGATTTGGCCTGCTACACTAACAAAAGGCCAGGTCCCTCCGCGTTTCCCGTGAAAGGCCAATCTCCGTATCTACCTTTATAAAATACGGTTTCCCGAACTCTCCGCTGAGCTGCTTCTTCCAGCTGTCCCCAAAGCCCACGGGCACGTTTCGGGCTGCGAGTCTGAGAAGCGCTGCGGCCTTGTTTTTCTGGATGCGGTCCAGCTGCTCGGGGCTCAGCGGCGAGGAGGGCGGCGTGCCAGGCTCTTCCTGCCCTGCCCGGGCCTTCTTGGCGGGGCTGGCCTGCAAGGGGTCCCCACAGAGGCGGGTTAAGAGCCGCAGCGATTCTCTTCCTGGAGCCCGCAACTTCCCGGCCAAACTCTGCGGCCCTGGGCAAAAGATCCCCATAGGTGGAGCAGACGCGAGCCAGTGGGGCCCAATCAGAAGATCTGCGATTCAGGAGGGGCTGTGAGGCTGCCCCGTGGGATCCCCTGAGGGACTCCAGGGACTGGGGACCCTGCACCCAAGAGCCCCGCCCCCGTGGGACCCGCCACAGGCGTCCCCACGCGGCCTTTTCGCGGCAAAAATGCTCTCCAGGAATCCCGCCCCGCCCTCTTCTAATTAGACGAAAGGCTGAGCAGGGCGGGCCAACTGGACGCCAATTGGAGCCGCGGTCCCAGGGGCTCGTCCCCATTGGCTAGCGCTTCAGCATGGCGGCCGATGAGGGATGGCGGCGGCTGTTTCAAACACGTGGAAAATGTTTTGAACACAGAGTCCCAATTTACCACGTCAGTGGCGCGCTCTCGCACCCCCCGAATCAGGCAGGACCCTTGCCTCCCTCCCTCTTATCCCCAGCCCCCAAGGCGGTCCCTGCCGCGCCTCACCGCCACATCGCCGTTCTCAGCTACGGCTGCCACGCCGGCCCCGGGGTCCGTCGGGTCGGGACTGCAGGCACGTCGTTTCCTGGCGGGGCTCGGGGAGAAGAAGGAGTAGAGGGTCTTCTGGCCGATCATCCCGGAGCCGAGAACAGACCTCAGAGGCTGGCGCAAGCCGCGGCGATCTGAAGTTGGCGCCAAGCGGTCCGCGCATGCTCGGGGGGGGGGGGTGTTAGCGGAGGGCCCAGTGCGCATGTGCGGGTGGGGGGTCGCGCACAGCCCTAAGGGCGAGTTTTGGCGTGGTCCCAGCTGGAAGTCCTGCTTCCTCATTCATTTAGTCTGTGCTTCCCACCTCCGCCTTAGGGCATGTTCTTCCGCCTCTCCGAAGGAAAAAAAAGTATTTGCACTATTAGGGGTGCAGTGGGAATGTAAGGAGCCTTATAGTGTTAATTGAGCTTTTATACACGACTCATCCACTTTTCACAACCTGTTTTACCGAGGGCAAACGTGTTTAAAGCAAGCATTTTGCCAAATCTATAAATCTTGGGGAAGACGTTAAGATCATGGAGGGTTAACTCCAAACTATTCATTCCTGGATGGCACTACCATAACCTGCCCGCCCTAGTACTCACATCCAGGATTCTTTTCTTTTCTCCCCTTCTCCCATCTCCTCCCCAAGTATTACTGATATTCAATCAGCAATATCTCCTTTTTGTTATTTCTCCAAAACAACTGCAGTTTTTCCATCTTCTGGCTACAAGCCCAGTTGGTCTTTTTTCCCGCCACTTTGCTCACCACTGATCAAATCAAAGGAGGCCATATATTTTGGTAAAAGCGATAAAAGGATTTATTCAACAAAAGCTCCGGAGGAGATGGAGGGGCCTGTTTGCCTCTAGTTACCATCTCCCCCTGTTCAGGCGGACAAGGGCCTTTTACAGTAAGGCAGGAGCCAGAGATAATGCAGATCACACTTGTTTTATCACTTCCAGCCATCTTCAGCTCCTGTTCCCTTTCTTGTGGAAAGGCAAGGGTGCTTGCTCCAGGCCTCCTTGTGTCAGCATCTTCATATTCTGCCACTTCTTTGGGGCTGAGGAAAGGAAGGGGTGTTGGTTTTGTGCCCAACAGGGCAAAGTTTGGAGAAGTTGCTTATCTCTAAAAGAAAAAAAATTCTTTCAAAGTTCCGTTTTGCAGAGCTTCACTTTTTGAAGTTTGTGATATTCAAAAATAAAAGTTGAAAAAAAAAAGAAATGTAAATTTCATCACAAACACCCCCCTGCCCCGGGTTAAAACTCACCTGTTTCCAAGGTGCTTAGAATAATGCCCCACTTTCATACCCAGGTCTCCTGGCACCTTCCCTTTCTGACTGCAGCCTTACTACCTAGTCTGTTTCTGAGATCTTGGGCTGGACATACCAGCTTGTCCTGCTGAGGCCTTCATACCCTGCACAGCTTTCCTTCTGCCTGGAAAGCTTCATCTCTATGCTCAGGACCCTTCCCTGTCGGGCCTTCTCCTGCCCCACCTTCCAGCCTACTGCTGTTCTATAACTACAATGCTGAAATGGAAAAAAAGAAAAGACAGAGCAGAGACTGACAGTCTCAAAGCTTGGCAGAGATTGACGGGGTCAAGGCTGACAGTTAAGATTTGCCCCTTCTGCAAAACCCACAAAGGTAAAAAATAAATAAATAAATAAACCCACAAAGGTCATTGTGCTGGCAAGATGAACTGCTGAAACACAGCTGCCTACCTCCCTATGTCTTAAAGGTAGACTGTAAAAACAACATTTACCTCCACCTCCCTACCCTTTGCTAAGTTCTGCTTCTGTAAAATTCTGCTGGCTCCCCCGCCCTGGCTTAGAATAGATAAATATGAGAACAAACGGAGAAACGGGGCTCAAACTCTGGAAGGTGACTTCTGTTGGGCCCGCTAACTAGCGAATAAAACCTGCCTTTCCCTTCAATTTTCTGAGTGCTGCTCTCCTCCTTGGTCTGCCTGCCCTCCGAGTGCCATTTCAATACTACACAAAATTATCTCATTTATACTTGTTTCTTTTTCTCTCTATCTCCAAAATGTAGCCTGGATGAGGACAAGAACTTGAGCCTCGCTGCCAGCGCCCAGGACAAGGAGTGTAAATTTAAGAAAGGAGAGAGCTCACGGTTGAACAGCATTTGTATAAAATTAAACATGTAAAATCGGGCGTGGTAGTGCACGCCCATAATCTCAGCATTCTAGGAGGCTGAGGCAAGAAGATTCTGACTTTGAGCCCAGCCTAGGTGACAATAGTGGGGCCAGGTTTCAAAATAAAAAAGGGAGGGGAGGAGTCTGAGGCTGTAGCTCAGGAAGTAGGGCCTGGATTCAATCCCCAGTACCAAAAAAGAAGGGAAAAACCCCTTAGCCTCCGGATTTTATTTCACGGGGGGGGGGGGGGGGACAAGCTGCAGAACAAATTATTGTACAGAACAAAACAGCGCAATGCCAGCGATGCGTTGGGCGGCCGAGAGATGGCGCAAGCAGGCCGAGGGCGGAGGGTGTTGCCAGTCAGCAAGCGCTTCCCTGCTCGCAGCGGAAATGCACAGGCGCACGGGCGCTGCGCAAGCTGCGGGAGGGGTGAGTGTTTTTCCCGCCAGCCAGGGCGGAGCTGAGAGTTTAAAAGGAAAACTTTCCATCCCCAACCACCACCACCCCCATCCCCGCATGTGTTACAGTTCTTATTTCTATCACAATGGGGGTGTGGGGCTTGGCCCCTTTGACTCGCTCTGGTCACCTTAATACTGACCGTAGGGCGGTCACTTACCAATTCCGCCTCCTCCGCGTTGCGGCCCGGAAGTAGAGACCCTGCTTGTCTGGGTTTCTTTGGGCAATCCCTGAGACCCTCTGGGTATCGGTGACCCCATCTGTAAAATGAAGGCCCGGCATTTAGTTTTCAAAGATGGCCGTGGCTTGTCAATTCCTAGGAAGGATTTCTTTAAAAGTTACCCGGCTTGGATGTGGAGTGTGGGCATGTAGGTTTTTGCATGCTACCCAGCTGACTTCTCTAGTTTGTGTTTTGGTAAGCTTATCTCCCAGCCCCAGCCAGCTGATCGTAATGCACAGCCAGGTAATTGTGGGAGACCCTGGGCCTGTCCCTAATGGCCCTTCCAAGTTTTAATGCTCTCTACAATTCCTTTCTAGGGCATGGTTATAAACTTCAATGAATAGATTTTTCATGCAGGACAAAATCTGGGGCCTCTTTCTTTCTCCTGCTTCCCCACCGACCTCCACTTCTTACTGCAGAAAGAAAGGATGAAACGATTCCTGATGAAACGAGCTCAAGGAGATCATGTGGGAAAAGGGGAGCAGCAAGAGCAAACTGAAGAAGAGCCAGCTACCTTGGACAAAGACCCAGGCGGCCCAAGAAAGAGGCCCAGGAGAGAGACCAAGGAAAGGGCCAGCCACGAGGCAGGCTCCAGCTGGCGGCACATCCGGGCTGAGGGCCTGGACTGCGATTACACAGTCCTGTTTGGCAAAGCTGAGGCAGATGAGATTTTCCAAGAGTTGGAGAGAAAAGTAGAATATTTTACAGGTAAGGAGAGGACTCTGGATGTGTGCATTGAACGCTTGTTTCATAAAACTAGTGATCTTATGTTTGGAGAAATTTGAACTCAGCCTTGTTGATGGATTCAACAAATAGTCTCTGGGTACCTCTGAGCTTGGGCTACAGAGTTGAAAAAAGCAGGATTGACTGACCACCAGGAGCTAACAGATGACTACAGTGACTCTACCTGGCTACTTGTTGACAAGGCTCACTTGGGAAAGTTAAAAAAAAAAAATTAACTATGCTGCTGCTATGGGAGACCAATTGAATTAGAATAGCTGGGGATGCAGCCTGGGCATCAGTGTTTTAAGAAACTTCCAGGGACTGGGGATGTAGCTCAGTGGTAGGGCACTTGCCTAGCATAGCAATTGCGGCCCTGGGTTCAATTCCTGCACCAAGGTGGTGGTGAGGCTTCGAAGTGACTAATGTGCAGCTAAGGTTTGGAATCACTGGTCTGGTGGGAGAGATGGTGAATAACCAGACAATTCCTCTTTCTTAGTGCTGAGTGGTTCTCAGCCTCCCCTGGAGAACTTGTTGCTAGGCAGAACTCTGATGGGAGGGTCCCATGTAGTCTCATTTCTAAGGAGTTGGCAGGTGATACTGATGCTGCTGGTCTGGGGACCAGAGGTTGAGAACCATTGATCTACCCTGTGATGAGCACAACAGTGGCCTGCCCCAGCCTGGGCTAAATGAGCCTCACCTGTCCCACAGCCACAGGCCCGCAGGCTGACAAAACCGTCCACTGGTGCAAACTTACCTTCATTGCACTCAAAGCTCAGTCTTTCTGCTTCCTCTTAAGGCAATAAAGCAATAGTGTTTAAGAAAAAGTGACTTCAGGCCCTGTCTTTCTAAGTGTAAGACAAGAATTCCTTTTTTTTTTTTTTAAGACTGGGGTTTGAACCCAGGAGCTCTCTCTCCCACTGAGCTACATCCCCAGCCCTTTATTTATTTATTTATTTATTTTTATTTTTTGGTACTGGGGATTGAACTCAGGACCTTGTGCTTTTTGAGGCAGGCAGGCGGCAGCATCACTGAGCTAAATCCTAGGCCCCCCTTTTTATTTTTTGAGTGTCTTGCCAGGTTGCCCCAGGCTGGCCTTGAACTCATGATCTTCCTTCCTCGCCCTCCCAAGTGCTGGCATTACAGGCATGTATGCGCCACTAGATCCAGCTAAGAACCATGTAATGGTTCCTACATGAAAATTTGGGGCAGGCCACAATGATTTTTTTTTTTCCAGTACTGGAGACTGAACCCAGGGTTCTGCACTGAGCTACATTCCTAGCCCTTTTTAATTTTTTGAGACAGGGTCTCCCTAAGTCACTGAGTTGCCCAAACTGGGCTCAAATTTGTGTTCTTCCTATCTCAGTTTCCCAGAGTGACAGGATTACAAGCATGCACAACCATGGCTGGCTGCCACAATGAATTTTTGAGGAGGTCATCCCCCATAGGGTAGAACACAACAAAATGAAGAACAGGGAAATGTTATTCCTCTTTCCCTTCGACTCTGGAATACTCAGGGAGTGTGTTGAGCACTTGTGCCCCTGCATCTCTGACTGTCCACAGGAATGGAACTGCTGTTTCATCTGCACAGGTGCGCTGGCCAGGGTCCTGGTGTTTGGGAAGTGGCACAACGTGCCAAGGAAGCAGGCGACATATGGCGATGCTGGGCTGACCTACACGTTTTCGGGCCTTACACTGTCTCCAAAGCCCTGGATCCCAGTGCTAGAGCGTGTGCGGGACTGCATCTCTGGAGTGACAGGACAGACTTTCAACTTTGTGCTTGTCAACAGGTGACACCTCCCGTTTGGTAGACTTTTTGTTTGGTTTGGTTTGGTTTGGTTTGGTTTGGTTTGGTACCGGGGATTGAACTCCAGTCCTTGAGCTTGCGCAGCAGGTGGCGAAACCACTGAGCTAAATCCCCAGCCCTGGTAGACTAAGTTTTGTACGTCTCTGTCTCTTTGAAGCAGGTTTGGGATTCCGCCATACTTCATTCATTTGTACAAATCTTCCATAGTGCACCAGGGGCAGAGTAGTGCCACAGCGTGAGCTCAGTGTATCTTTGTGGCACTTGTGTGCAGTAGGAGGTGAGGGAGGACTAACTCATGAACAGACAGTTGGGCTAGGTTATTTCAGATGGTGTTCAGAGGGTCAGAGGAGAGCGCTGGGGCAGTGCCATGTGAGCTGGTAACTAAATGAAAAGCTCAAGTTGCAGCCAGCCTGCAGAGTACAGAACGGACCTGGACTGTGCAGCAGGGATGCCTCTGGTATGGCTGTGTCTTAGTCACTTTCTCATCATTGGGACACAGTACCCGACATCCACAACTTAAAAGGAGGAGAGGTTTATTTTGGCTCACAGTTTCAGTCCAGTCTGTGGGCTCCAAGGCAGAAATGGCAGGGCAGAGGGGCCTGGAGGAGGACAGCTCCTCAGATAGTGGTAGCCAGGAAGCTGAGAGAAGAGGAGCCAGTGAGAGAGATGTACACCCTTCCAGGTCACCCCCCCACACCTCATAACAGTAAGCCAGGTATATTGGTCCCATAATCCAATCATGTTCCACACACATGAGGCTTTGGGAGGAACATTCCAGATCTAAACAATAACATTCCTTCCCTGACCCCCTCAAATGACTCATGTCCATCTCTTTATGTAAAATGCATTTAGTCCATTTGTAAGAGTCACCGAAGTCTTAACTGTTCCAGCACTACTGAAAAATCCAAGTCCAAAGTCTCATCTCAAGACTCAAAGCAAACTCTCAGCTGCGAACCCCTGTAAAAATCAGAAAGTTAAACAGTACTGATATACAGTGGCATGTGGTGAACATTTCCATTCCAAAAGGGAGGAAAGGGTGGACAGAAAAGAATAGGACCAAAGCAAGAGAGAAACCCAGCAGGGCAAACATTAAATCCTGTAGTTCATGTTCAGCAGTCAGGGCAAGTTGTGGCCAGATGTGAACTCTGCAAGGCTTGGACAGCCCCATGTCTTGTAACAATGCCAGTCACAGCTCTTATGGCCTCTCTCTTAGAGTGGCTTTGCTCCCTACCAGCAGACATTCCAAGTTCTTGGCATCTCCAGCTTTCTGGGGTCTTCTCTGCACTTTCTGCTTCACTCTCACAGGTTCATACACTGCCCTCTCGGGGGCACACTACCTGGCCTCCCAGGCCTTTCTCTGAAATCTGGGTAGACGCTTCCATAACCCCATAGCTGTTCTTGAGCAGGGTACCCTGGAGCTCTCTTCTCAAAGCAGTCTTTGCACATTGGACCCTGCAAAGGGCAGGCTGGCTGATTTCTAAGATGCCTTCAACCCATCTTTCCTGTTGTACTGATAGCAGTGTATACTTTTGTTTGCACTTTGGTTCACAAACAGAAGCATTTGGCAAAATTTTGTTTTTGTTTGTAAACTCTGCATCAGGTGACAAACATGACCACAGCCATCTTTCCCAGCAAACACAAACATGCCCAAAATCATAGAACAAAGTAAGTTCATGAACCAAGGTACCAATGTATGAAGTATTTGGCTTTTTTTTTTTTTTTGTACCAGGGATCGAACTCAGAATTCAGGACCTTGTGCTTGCTAGGCAGGCAGTGGAACCACTGAGCTAAATCCCTGGCCCCCATTTGGCTTCTTTTTAATGTTAATCTTTTCAACAACATCACTCCCAAAGGCACCAGCTTTGCAGGCTCTAACTTTCTGGCTAAGCTTTATATCATTTAGCTCTGGATTTTGCTCCTGATTTTCAATGTAGATCTGATTAAAAGCTGCCAACAGTATGTGTGCTACGGCTTGAATGCTGGGATGCTTTAAAATTTCCTCCACCAGATTAATTAGTCCACTGCCCCTAATCTCAGTCTCTTGCAAAGTCTTAGTACCTGGGCAAAATGTAGACAGACTTTCTGGCAGAGCATCACACACGTGGTCTTTAGCCCAGCTGCCAATGGAGTCCTTGTTCTCAACTGAAAACTCAAGCTTGGCCTTTCCCATCTGCATTTCTGTCAGTTACCTGGACTTCTGAGCTCTGACAGCTCTCCCATAAAGCTCAGTTTACAGCATTCTAGAGCTTTTCTAGGGCCGGGGATTTAGCTCAGTGGTTTCCCCGTCTGCTGCGCAAGCGCAAGGACCTGAGTTTGATCCCCGGTACCAAAAAA
>NW_004624747.1:12213191-12250687 GCF_000247695.1 Heterocephalus glaber | reverse complement strand
TGGCTCACCTTCTGTGCCCTAGGAGCCTGGGATGGAGGCGAGGAGCTTCCTTCCAGGTGCTGGGACCGGCTGAGCTTCTCTGCCCTAGGAGCCTGGGATGGCGGCAGGGGAGCTTCCTTCCAGGTGCTGGGACCGGCTGAGCTTCTCTGCCCTAGGAGCCTGGGATGGAGGCAGGGAGCTGTCTGAGCTTTTCTAGATGGCATCTCCAAAGCTTTCCAAACTCCTCCCACACACCAGTTCCAAAGGCTTCTGAACCCCTTGCTCAGGCAGTCACAGCAACAACCCCATTCCTGGTATCAAAATCTGTCTTAGTCACTTGCTTATGGCTGGGGCATAATACCCAACATTCACAACTTAAAAGAGGAGATGTTTATTTTGGCTTATGGTTCTAGTCCATGATCAGTTGGCTCCAAGGCAGATAGCAGGACAGAGGGACCTGTGGAGGAAAGCTGTTCACATCAAGGTAATCAGGAAGCAGAGAGAGAAGGAAAGAGTCAGTGAGAGACCCTTCCGGGTCATGTCTCCTGTGACCCATCTCCACCCAGACCCCACCTCTTAACAGCAAGTCAGCTCACCACATGATCTAATTCTTCCATACATGTGAGGCTTTGGGGGGACATCCCAGATCTAAACCATCACAGGCTAGAAGGCAATGAATGAGGGAGATGGGTAAGATGCACTCAGAGGTAGGCAGGGAGGGGCCAAACTGGGCAAGGAAAGGGAGTTTACTTTAGTGTAGGGAGGAGTTATTTTATGTGTCAGAGCATTATGTATACATACCATGAGATGAGATTTTAGCTGCTTTAACTGTGTTTTCAAGCTGGAGGACAAATAGGACTGGGCTACCAATAAGGATGCTTCAGTCAGGCCTTTTCTGGAGACCCAGGTGAGGACTTAAAGGTCCTGCAGAAACATGGTGGGGAGGCCAGCACACAGAGCATCATTTCACACTGCAAGAAAACGAGGAGCCTGCAGTGTTGGTGAGTCACAGGAGGGGGTTATTCTAAACTGTGCTTGTTTTCTCTGCAGGTATAAAGATGGGTGTGACCATATTGGGGAGCACCGAGATGACGAAAGAGAACTGGCCCCAGGAAGCCCCATTGCCTCTGTCTCCTTTGGGGCCTGCAGAGACTTCATTTTCCGGCATAAGGAGTCCCGGGGGAAGAACCCCTGCCAGAGGGTAGAGGTAGTCAGGCTGCAGCTGGCCCACGGAAGCTTGCTGATGATGAACCCCCCTACCAACACTCATTGGTATCACAGTCTTCCTGTCCGCAAGAAGGTCCTGGCTCCAAGGGTCAATCTGACATTTCGTAAAATTTTGCCTACTAAGAAATAAAGTTTTTTAACAATTCATACTTCTGTTTTCTATTTTTTTTCTTTTTTCCTCAATACTGGGGATTGAACGCAGGGAAATTCTACCACAGAACTCTATCCCCAGCCCTTTTATTTTTTGGTACCAGGGATCGAACTTGGGTCCTTGCACTTGTGAGGCAGGTGGCTGAACCACTGAGCTAAATCCCCGGCCCCTCCAGCCCATTTTTATTTTGAGAGGGTCTTGGTATGTAGCCCAGGTGGGACTGTTACGGCTTGTATCCAGATGTCCCCCCAAAGCCTCATGCACTCATAGGTGGGGCTTTTCAGAGCTGGTTGAATCTGGGGTGTGTGGTACTAAATAGGTCCAATGATTGGCTTATGGACAAGCCCACTGGGTATGGGTGGCACCACCCAAAAGGCTTGTAGCCTGGGTGGGATAAAAGGGAAAAGGAGGCTTGCTTGTTGCTTGCTGCCTGCCACACCATGAACTGTTTCTCCTTTGCAATGCCCCTCTGCCTTGGAGCCAGCCTACTATGGACTGAAACTTCTACAGACTGTGAGCTGAAATAAACCTTTCCTCCTTTAACTTGTGAGTGTCAGGTATTTTGTCCTAGCAATGAGAAAATTAACAAGACAGGGACTTAAACTTGTGATCCTCCTCCCTCAGCCTCCCAGTGTGGTGGAATTTCAGGTGTGTGCCACAGCACATGGCTTCTATTTTCTCTCTGCCTGAGAAGAAGCTGGCATTTCCTCCAAAAGTACACAGAAGCAATTTAATAAAAGCAATGCACCATTCAAAAAGAGGATAATCTGTATCAAATCAGCAAATTAGAAGAGAAATACCAGTTGATTTTTTTCCTAACAAAATGATTCTTTTATTGCTATAATACATAGCAGATACAAAAGTACCTTTAGCAAATACATAAATCAGCAGTTATGGCATAAACTAGTTTAAATTTTTCCAAAAAAAAGCTACTGACTTTGTAAATAATTTAAAAGTAGAAACCAGATTATCTGGCTGCTACTTAATGTCTAATAACTTACAAAATGAGGAAGTTAGCTTTCATTAGGCTATCCTTCACATTTACAACCTTTGCTCAAACCTCGGCCTGACCAAAGACCTGCTCAACACCTGAACGTCTGAAGGCCTGTCCTTCCACACATACCTCTTCGAGGGCTAATTTCAGAGTCAGCACTGGAACAATAGCATTACTCAAAGCTACCCTTTGCAATGCATTTCAGGTCACAGAATCCTTTGTTCCCCCAGACTCAGGTCAAACAAGCGCAGTCATTTCATCCTCAAAGCCAAGGTCTACAGGGCCAACAGTGAAAGATCAGGAGATTCAAGCTGCTCCTTTTAAACCAATGTCCACAGCCTGAAGAACCTTCACAGTATATTCTATCGGCAGGGAGAGTTACTGAGTCCTCAGGATGCACATTGCGCCCGGCCACATGGTGATCACCTGGGCTTCTTGCACTTTTAGCTAATGCCAAAGGCACGTCTGGAAGGTTCTGCCAGCTTACCCCCAACAGAGAAAGCAGAGTTCTCAGCCTAACCTCAGGTGACCTTTTAGATAGGTCTGATTTCAAATCTTATCTCTGAAGAGTCAGTTTGAATTTGATATCCTTTATAAAAAATTTTTAATTACAAACTTAGCTAAAACAGAGAGACTGTGTCATCAAAATGCCTTCTTCAGCCCTGGGCTGCATTCAAGAGACTTATCTGAAAAGAGAAGAAAATGCTCGGTATACTGTTCTTGTATTAAGCTACTGGAAACAAAGAATAAATTTAGAATATGGACCTAGAACACAACGGCAACATAGGCGTCCACTGTAGTTATGGAAGTTTGAAAAATCAGATGCAGCCTCCTCCTGTGGTAAGGGCTGACCTCGAATCTAACCCTCCATTGTGCAAATGAGGACACAGACGTCCAGACAGACTGCAGTCCCAGGTCAGCGCCAGTCCTTCCTAATCCAGCTCTCAGTCAAGGCAGCGATTGTCATTTTACAAAGCCCCAAACTCCTACCTGCAGATCTTAAGTGGTCTGCACAGGCAATAAATAAAACAGGAAAAAACTGTCCTTGTGTAAGAAGGAGTTTCCTACAGAGCAGAGCAGTCCCAGGTGCGGCACAGATGCTGAGGTACTTGCTCAAGTCTGGCTAGTCAGTTTTAAAATATAATCATATCTCTCCATCCAGTATACAAAAGATAAAAGTGGCACAGAAGCATTTCACTTAGTTACTGACAAAGTAGTGAAAGAATTTCCCCGGGGGGTGGGGGGCAGATTTGGCAAATGAGACTTTACTACATAAAAAAAATTGAAAGGTTAGAAAAGGCATACAAAAATTGGAGGGAGGTGTTCTTTAGGCATCTTTTAACTGTTCTTTTGATATCCTCCAAGTAACGTGGAAGAAATAGAGCTTTTCAAAAATGTTTATGTTACTCTTGGTCAATGTCTGTTTCTTAGAATGGATGTGCTACAAAAGCAATTGAAAGTGAAAGGCACTTTTTCTTCTTAAATTGTTGCCTTTAATGATTTTTGCAAATTCTTGTCAACAAATTTATGGGCCTGCTTATTAAAAATAAGATCTATGCTAAAAGGTCCAAGGATTCAACAAAGGTAACTCCCCTCTGAGAACACCTAACATATTACAATATAGAAAAGGTGGCTTTCGGAATCTGATTTCTTTTAATTACCTGTGCTGGGTGAGTAAAAAGACGCTCTAGACACAATGAATGCTTTCTTAACATGATGACACCTCCCAGTGTGTACTGGTAGAGCTGTTTGGGGCTGGCTCCTCTGTGAACCCTGCTCTTAGAACACACTGGAAGGGCAAAGGGCCTTCTAGTGGGGCTGCTTGCATGTGCGCACGGCATGACTTTGCTTTTGTCCTGGACAGTGTGGACAGCTCTACCAGATCCAGGTCGGGGCTGGCCAGTCACTCCTCACACTTGTACTCCTGGCCCTGGTGCTGAACCCTGGAGAGAACCCGTTCATAGAACAGCAGGTAAGCACTGGAAGACAGGACCTCCTGTAGGCTGGCTTTTCGGACAGTGTCATCTGAAATCCACAGCCACTGGTTGCTGGTGGAGAGAGGGTTCTTGGTCGAAGGCGGGGACCGTCGGTAAGTGACAAAGTGTCCAGAGTGCATGTCTCCATGGTGGACGACAACGGCCATCAGCCGAAAAAGGTATGTGGAGGAGCTGAACAATGGGAACAAATTTGAGGTGCTTATAAATAGAAGGAGGCCTCATAAAAAAAAAAAAAAAAAAGAGAATTCTAGATGTTAAACATTAAGGGATTGGTACAACAGCACAGTGGACCCTTGACTACAGACTCAATTTGTTCGTGAGGACTGGCTATAACTCATGTTGGTCAATTGAAGGCTCAGGGTCCTCCACACAGCCCTCAAAGTCTCTCTCCTATATAATTTTATTTTATTTATTTTATTGTTTGTTTTGGTACCGGGGATCGAACTCAGGTCCTTGTGCTTGCAAGACAGACGACAGAACCACTGAGCTAAATCCCCGACCCTCTCCTGTATAATTTTAGGCCGCACTTTCTTCCAGGCAGATCTCAGTGTACTTAGAGAGACACTGGGCCAGGATTTCTCAGTTAACCCCACACAGGAAAGGATGTTGTAATGTTCCCTCCAGAACTCTTTAAGGGTTAAATCTGTATCTCAGACCATCTGGAAGCACAAGTGGCTGGCATTCAGGTCGTAACTCAAGACTTTGGTCATAAGTTAAAACTAAAATTCCAGTCATAACCCAAGTTGTTTATTTGTCAGGCTGGTTGTAACCCAAGGGTCCACTGTATGCCCGTACCAACTGAATACTATACAACCACTGAAACACAGATCTGTAGGGCTGGGGATTTAGCTCAGTGGTTCCAGCACCCACCTCGAAAGCTCAAGGTCCTGAGTTCAATCCCCAGTACCAAAAATAAAAATAAAAATAAATTTAAAAAAATAAAAAAACATAAAAAGAAACACAGATCTGTATTTATTGGTAAGGCAGGATGTCTAGTCTCTGAGTACATATGTAATTTGTGTATATATGGATGCCTGTATCAAGTGATTATGTGTATATTTGTAATGTGTGTAGAATATGTGTATGCATATTAATTAGTATCTAGATGGTATTCCCAGAAATTTAAAATTTTCTTTGTACTTTATACCTACATATTTATCACTCATGCATGTATATACATAAATTTTATGTACCTTTATAATTCTATTTATTTATTTATTTATTTATTTATTTATTTATTTATTTTTGGTACTGGGGATCTACCTCAGGACCTTGAGCTTGTGAGGCAGGCACCAGAACCACTGAGCTAAATCCCCGGCCCTGTTTTTTTTAAAATGATTTCCATTTTGAACAAAAATGGGAATGTATAATCAACAGTGAAATTCCAACTTAAAATGACATTTAAAAATAAATCTTTAGGGGCCGGGGATTTAGCTCAGTGGTTCCGCCGCCTGCCTCACAAGCGCAAGGACCCGAGTTTGATCCCCGGTACAAAAAAAAAAAGAAAGAAAAATTAATCTTTGGCCTGGGATTTTCAGCAGCACCGCATCTGCCTGGCAAGTGCAAGGTCCTGAGTTTGATCCCCATTACCAGGAAAAAAATTAATCTTTACCTCTTCATTAATTTATTTCAAGGAAAAACATTTCAAAAACTAAGTGAGGCAGCAGTCCACAGGGAACAAAGAATGTGTCACTTAGAAGAACAACTCACCTGGGGCTGGGTGAGATTTTTTTTACCAAAAAAAAAAAGAACAACTCACCTGTAGTCAGGAACAGCTGGGAGAGGGAAGGGCATCACAGGTGTCAGGGTTGGCAATAAAGATGGGGAACAGGCGCCATTCATAAAAAGTTGTGTCTTGGGGGCCCCTGGCTGATTCAGAACTGCAAGAGAAAAAACGCCCAAGTTGATGAAAATTAGCAGGGACTTTAGGCTTTGATTACCTTGAAAATGAACTCCCAATAATGATACAAAGAAAAGTACATCTCATTTTATATTACATTGATTCATAAAATTTCCCACCTATTTGTCAGCATACCTAGCACCAGATCTACTGCTAGTCTTGACAACTCTGAATCTTTGAGCATACAATCCCCATTTGCTAAGGACATGCATCAAAGTTAAGCAATATTAGTTGACTGGCTTCTCACCTACACCAAGGTTTCTCAACTCTGGCACTGTTAACATTTTGGGCTAATTCCTCGCTGTGGAGGTGTATGCTGTGCATTCTGCAGGGTTTGTAGCATCTCTAACCTCTACCTGCTAGATGCCAGCCACCCTTCACCTAGTGATGACAACCAATTGCTCAATATGCCTTGTTGCTCTGTGTTGAGTCAATGATCTACACACTCTTTTCTTTTATTCTGTCAGCTTCTAAGGGAGACCCCCAGTGTAAAGCACTAACAAATGTTTATGAGTGTGGGTAAAATAATGAAGGTGGCATTTACATCACTTCAGGTGTTATATTTGGGGGCTTCTATGTACTATGTAGTTCACTGTTGTCATCTTCAACTGTAGCCACCATGCTCTTAACACAGCCGACCTGCACCCAAGCCTGTAGAGGAGGAGGCCAAGGCGAAGAGAGCCTTGATTGAAAACAACAGCTAAAGACTGAGCTGGTTCCCTACCTTAGCTGTTCCTGATGTCCATCTAGTGACCTGGTGAGAAAGACCAAAACGCAGTCTCCCTGAAAGGATGTTTTGCCAGGTCATCCAGTTATAGTTGTAAAGAAGAAAAGGAGTAAGGGTCATAGAGTCAGGAAAGTATGGGGTCCAGGAAGACAGTCTTGACTTCCTTGGGGGCAGTGGGCAGGTGGTGAGGTCAGGTCTGGAGCCTACAGGTCAGTTATCTGTGACTCAAAAGTACTCAACGTGCCACATAAGATATCTTCAGAAAACTGCCAAACACCACATTCTTCTTTTTTGAGACAGGGTCTTGCTATGCAGTTCAGGCTGGCCTTGAACTCACTATGTAGCCCAGGCTGGCCTCGAACTCATGAAGATCCTCCTGCCTCACCCTCCCAAGTTCTGCGATTACAGGCGTGTGCCACCATGCCTGACCAAACACCACATTCTAGGCCAGTGCTGCCATTTGCTATTTGCCTTTGGACCAATCATTTCACCACACAGAGCCTCACTTTTCTCATCAGCATCACTGAGAGTAATAATAGCTACTTTGCCTAACTTGGACCCCATCCACAAGTAACCTCAGCCGAGGACAGTAATAGAATGAGCTAAATAAATAATTCATTAAAGAAGTCATATCAGGGCCGGGGATTTAGCTCAGTGGTTCCACCTCTTTCCCCTCGCAAGTGCAAGGACCCAAGTGGGATCCCCAGTACCAAAAAAAAAGTCAGATCAACCCAATAAGATGTTCAGTGACTGTCAGCAGGACATTTTCTCCCTGTATTTCTTGTATAAATGAGATGACTGTATGCAAGTGAAAAGAAGAGAAAGGAAAAGAATTCACTGGAATGATGTGAGGCAATTGTTGTTTAGTCAAAAGATCAAAAAGCAAGACTGAAATCTTGAGCTTTTTTCCCAAAACTTTTTCATCCGTAGTTTGTTTTTGTTTTTTGTTTTTTTTGTACCAGGGATCGAACTTGGGTCCTTGCTTGCTTGTAGGGCAGGTGATGGAACCACTGAGCTAAATCCCCGGCCCCTCTGTAATAGTTTTTTAAACTATGTATCTCAATATTGTATAATTTTATCGCTGTGCTGGGGATGGAACCCAGGGCCTCACACATGCTAGGCAAGGACTCTACCGCTGAGCTACCCTCCCCCAACCTGTTTCCTTCTTCCCTCCATTTGTCTCTCTCTCCCTTCTTTTCTTGAGTGTGTGTCGCGGGGGAAGAGGGTATAAGGGATTGAATCCCAGGCCTTCACACTGAGCTACATCCCCAGCCATTTTTATTATTTTTTTATTTTGAGGCAAAGTCTCACCAAGTAACTAAGTTGCCCAAACTGGACTCACACTTGTGACCCTCCTGCCTCAGCCTCCCAGAGTACTGGGATTACAGCCATGCACTTCCATGCCAGGTTCCAAGATTTCTTAAGGAGATTAAAATTATACAGTAATGAAGAATGGGGATATAGTTCAGTAGTAGAGCACATGCCTAGCACATGTGAGGTCCTGGGTTCATCCTCAGTATCACAAAAGAAAAGAAATCTTCCCTCTTCCACCCCTAATCCTAATGTTCTTAAGAACAGGGGGAGGAAGAGGATCGAAAATGATCAATATATGTCATATATATATATATATTCAATTACATATACCAATATATATATATATATATCAATTCCCCCAAATGGATATGAATATTATGTATTGCAAACATATACCAATTTAAATAAAAGAATTTAAGCAACCACTGCATAAGCCTTGAGTTCATGTCATAAAGGACCCAGAAGGTGGTGATGCCAAATTCCTTCTCTGTGGGCCCATGTCTGTCCTTAGGTGCACACCTGGTTTGGGGGCTGACGGCCCATCCTGCAGTTCCAGCACAGGCCCTGAGTTCTCACTCAGTTTAGGGTTGTGCCAACTGGGTTTATGTCCCAGGAGACGGTACTTGTAGATGTCCATCATCAGGAACTCATTGAACTGGACGTGTTCATGCCGCTTCAGAGGCGTGCCATGGCTGGACCAGCTCAGCCGCTGGAGGTGGATGCACAGGCACTGAGGGAGCTGCGAGGGAGGAACGGCACAGAGCTGAGATGTTTCAAGAGCGACACACATGGATCTCTCAAAAGCAAAGTCAGGCAAGTATGTGGCATGGACTCACCTTCCCTAGTTTTAACTGTTTAACAAATGTGGTCCTCTGGTGTTCCACTTTTTCCCTGTTCAATGTTCCTTTTGCTTCAATCTGCAAGAAAACCAACATTTCTCTGCAGAAATCCCTAAAACAGGGCTGGGGATTTAGCTCAGTGGTGCCTCACTTGCCTGACAAGTGCAAGGTCCTGAGTTCAATTCCCAGGACCAGGGGAAAAAATAAATAAAGATTTCTGCACTATAGAACACATGTTGAAATAAATGTACTAATTTAAAAAAAAGAAATCCCTAGAACAGGACATCTATGGCAAGCAGCAGATCAAGCTGGTTTTAATGCCTGCAAACCTGTTGACTGCTACCAGCTGAAATCAACTCAGCTCCCTAGTTACCTGTGATATTTTCATGGATCCCCCTTAATCCTTAAATATCAGTACCATGAACAGAATAGAAAAAGAATCAACACTGGAATTCTGATACTGGCATATAATCTATTTTTTTGTCTGTCTTCAGAATTCAGAATTCTGTCCACACAGTTCCTCTTGATTCAGAGGGTGAAATTCAGTTGTATGGGGGCTGCAAGCAGGCAGCATAGGTGAAAAGGGCAGGATATGAGAGAAACAGGGATGGAGAGGACCACAGCAAAGTGGAAAGGGCATGTCCCTACTGCAGGCATGACATTCTTTTTTTTTATAACATTCAATGAAACGAAACTCATCTGGGAAACAAAACTCCATGGGCAGCTGCTTTCCAAGCCAAGTCAGGTGGAAATGGCGGTGGCTGAAAAGATCCACTGTATATAGGCAGTAGGAGGAGCTCAGGGCCATAGGCATGAGGACACTACAGAGGCACAGAGGCCAGCTGGCAGGGAGATGACACAGGCGTACCTTTGTACAGTTGTCACATACAACATCCCGCACAGACTCCGATGAGATGAAGTGGTGAAGGCAGTGGTCCAGGGTCAATGGATGACCCTGCAGAGAAGAGGGAAATCGGAACAATTCAAAGGTGACTATTAGCAGGTGGCAAGGGAATGCCAGAGCTTTATTTTGGTACAGGTGGTCAATAAAGCTCTGCAAAACTAGGTGTTTTGTGAACAAAGGTGGAACTCAAAGCACTCTACACTGCAACTACTGAGAGATTCAAGAATAAGAGGATGTAATGTAGAAAATTATAGGCTTCCACATCGTTTTAGATATTTTTGAATTTGAGGGGTGTCTGTATGTTTCCAAAAAGTCAAAATTTATACACCAGAATGAAAACCATCCACCTACCCCTCCCTATAACAGGCCCTGTTATCCCACATTAAAGTTCAAGGAGTTCAATGAACCATGTATCTGAATAACATATGGTGTCTAAGGCCCAAGAAAGGCCTCAAAGCCCTTCCAGACTGAAATATTTTCAAAACAGACCCTGAATAAATGTAGATCAGTACATACCCAAGTGGCAGCTGGAATACTTAGTGAAAGGCTATCAAAGGTATCAAATCGAACAGGACTCTGAAACAAATATTGCAGAAAATTCAGAAAGGACTTAGGATCAATTCAATTGATGGAAGATATATGCCTATGAGATGGTTTAATATTTAGATGCTCACATTAACATAGTAAAACATAAAGTACTTAGATGAAAATTCTATTAGAAACAATTTTATAAACTTAATAGCTCCAATAACAGTAAAGAATAGCTTGGAAAGACTGTAAGATTGCAGACCTGACCCAACAATTTTAAGATCGTATGCTGCAGAAATAACTATGAGCACAACTACGGGGATTTTAATCATGGTGTTATTCATAACAACAAAAATTTGCATAGCTGAAGCTGGGCATGGTGGCACATGCCTGAAATCCTAGGATTCCAGGAGGGCTGAGGCAGGAGGATCAAAAATTTGAGCTTAGGGCTGGGGGCTTAGCTAAGTGGTTCTGGCACCTGCCTCACAAGCGCAAGGTCCCGAGTTTGATCCCCAGTACCAAAAAAAAAAAAAAATTTGAGCTCAGCTTGGAGAACTTAGCAACTCTGTAAGACTTTCTCTCAAAACTAAAAAATAAAAAAGGGCAGGGTAACAGTGTTAAGGTCATGGGTGCAATGCCCAGCAGGGGGTAAAAACCAAAGAAACCTCTAGGGAGTGATTAAATATGCTATAGCATGTCCACAGAATGAAATAGTATAAGCCAGCCACAGTAGTGCACACTTGTAATTCTAACAGTCTGGGAGACTGATGCAGGAGGATGTAAGTTTGAGCCTAGGCTGAGCAACTTAGCAACTTAAAACCCTGTCCCAGTCAAGGGGGGAAAAAAAAGGAGAAGGGGAAGGGGAAGGAGAAAGAAAAAGAGAAAGAAATAGTATACTAAAAATAATATAGTAGTAGGATGTGTGGTTATGTGGAGAAGTATTCATGTTTTACTACTAACTAACAACAACAAAAAAGTAGGTGATATTAAAAAAAAAAGTAGATGATAAAATAGGGTAAGCATTCCTATTTTTGGTAATGGCAGGGTAGCCTAGCTAGACTTACCCTCCCTTGAGATAACAGTTGCAAATTCTGGACCAAAACAAAAACTATTTGAATGACTGGAGAATACCAGAAGAAGGCAAAAACTAAAAGGAAGTCAACTCAGAAAAACAGAAATTCCGTAAATGAAATTTTCCCATTTGTGACATTTTTATTCAGTTTATGCAGAACAGGTAGCAAAAAGCAGCAATGTTATGGGACTGAGTTATGAGAGAAAGACTCAGGGAAATCCCAGAGAGAGGGAGCCACAGAGAGGATGAGCTGCCAACTCTGCATACAGACTGCACCCAATTCCAGGGTGAACCACCAACCACACATGCACAGGGCGGACTCCAGGGGCCTGCCAATGTGCAGCAGCTGGAAGCTAAGACAACGGAGCAGAGACTGGTGCAGCCCAAGGAGAGGGAAACAGAATGTGGAATTTGAACCCTCCCAAATTAACTGCTAGCCAGAACAAAATTCATCTTCCTTCAGAGAAATGTACCAGAATACAAAGACTCTATTAAGATGCTGAATATCCAAATAAAAAACAGATATGCACTACAAAGAGAGAGGAAAATGTGACCCAAGGTGAAGTGAGAGATTATGTAGATGGTAGAATTAGCACACAAGGCCCTCATAGATGTATTACATGATTGGAAATTTTTATTTTTTGGTTTTTGGTTTTTTGGTACGCGGATCAAACTCAGGACCTTGTGCTTGCCAGGTAGGTGCCAAAACCACTGAGCTAAATCTCCAGCCCATTCTCATAGATGTGTTACAAATACAGTCAAGGACAGAGAGGAAAATATGTAGTGATACTGAAGGAACAAATGGAGGATTTTAGTACAGAAATTATTAAAAAGAAGAAAGTGGGGAGCCGGGGATTTAGCTCAGTGGTTTTGCCCCCTGCTGTGCAAGTGCAAGGACCCAAGTTTGATCCCCAGTACCAAAAAAAAAAAAAAGAAAGAAAGTGGAAGCTGTGTGTGGTGGCACACACCTATAATCCCAGCACTCAGGAAGGCTGAGGCAGGTGAATCACAAGTTCAAGCCCAGCCTAGGCAACATAGTGAGACCCTGTCTCAAAATAAAAAATAAAAAGGGCTGGGCATGTAGCTCAGTACAAAGGTGCTGGGTCCAATCACCAATACCACACACACACACAAAAAAAAAAGAAAGAAAGAAATTTTACAACTAAAAAGAATGATAATTAAAGTGAAAAACCTGCTTAATGGGCAGAGATTGGAGATGGAAAAACTTGAAGATGACAGTTTGAAGAAGATAGTTTGAAGAAGATAGAGGAAAAAGACTGAGGCAAAATGAATAAGGAATCAGTGACAGTGAAACAAACATCAGTGGAGTAGTAAGTAGAGAACAGGCATAAAGTCATTTTTGAAAAATTAATGGCCACAAAATTTCTGAAGTTGATGAAAACATATACAGACTTCAGAAACCATTAAACCCCATGCAGGATAAATACAAGAAAACTTTATATGGACAGGATGGACAAAATAGAGAGGAAAATTGCCGGGGATTTAGCTCAGTGGTTCCGCCACCTGCCTAGCAATCGCAAGGTCCTGAGTTTGATCCCTGGTACCAAAAATAAATAAATAAAGAGAAAATGTTATAAGCAGAGTAAAAAATGATACTTCATATACAGATCTATTTCTTTATGACATAGTTTTGAAAAATACAGACCAGAAGAAAACCAAATGTTGTCCTTAAAATAATGAATTTAAAACCAAAGCAACACAACAACAACACTATCAATCCCAAATTCTGTATAAATTATAGCAAAATTATTCTTGGATTGGATGTGGTGGTGGACACCTATAATCCCAGCACTCGGGAGGCTGGGGCAGGAAAATATCTACCAGTTCAAGGTCAGCCTGAGCTACACAGTGAGTTCAAGATCAGCCTAAAATACATAGTGAAATGCTGACTCAAGGAAGAAATTAGTCTTCAAATGTCAGGGTAGAGCCAGACACGGTGGCATACATTTTTAGTATCAGCCACGAGTTCATGCCCAGCCAGGGCTATGCAGTGAGTTCAAGGCCAGCCTGAACTACATAGTGAGACCCGGTCTCAAACAAAAACAAAAACAAAAACAAAACAAACAAAAAACTCAAGGCAAAATAACAATATTTTTATGTTTTTTGTTTATTTTGAGACAGAATCTCATTATGCAGTTCAGGCTGATCTTAAACTCACTATACAGTCCAGGCTGGCCTTGAATTTGCAACAATCCTCCTCCCTCAGCTTCCCAAATGTTGCAGTTACAGGAGAGCGCCTCCATGTCCAACAAAACAATATTTTCATAGAAATGAAATATAAGTGTATCTGTCACAAGCAGACCTACAAAAATGTTAATGGAACTTTTTAGGCTAATGGGAAAAAACATCATATGGACTTAGATCTATAAGAAGACTGAAGAAAACTAAACATGGTAAACTGAAAAAAAATGGTAAATTTAAAATATCTTTTAATTCCTTGAAAACATACACAACTATTTAAAGCAAGTCATAACACAATATGGTATATGTATATAAAATGTACATAGATCTAATCTATATGATAAAAATAGCACAAAGTCTGGGTAACAGAATTAAACTTTTATTACATTCCAGTACCTTACATCAAGGTATATAAATCAACTCTAGGCCAAGCGTAGTACTCTAAATCAGCTCTATATAGACTACAGTATGGTAAAATCACATGATGTAATCATATACACATGCACAGACAACTAGTAAAAATGTATAAATAAAAGGCCAATAAAGGAATTACAACAGAATACTAAAAGTATTTGATTAAGACAAAAGAAGCAAGGAAATGAGGAACAGAAGAACAAAAAATATACATGATAAATAGAAAACAAATGGTAAAATGGTGAACCTAAGTTAGATCATATAACGTAATTTTTTTTTTTTTGGTACCAGGGATCAAACTCAGGACCTTGTGCTTGCGAGGCAGGTGGCGGAACCACTGAGCTAAATCCCCGGCTCTCTAAGTTAGATCTTATAAATGCTTACATTAAATGTAAATGGACTAAACATTCCAATTAAAAGGCAGATTGCCAAGATGGATAGAAAAAAGACCCCATTATATGCTATCTACTTTAAATACAAAGACAGCTCAAAAATAAAAAGAGCCAGGTATGGTGACTTTGGGTGCAATCCCAGCACTGAGAGAGACTGAGGCAGGAAGATCAAAATTTCGAGCCCAGCCTGGGCAATTTAGTGATTTAGTGAGATCCTGTCTCAAAATAAAGGACTGGGGATATAGCTCAGTGGTAGAGTGCTCCTGGGTTCAATCTCTAGCACCTGGTGGTGAAGGATAAAAAAACAAGAAAAAAAGGGAGTAGGTCAGGCCTGGTGGTGCATGCCTGTAATCCTAGCTACTCATGAGGCTGAGGCAGCAGGATAACAAATTCAAGGTCAGCCTGGGCAACTTAGTGAGATACTGTCTCAAACTAAAAAAAAAAAAAAAAAAAGGGCTAAGGATATGCTCAGTGGTAGAGTACTTACTGAGCATGCATGAGGCATTGGGTTCAATCCTCAGTATTGCCAAAGAAAAAGAAGAAGAGGGGGAGGAGGATAAACCAAAGAACTACTACTTAATGAAAACAAAATCATTCAAATAGGTTTGAATCAGAGATGAAGAAAGACATTTTATCATGACAAAAGTCAACTCATTATAGCATATGTACTTAAATTCAATCCAAAACTTAAAAAGAAAAAAGACAGAAGAAACAAACAAATTCCAGCAAGTACTTAAGGAAGAAATAACACCAATATTAAACAAAATCTTTCAGGAAACAGAGGAGGGAACACTTCCTAGATTATTTCATAAGCCTAGCACAATCCTCATAGCAAAGCCTGACAAAGACATTACAAAAGAAAACTGTAAGGCCAATATCCTCATAATCATGACTAATATCCTTTAGAAAATCTTAGCAAATCAAATCCAATAATACAAAAAAACCCCACTAATACACCATAAAGAGGTTTACCTCAGAAATGCAAGGCTGATTTAATATTAGAAAAAAAAACTATAAGTTAGCACATTAACAAGATAAAATGATAAAATATGATCATCTCAATAGATACAGAAAATGCATGACAAGATTCAATCACGATTCATCATAAAAACTCTCAGCAAACTAGGAACAGAAGGGAAACTTCTCAATAGAAGAGTATACTAAAACCAAAAGCTAATACCATACTTAATTATGAAACACCTGGTACCTGCATCATAAGATTTAAAACAAAACAAAGATGTCTGCCATCACTATTCTTACTTACCTTGGCACCAGAGGTGCCACTGAGGGTATAAGGCAAAAAAATAAATAAAAGAAAGAAAGAAGGGAACAAACTAAAATTATTCCTATTCAGATATGATTATTTACAATCTACAATAAGACTTCTAGAACTAATGAATAAATTTTTGCAAGCAAGTTTGAGAAATAAAACCTATTTCTATAAACTAGTAGTATATAGTCAGAAAATAAAAACATTTTAATTCCACATATACCTTCAAAATATAAATAAAGTACAAAGAAAAAATAAGAGATGATGGACATAAGAGCTGGGTGTGGTGGTGCATGCCTGTTATCCCAGCACTCAGGAGGCTGAGGCAGGAGGATTGTTGTTGAGTTCCAGGCCAGCCTGGGGTACAATAGTGAATTCAGAGCTAGCCTGAACTACAAAGTGAGACCCTGTCTTAAAAAAAATAAAATAAAATAAAATAAAAATGAAAGATATGTAAGAATATTAAGTAATTGTAATGTATGATATGAACTTTATTTTTTTTAATTCCACATACATTAATCATCAGGATAATGCCAACCAAAATGAGATAGCAAATGAAAAAACAAAAAAAGGAAACTGGGAATGGAAGAAAATATTTGCAAACTATATATATATATATATATATATATATATGTGGATTAATATCTAAAATATAGAAGGAACTCATACAAATCAACAGCAAAAACTTCTCCCCCTGCAAAAAATAAAAAAAAACTATTAAAAATTAGACAGAGGATCTGAAAAGGCATTTTTCCGAGGAAGACATACGAACGAGCACAGGAAGTTTTCAAATCACTAATCACAGGGGAAATGCAAATCAAAACCCAGTGAAGTATCACCCACATGTTTGGAGGGCTATTACTAAAAAAAGACAAGAAATAACAAATGTTGGAAAGAGTGTGAAGAAAAGGGAATTTTGTGGGGGGGGGGTATTGGAGATTGAATCCAGATTCTTCTCACTGAACTACATCCCCTAGCCCATTTTTATTTTTTTTATTTTGAAACAGGATCTCACTAAGTTATTAAGTTACCCAGGCTAGGCTCAAACTCGCAATCCTTCTGCCTCATCCTCCTAGAGTGCTAGGACTATAGGTATGTATCACCATGCCTGACTCTCTTTTTAATTTTTTGAAGAATCTCCGTACTGTTTTCCACAATGACTATACCAATTTGCATCCTCATCAACAATGTATAAGAGTTTCCACTTAGCTGGGTGTGGTAATACATTCCTTAATCCCAGAACTCCAGGAGGCAGAGGCAGGAGGATCCCAAATTGAAGACCACCCTGGAGAATTTAGCAACTCAGCAAGACCCTGTCTCAAATTTCTAAAAAAATGAAATGAAATAAAAAATAAAATAAAATAAAATGGGGTAGGGATATAGTTCAGCATGAAGGTCCTGAGTTCAATTCCCAGTATCAACCCCAAACACACACAAAAAAGAAAAATTAGTGTATAACCTAGCATTCCCTCTTCCGGGAATATACCTGAAGGAGGTGAAATCCAAACCTCAGCATTATTCACAACAGCCAAGATAAACAAACAACCTAAGTGTCTGTCAAAAAATAAATAGATTGGGCCGGGGATTTAGCTCAGTGGTTTCGCTGCCTGCTACGCAAGCGCAAGGACCAGAGTTCAATCCCCGGTACCAATAAATAAATAAATAAATAGATAGATAGATAGATAGATAGATAGATAGATAGATACATGTATATATGGAGAGAGAAACATATATACGTAGAGATACTATACATATACATTTATATACATTGATATAGACACAGATGTATACACAATGGAATATTATTTGGCCATTGAAAGAGGAAATCCTGCCATTTATGACAAAAATGGATGAACCTGGAAGGTAACATATCCAAATTAAGTAATCCAGACAGAGAAAGACACATACCACATGATTGCACTTAAATGTGAATCTAGAAAAGTCGAACTCACAGAAGCAGAGAATAGAATGATGACTGCCAAGGTGGGGCCTTCAGTGATAAGATGAATAAGTTCTGGCAATCTAGCATACAACATGATGACTACAGTTAATAATACTGCATTGTACACCTGAAACCTGCTAAGAGAGTAGATCTTAACTGTTCTCACCACATGCATGTGGGCACACACATAAAGTAACTATGAGAAGATGAATATGTTAATTAGCTTGATTGTGGTAAAATTTTCACAGTGTATATAAAATCATCACTTTGTATACCTTAAATATATACAATTTTTATTGGTCAATTATATCTCAATAATTTAGGGATAAATCCTACAATGAGATACCACTTTATCACTACAAGACTGGCCAGAATCAAAAAGTCAGACAGTATAAGTGTTGGGAAGGCTATGGAGAAACCACCATTTTGGAAGATAGTCTGGCAGTCCCTCAGAAGGTTAAATGCAGTTATTACATGAGGTAGCAATTCTCCTCCTAGGTATATACCCAACCGAAATGAAAATGTATGCCCACAGAAAAATGTGTACACAAAACCTTGTAAATAATTCCCCCAAAAGAGGAAATGATCCAAATGCCTATCAACTGATGAGCAGATGGATAAACATGTGGTTCATCTATGCAACTCAATATTACTTGGTTATAAACAGGAAGTACATGCCAAAATATGTGAGCACCTTGAAAATATTACGTGAAGTGAAAAAAAAACAGACACAAAAGGACACCTATGGTATGAGTGACTCCATTTGTAGGAAATATCCAGAACAGGCAAAGCTTACAGGGGCTGGGAAGAGGAGAGAATGAGAAGAGAATGCAGTGTGTGTGTGTGTGTGTCTAGAGCCCAGGCAATCACAAAATTTCATGAATCTTAATTTCAAAGAAAATCTCATCAGGAGATATCAAGGATAGGAAATGTATTTACCTGGTGTTCACAGTGTTTGCAGACCATATTACTAGTAAGTCTTCCATGAAATGGGTGTTGAGACTTCCAGTGATCGGACGTGGGATGAGGAGACCCTGGAATGCAAAACATCTTCTGATACGACATTTTTAGTCCTTTAGCATCAACTTCAAACTTCTCCCTTCTTTTTAGTATGCAGTAGAAACTGTTCTTGAAAAGTATATAGAAAGAACTTTCCTTACTGACTTCCATCAAATAGACACCCTATTCCTTCATAGAATTTCTACAGAACTTTACATGTGATTTCCAGATAATGAATACAGCTACACTTTAAAAAAGGAAACTGTGTTTAATAACATCTTTTTATAAATATATGCTTAAAATGTTAGAGAACTCAAAAGAAGGATACCACTGTTAAGTGAGATCCATTTCTGAAATGACCAGAACAAGCAAGTGCTGAAGAACTGGGATGTTCTCAGGTTGAGAATGGGGCTGAGTAAACAAAACATTAGTGAGAAACAAGGGCTCTGAAGTCAGGCAGTCCTGGACTGAGTCCTGGCTCTGCTTCTTCTTCTTTTTTAAAAAATTTATTTTATTTTATTTATTATTATTATTATTATTATTATTATTATTTTGCTGTACTGAGGATCAGAGTCAGGACCTTGAGCTTTCCAGGCAGGCACGGTGCCACTGAGCTAAATCCCCAGCCCCCAGATCAATCTCCTGTTTCCTATTGCTGGTTTTTTTTTTTTTGCTACCCTATTTTTGGGTACTTTTTTTTTGTACCAGGGATCGAACTCTGGACCTTGTGCTTGGGAGGCAGGCTCGGTGGCGCAGAGCTACATCCCCAGCGAGGTCTGCTTCTTGTTAGCTAGGTAACATGGAAGTCCTTTATCTCTGTATGTTCTGTTTGCTGGAAACCAGGATAATTATTATTCCAATGTCTCCAATATCACCAACTTCACAGAGTTGTTGTGAAGCTTAGGTGAGGAACTGCAATACCTTGAATACAATATGGGCTTGAAAAATATGTCTTCCTATTACTACCGAGGCACAAAGGAACTGGTGTGTCAATTTTATTTTTTAAGTGCTTAGAAAACAGGGATTTCTAGAGAACTGTGATAATTTGCAGTAAAGGTTGCCCAAAGTGGAAACGCTGAGGATGAAACAGATTCAGCTTACTGAGTAAGCTAGGATACGAAATTCAAGGAGATAAAAAGAAAACCCTTATTTGAAGTAAACCTCTGTGTTAAGTAAGTATATCTGGTGAGGAAACACCAAGAAAGCCATTTTACACTGTTTCCAAAACACAAGTCCCTTTGCAAGTACATCACAGTTCAGACTGTGTCATGAGGAAAGATAATAAAGCTTTTAAAAACAAGAAAATTATTGTCATATTGAAAAAGCACATATCTTATTTGTTACATTTCAGTGGAAAACAACTACCTCTTGTGCGGCAGGTTATTTGTTTGGGAGTTATTTCTGACTGCTGCTGTAGGGGAAAAAAGAGAAACAGGCTGAAAACCCTACTGCAATCGTTTATCACCCTCACCACTCCCAAAATCTTACAAGTTTTTGTGCTGATTGCACCATCAAAATCAACTTCCCACAAACCCCACGTTTCAAAAAGTAGTTCTAATTATTCTGTTTGGTTGGTTACTATGCATATTCTTTTGCCAAATGCAATTGAAACATGTTTTTCTTCAGAATATTTTTCCCCCTTTACTGGTTAACTTTTATCAACTCCCTAAATATTTCACTGTTATAGGAAAATGAGGACCCAGTTAGCAATTCTAAGACCCCTTATTTCCTCTATTAAACAGGAGAAAATAATACATTCTTTCTTTTCAAAGCCAGCATGAATTGTAGCAACAGATCATTTTCAAGAGGGTGGCATCACAGAGGTACCAACTGCAAAGTATGTAGTTCAGGACCCTCCCCATCCTTATTCCCACTCCCGACTTTCATTAGATCTTACATTTTTGTGTTTAAGGTTGTATGAAGCTACTATTTGTGTTTCCTATACTTATTAAATATGCTTAAACTGGATGAAGTATATTTGAAAATATTAATGGTTTACCTCCAGGGAATGGACATCGAACAAATGTGTGACCCGTGGTTGATGATCTCGCTCATCTTCCAGGGATGAGGTAATGACGTGGAATAATTCATGAGCATCCTGTAAACGGGCAAAGAATTCCTCAGAAAGGCTCGATGAGGCAAGGGCAGGATTGGAACCACTGCCTAGTGACCCATCTGGCAAACCTCCTCCCAACCTAAAGGCTAATAGGGACAGTTTGCCTTTCTACATTCTCAGGGCCCTTCCTGTTGATTGGGAACTGTTGTCACACTAGAGATTTTCACAAGTAAGACCCTCAACTCAAGGGCCCAAGAGGAGCAAGAAGGAAAGAAAGCAGATGGCTGTCTTCATGCGACTGGTCTCTGAGGCTGTCAGCTTACCTGAGATGGCCCTGACCTCCATTCCTCCATTCCACTGGACTTCAAAGAGGCAATTTTAAAAAGTCATGGTAATATATACATAACATAAAATTCACCATCTTAACAATTTTTAAATGTACAATGTAGTCAAATAATTCTAGTCACCAGAGAAAGACTAAAAAGTATTTTCTAAATGGGAAAACACTTAAACACACAATTGGATTAATTGAGATGCATTTTAAGAAAGTGTGGATATCAGCAACATTGTGTTTAAAAATGAACACACGGCTTCAGATTAATGTGGAAACAAGAGATGATTCTTAAAATAAGGAGAGTTAGGTTGGGCACAATGGCACATCCCTGTGATCCTAGCTACTCAGGAAACTGAGGCAAGAGGATCCCAAGTTCAGAACAGGCCAGCCTATCTCAACTTAGTGAGACCTTGTCTCAAAATAAAAAATTTTTAAAAAGTACCAAAGATGTAGCTCAGTGGTAGAGTGCTTGCCTAGCATGTGCAAGGCCCTATGTTTAATATCCAATACCAAACAATACAAAGGGGAAGGTTGACCAGGAAGCCTTATCAGCTTCCTTGTCATGTTTTTTAAATGCCTCTCACTCCAGTCCCACAGTTTGGGGAGGTCCTAAAAGCTGCCACCCGCTCCATTCTCTCTTCTAGTGTCTGGACAGTGGCAGCAGAAGCAGGACAAGGCCATCTAAGAAACATGGCTGGGGAGTGTGCCAGTAAAGCTAACATTTCTCAGCCTGGAGCTTCCCCCTGCTGGCCTCCTTGCTCTTGGTCCTAGTGGACTGGGAGGAGGAGCGAAGCACCGCCCTCTCTGGGCTCCAAAAACAGCAGTGAAACTGAAGCTATGGGGCTGCATGTGACAATTGCTCCAACTTTGGGGCCACTTTAAGCCAACCTCTTAAAACTGACTGGGGTTTTTTTCTTTTCAGACAGGGTCTTGCCAGTAGTCCAGGCTAACCTTGAACTCACTATGTAGCCTACCCAAGCTGGCCTTGAACTCATGATCCTCGGGCCTCAGCCTCCGGAGTGCTGGCCTTACAGGTGCCACCAAGACTCACTTTTTTTTTTTGGTACCGGGAATCGAACTCGGGACCTTGCGCTTACAAAGCAGGCGGTGGAACCATTGACCTAAATCCCCAGCCCAAGACTCACTTTTTAAAAAGGAGAGTGAGCCCAAAAATAGTTTTACTGAATCTCTGAGGCACCAAAGTAAAGTTACTTGCCTCTTTCTAAAGGACCCACCAGACATCCTTATCAGCCACCAAAGTGCAAAGTCACTTGGGAACTGAAAAAATGTTCGCTGACAATTGTTTATGTCCCATCCTGCTAACCTTCCTTTCACTGGGTGACAAAGAGCTGTACATTCTCTCTGATCATGAGAGCAAGAAGAAAGGTAGGGATCTCATCCCAGAACAGTAAGTTTGTTTAAAATGTGAGAGATGTACATTCCAGCGGAAGGTCAGGCCCACTCACCAGGAGAAAGGATCTCCAAGCTAAGCTTGTTTGTATGTTGTCTTTACCTGTTCTTCAAAGGAAGAGATCTGCCATCTGTACATCCTCAAGACATCCAGCAAGCAGCTGGCATCTAAGACCTCATCCTCGGTCACTTCTTGGCAGGACAAAGCTGGAAACAAAAGGTAAGGCAATTGTTAAACTTACCTGGAAGCCTATACAGTACACTGTTATCAAAGTTAATTAGAATTCAAGGACTGTACACTGTGGAATTAGACCCCTTTCATCACTCCTGTTAGCCTTTTGGAGTACTTAGTACGCTATTATGAAAGAATGTGAGTTTGCATGAGGTTGCAGCATTTAAACAGAGTAACTGATTTCTGGATCTTCAAATTACTATCATTAGCCATAAATTTACTGTTTCAAGTTCTTACTGAGTAAAATGACTTTAACCCACCACTCTCAGGGCCCTTGAAACACTCATCAAGTCCAGCCCCACACCAGTGTTTAATTCCTCTGCACAGCACTCTCTCCCATGGCTTGAGGACTTTGCTTGTTTGCATTTGAGTTTCTTATTATCTTGGCAAATTGTACCAAGCTATGTGAGGCAGCCTGAAAGGGCTTGCTGAGTACTTTGCTCTGCATTCAAAAGTAGAATCAAACCTAATAAACAAAAACAAACCTCTAAAGCAGCTTTATGAATTTATAATTATACCTAGGCTGGGGTTGGCACTTTTTCTGTAAAGGGCTCTATGTTCTCTGTTGCAACCACTCACTTTGGCTGCGCAAAAGCCTCCACAGGCAACACCTAAACAAATGAACATGGCTGGGGCAGGGTGGATTTGGCCTAACGGTCACAGGATGCTGAGTCCTGCTCTTGACTCCCTGCTTCCCACAAGACATTGCACCAGACCTGTACTGCTACAGTGTGGGAGATCAAGGAGGGGCCTGCAAATGCAATGACTCCCCAGGCAAGTAGGCCCAGATTGTTTCTTTTCTGACTTGCTATCAGTGGTCTTGAGAGATTCTTTTAAATACTTCAAGGCTCTGAGTCTGGAGGATCTGAACACTGAAGTACCCCTGCCCTCAATCCATCCTCACCCTCATGCCTGTTAGTATGACTGGTGACCTTCAGTGGCAAGATGTGAGAAAGCAGGAGCCTGGGCAGCCAGTGCTGAGAAGGCCTGATGCTCAGCCTGTCAGAGTGTACACTATGGGGCCAGTGCTTTACCTTCCAGGACACAGGGAGCAGAGTGAAGAAGGGACTTCCTTCCTCCTTCCGTACTGTTTGGGGAGCCCTGTTCTATTCACTTGTCTCTCCCAAGGAAAATTCTAATGTCTTCCTTAACCCAATTTTGTTTAAAATGCTATGGGGCCCATTTGGCAATGTATGCTCAGTTTTATGTCTTACAGTTTGATTTTTTTCAAGATCTAGCTAAAGAAACAATGTTAGGGTTTAGATCTTTACTGTCCCCCAAAAATCTCATGTGTTCAGAGGTGGGCTTTTGGAAAATGGTTGGCTCTTTGAAGAGCTACACTCATCGGTGGATTAATTCATTGATGAGCTCATAGTTAAATGTGTTGTTATGAGGTGGGGCCTGGTTGGAGGAAGTAGGTCACGGGGGTGTGACCTGGAAGTGTATATTCTTGTCCCAGGCCCCTTCCCCTCTCTCTGGCTCTTTCCCCTCTCTCTGCTTTCTTGCTGTCATAGGTTGAACAACTGTCCTCTGCCACACCTTCCACTAGTAATTTCTGATACCTCTGAAACTGATCCAAAATAAGCCTCCTCTCTTCTAAATTGTGTGTGTGTGTGTGTCGGGTATTTTGTCACACCAAAAGGAAGGTGACTAATACAAGAGGTTGTATGCATAAGGAGATCACATAAAAGGACGTTCACTACAGCCTATTTATCATGACAAGGAACTGGAAACAAAAAGCTAAATAAATGGGGGTGCCTAGATATCACAGATCTCCTGCAACTGGGAAGGTGAATGAGGTTTGCAAACTTATCAATAACTGTACAACACCAAAACAGCCACTGCTGACCCTTTGGTCTTTTTCCGTCCAGTCCTTATCTGTGGAAGTTTATACTTGTTAAAGTCAAGTTATATCATAGTCTGTATCTTGCTCTTTTAAACTTAATATTATAGCCTATGGCCTTTCTCAAGTTAAAAAAAAGACACACTTCATAAAAATGATTCTACATGCATAAATTCCATTGGCTGTTTAATCATTCTGTTAGACGCTCACATTTTTGTCCTCCTTTCCCTTCCCTTCCCCTTTTCCTCTCCCTTCCCCCTTCTCACTCTCCCTCTCTCTTTGTTTTCTTTTCTTGGCCATTATAGACAGGTGCTGGAGACCTTTCTGCATACATCATATTCTGTATAATTCCATGAAATTTTAACAGATGTTATAGGGGGATGAAAACACTCCTACAGTCAAAAACTGGTTTAAATACAAAGAGCTGGGGGCCGGGGATTTAGCTCAGTGGTCCCGCTGCCTGCCTCACAAGCACAAGGTCCTGAATCCGATCCCCGGTACCAAACAAAAACAAAAACAAAAAAAACAACAAAGAGCTGAGCATGGTAGTGCATGCTTATATTTCCAGCACTCAGGAGACTGAGACAGGAGGATCTCAAGTTCCAGGCTAGTCTGGACCATACAGTGAGTTTGAGGCTGGTCTGGATCACATAGTGAGCCCCAGTCTAAAATAAATAAATAGAAACAATCAAAAAATACCCATGAAGTTGGACAGATGACTTCCAATCTTTTTTTCTTCTTTTGCATTGTTTTTTTTTTTTTGGTACCGGGGATCAAACTCAGGACCTTGCGCTTTTGAGGCAGGCAGCAGAACCACTGGGCTAAATCCCTGGCTCGATGACTTCAAATCTTTACCCAGTCAATATATATTGTGACTCTCCAAGTGGGAACTAGTGTTCAGCCATCCTTAAACTTGTTTGCTCTTGAGACTTCATTTTTCTAGCCTGTGTAAATCAGTTTTTCTCTCTTTCTCTCCCTCTCCTTTCTGTCCTTTCTCATATTCATTCCCTCTCCCCCCGCCCCCTCATACTGGGGACTGAACCCAGGACCCTCATACTGATTTATGCCCTCGGCCTTTTTTATATTTTATTTTGAGGCAGAGTTTTGCTAAATCACTAAATAGCCCATGCTGGACTCAAACTTGGGATCCTCTTGCCTCAGTTTCCAGACTGCTGGGATTATAGGCGTGTGCCACCATGCCCAACTCAGGGTACAGATTTCTAACTACTTCTATGAGATAGACTCCCAGACATGGGATCAATGGACCAAAGAGTACTGAACATTTTGTAAGCTATTACTGGGCAGTACCAAACCACTTTCCAGAAAGGTACACTAAGTCCCACCCCCACTAGCAGTGTGTGGATGTATTGTCCAGCAGCTGGCCAGAACTGTGGATTTTTAAATCTTTGCTGACAGACAAGAAAACAAAACAAAGAAAACAAAAAAGCACTATTATTTTATTTATATTTCTTTGATGTGATGATGTCAAATTGAACACTGGAGTGGTACCTATGTGTATACTTCTTGTGAATGACCTTATTTCCTAGGCTAAGGCATTTTTTTTAAATGTTTTTGAAACCAAAGTACTTCTTAACAATGAAAATGTTTACATGGCAGTGGACTTCTTTCCTCACTTAAAAAGCTGTTATTAAAACTGACGAATTTTAAAACAAATGGTCCCAGATTTTATTTTTTATTTATTTATTTATTCTTTTGTATCAGGGATCAAACTCAGGACCTTGCGCTTGCAAGGCAGGTGGCAGCACCACTAAGCTAAATCCCTGGCTAGATTTACTTTTTTAAAAATACCTTTATGGTATATGTTGGGCTCTTAGGATTTTTTAGTGATGATCTATATAGTCCTTTTCTGAAATAAAGCAATTAACCTGTTCTCTGCCTGTCAGCTGACTTGCTTTGCCAATGTACATGGCTCCTCTAGGTACCTTTCAGGAGGTGCAGCAGGGTCAAGGACAAGTGCTGGTGTGGCGGGGGCTCCTTCTGGTCCCTGGTGTACTGGGTGGTGAACTCCTCCAGCCACCTGATGAAGGCAGGACAGGCAGACAAGCCCTGTAGCAAGGAGTTCATGAAGCAGGTGTTCCCTAAATTAACGAGGCCAGGTACAAGCCCTGAAAGAAAGTTGGGGAGGGAAGAGACCAGCACATCACATTGCACCAGCTTTTCTCTTCTCTGCCAGCCAGGACCCAGAGTATCTGTACTATGGTCTTAGACTGAGGTTCCCAATCTGAGCAGGTCCTCATCCACACAGAGCTAGGGACAGCATTAATCTGTGCCCAGGCCTGGGCCTACTGCTCCTGCAAACTATAAGCAACAGGACAGGTCCCTGTTACGTTATCGCAGTGTCTGGCACAGCTTCATTCATTATTAAATATATAAAAACATTTAGTAACCATCTCTCCTCTCCTCTCCCTCACTCTCTCATGTGCTCTCTCTTCTTTAATAAGAAAACAATGTCTCTCAGAACAGAAAACAATGTTCTGTTGTTGCTTTCCCAGGACAATGATTTTGTTCTTAAAACAATCACTGGGAAAGACATCACTCTACCAATTCTGATCAGCTTTCTGCGAAGAGAGCAACAAAATTTGAATTAATTCCCTCTTCTACTAAAAATCTTTTTAAAAACCTTTTTCATATGAAGATTCTCAAACATTCACAAGAATATATAACGAACTCAATTACAACCATCCCCAGATTTTATAATGATCACATTTTGCTACATCCATCGCTTTATTTTACTTGCTGAATTTTAATCAGTGATAAGTAGAGCAACATTTACAAAATGGATAATTTAAAAAATAATGAAATAGTTTTTTTAGTGAATAAACTAACTTGAAAATTTTACTGTTATTAGCAAGAAGTCAGAGAAACCATAGATGCATGAAACAGTTAGTTGCACTGCTAAAAACACAATTGCCATATTAATGAGAACAGTTAGATAATCTGAGCCACATTACAAAGCAAGCCTTAAATTCAAGTCCCCATAAGTGCTGAAATAGAAACCTTTTTACAATAGGGTGGAAAATAATGAGTCAATGCAGAAGTACTGTTCCACAACTAAAGTCCTTACTCACTGTAAACATACAAGAGAACAAAAAATGACCCACTCCTCCAGCTTTTCATACTGTTTCTGGATAAAAAGGATTATCAGTCAAGTCCAGAGACCACGAAGAAGTGGCCCCATCCTTACCTTTTCTGCGTTTCTTCCTTTCTGTAATGGGTCCCCAAATAACATAGATTCCTGCTGCAAGGGCAGCAGCGATTCCACCTATAACTCCCCAGTTTTTCATGACTTTATATCTAAAAAAGAAAATAACTTTGCTGTCTTCTTTCATCACAAACACAGTATGTGAATGTACAGACCTAGGTAAGTAGAATAACATCTTGTCAAAATAACCCACCAGATACCTACCTTTAAAGGTAAGGTAATATAGACAGGTTTATGTCTTGAGAATCAGGATGTTTAAATTAGGATTTAAAATCCAAGACAAAATACAGCCTTCCCAAAGCCCTGTCTCAGAGGGAAAGCAGGAGTTTTCCTCCTCCTATGCCTCATTCCACTGCCGCACTGGCTGTCACAATAGCCTACACTGTTGACCTCAGGGCCTTTGCACTGCTGCTCCCTCAGCCTGGCATGTTCTTCTCCTACATCACCACTTGGCTCCCTCCCTCACCTTTATTTCCCTTCACTGCTAAAAGAGGCCTATTCTGCACACACTCCTGGAACCTGCACTCCTGGCCCCTTTTACCCAGTTCTGCTTTTTCTTTTTACTATTGGACTTATTACTTTCTAACATAAAATTCACTTATTCACTACTTTCTTGTCCATCTCCTTCAAGTGGAGTCCCTAGGGGGAGGGTTCTGTATCTGTTGTACTAACTGATGTATCAGAAGTACTATCTAGATCATGCCCAGCACAAAAGAGATTCTCAATAATATTTGCTAAATGACTGAATACTGTAGCAGATATATATAAATGCATTTCTTTTAGAATATTAAATGTACAGTAAAAGATCTTCTATATATTTATAAAATTAAGTTCTTAATTTCAGGCTTCACTTGAACACTGAAGTCATTTTTTTACTACAAATGAAGAAAATTTACCAGTAATTTAAAACATTATTTTATATAAAGTTATGTATTTCTACTAAATAACCAACTATAGAAATGATCCCTGAAAGTATAGCTTTTGTATTTCTACTAAAGAAGGGCAACCATACATGTGCATTCATTTATGTGTAATATATGCCTATAGATGTGCTCCATATGTATAGATGTGTGTGTGTATATTTGGATCATATGAATCCAATTTTGATCTCAACTCAGCAGAGTCATTAGTGATAATAGTGAATTGTCTTACAATAGTTAGAATTTTCCTAGTGTCATAGAATGAATTTCAAATAAACTTGTTGTTCTGAGGCACAGTCCATAGAATATTTACAGACTTGGTTGAGAAAGTAGAATCACATTACTCTGGCTCAAACCCGGATTTGCTGTGTCCTACGGTATCATTCCACCTTGTAAGCCTCAGCCTCCTCATCTGTACAATGGGGACCATCATGAGACCTACCTTACAGTATTGCAGTGAAGATTAAATAAACACTAATACATAGGGGACATGAGTTAAGAACTTAATAAGCATTAGCTGCTGTAAGTATTAAGTATTATAACCTCAGTTTCGTTCATAAAGTTATTTTGAACTTTTGGGGTGGGTGTTGAGACAGGGTTTTGCTATGTAGTTTAGGCTGGCTTGAATTCGTTATGTAGCACAGGCTGGCCTTGAACTCATGGTGATCCTCCTGCCTCAGCCTCCTGAACGCCAGAATTACACACCTGGCTTATTTTGAATTTTCTTAATGTATCACTGTGCCTGGAAAGGTAATAAAGGACTATCACTGAAGTACTAAAGCCCTTGACCAATGCTTTAAAATCCCCCAGCAAGCACTCATTTAAGGGTACATAATTTATGCAAGGCACTGATAATCTTATCCTGAACACAGCCTCATGCAGTTAGGTTCTACTATCATCCATCATCCACATTTTTTTTTTGTTTTTGGCAACAGAGTCTTCCTATGTAGTTCAGGCTGGCCTTGACTCACTGTGTACCCCAGACTAGGCTAGAACTCGCAGCATTCTTCCTGCCTCAGCTCCCTGGGATTATAGGTGTGTGCCATCATGTCTGGCTTATCATCTACATTTTTTTTTTTTTGGTACCGGGGATCAAACTTGGGTCCTTGGGCTTGCAAGGTAGGTGGCAGAACCACTGAGCTAAATCCCCAGCCCTATCCACATTTTTAAAGACGAAAGAAGTAGGTGATATAACTAACTTGGTCACAGTAAAGGAATGTGGCTCTGGACCCATGCTTATCCCGCTTCAAAATCTGTGCTTAAAGTCGCAAAGTTCATGAGGGGAACTGAAGGCACTGTGTCAAAGTGATGAGAGAGAGGAAAGATCCTCAGCACATCATGAACAAAAAACCAAGGGACAAAAATCCCAGGTTAAGTAGCAACTTTGCAAACTCCATTCCTCTGTAAAATGACATCCTGAGGAGAGTGGTGAGGCCTGGCAGCAAAGAGATTTGCTTTCTCTTCCTAGCTCTGTTATCAGATCACCTGTGGGGCCACAGGCAAGGCCAGCTCAAGGTCCATTTCCCATGTACAGAATAGGGACACTGAACAGGATAGCCACTGAGGGCTTCCAGCCCTGAACAATAAGCTCTTTAAACTCCTCCAGTTCCAGAGGAAGCCGACCTGAGCAACGGGTCTCAGTCATTTACAGTAATGGAGGTGTGGTGCTCAGCTCCAAAGCCCAGCACCTAGGGGAGGGCGAAAAAGAGAAAAATGAAGGCTGTGATAGGACTGAGCACGCAGCCAATTGGGAGGTTCTAGCAGGAATGAAGGGCTTTAGGCCTTCAGGACGGGCAACCTTAACAGGTGAAAGGGCTGTGACTGACTCAAGGACCCTTATAAAATAAGGGTATTTATTCCCACTAACAAGATTTAGGGACACCGAAGTGGGGATCCCTAGCAAAACGGGATGGGGGGGGGGACGCTGAAAGAAATAGGGGTACTGACAAAATGGAGGGTATCTTGCCGGCCTGGGGCTCTTTTAACATTGTGAAAGCCATGGCAGGACTGGGGAGCCTGGGAAGATTGTGGAACTCTGGCAAAGCAGGAACAGATATGACTGGAGGGTCCAGAAGGATTGGGGGTGTCCTAGAATGATTAAGGGGTCTTGACAGGCCCAGGAGGCACCCAGAGGCCTGGGCGGCACTGACAGAATTAGGGGCCCTGACAACACACAGGGATCCTCTTAGTCCTGGGGCGCTGACGGGATGGGAAAGCAATGGCGGGGGCGGGGGCCACTGACAGAACTGGCAAGTGCCGGCGAACCGGTGCTGCCGCAGGACTGGAAGCCCTGAGGGCCCGTCACCCCTCCCGCCTCAGGGCCTAGGCCTCCAACCCTTCAGGATGCAGACCCCTGGGGGGGGGGGGGGGGACCTGACTGGGTGTGAAAAGGCCGCCCCAGGCCTGGTCTGGATCCCCGGTCCGGCCCGCCCCGCCCCCCAGCGCAAGCTCACCTGACAGCAGCCCCAGCCCGCAGAAAGCGCTGGATGGTCCTGTCAGCCGCGGTCACCGCCGCCTCGGCCCGGGAGCGCAGCATCGCGGCAGCGAGGGGGGCTTGTCGCCACCCTCGCTGTCTCTGCCGCCCCCGCGGTCACCAGACCAAGGGTTCCAAAGGCTCCCGAGGCGGCGGAACCCACGGCCACAATCCTTCCTCCTCCGGTGAAGGTAGGTCGGAGGACAGACTCTTGGGAAACCGGAAGTAGCATCCGCGGAGGGCAATAGTCGACGGACTACGTCTTTATTTTTCCTTTCCACTGTAACAACCGGCGCAGGCGTCAGTTGCTAAGGGAGGCTCAGCGGCCGCAGGACTGCTTCGTTTCCAGATTCTGCCCTGGTCCCATCTACAAATGAAGATATTCCACTTTCAAGAGGGCCCCTGGGTCACGTTTTCAGTGTGGAGAGGGACCCCTCCCTGCCCGAAAGTGGAGTCAACCCTCTGCAAGTGTTATTACTGTCATCAAGGTGGAAACAGGTTGCAGAGGAGGGCCCTTTAACAAGGATGGGGCCTGTCTCCGAAGGCATCAATAGGGAAACAAAGGTCTTTAATAACGATAGCCGCCCAGCTTACTGTTTACTTAGTTGCTAAGTACGTATTGCTAAGTATTGTCACATTATTCACATTTAATATTCAACTCTAACATTACCCACATTTTACATTCCAGGAAACCCAAGAAATTTAGAGAAGCAGTAAGGCTTTTAAACACGTCTTACAAGAGATAGAAGAAAAATTGGCAGGCAAGTCTGGGTGTCTCCAGAATAGCACTGTCCAATAGGAAGAGCCATATGGGTAACCTTTAAAAATTTCTAGTAATCACATTAAAGTAAAAAGCAAGAGGTGAAATTAGTTTTGACAATATATTTTACTTTATCCCCTATATCCAAAATATTGTCATTTCTACAAAACATTATTAATAAGATATCTTACCTTCTTCTTTTGGACTAATTGCATTTCAATTTAGACCACCCACTGAGCTACACCCCAAGCCCATGGACTGCCACCTTATCATATGCTAAATAATCATATGTGTCCAGTGGCTACCACATCTTTCAGCACAACTGCAGAGCGCAAAGGCCAGACAGATTACATCCTCCCTTTTAATAACTTTCCCCAATTCCAGACTGAGTAATTACAACTGCTTCAATAAAGAAATCTATGTCTTCGTGCAGTGGTTCTCAAGATTTTTGGTTGTAGGATTTCTTTATAAGCTTAAACATTATTGAAAGCTTTTGTTTATGTGGGTTGTATCTAACTGTATCCTATTATGAATTGAGAAATAATTTTTGCTTTTTAAATTGAGATATAATTTTCGTAGTAAAATCCACCCACTTTTAGTGTACAGTTCTATAAGTTTTGACAAATGGATATAGTCATGTAACCAACACCACAACCGAGAAATCAGATCATCACTGTCCCCAAATTATCCCATCCCTTTGCCTATCTCCAATTATTTGACAAACACTGACCAAAACTGAGAACATTTTATTTTTTTAAAGCATGCTATCCATTTTATTATTTCTTTTCCAGAGATGGTTTTTCTTCAGTCCATTAAGATCCAGCTCCTACATGGGCTTTGGTGGATGTCGTGGGGCAGCACCAGCGGGTCTAAATCAAGGTGGAGGTGTTCAATCCTTCCAGGCTTCAGGAGATGGATTCCGGACCACCTTGCTGTAACTGGCACAACTCACACAGTAATGCAGCTTCACATGGATGTTGGGAAGCAAATAAGCATGGAAGACACTCTGGAAATGCCTCTGAGGGCTGAACCCTCTACTATGTTTCCAGTGAGGAACTTCTTAATAGCCTTATCCTTGGGCAAATAGGCTGCACGTGGCCGCAGCCCACTTTGGCACGACTGTTGTTCCTTCTTTTTTTTTTGTATCTGCACCAAGATAAAACATCCTATGTAGACATGCAGTTTAATGAACCTCAGCCTCTTTCTGGCTACATTCCATGCCACAGGTTCTGCTGGATTACAGATGCACCTCGTCCTCTCAATCATGGCCCAATTTCTACAAAACGGAGAGCATTTTAGAACACAAGAATCTGGATGTATACATTCTATTAGACTTTGAGGCCATGACCTTATCACACGTGTGGCTACTGGAAACCTCTAGCATCACACATGAATGAATGAGAATGAGAAAGACAAATAATCTCTTAGTATTACTATAAAATCATTTTGGCTTTTTGGGGGGGGTGTCTTTGGGGACTGAACTCAGGACCTTGGGCTTGCAAGGCAGATGTGGTGCCACTGAGCTAAATCCCCAGCCTATAAAATCATTTTAATAACCAAGGCACAGGTCTTGGGTGCCCTCAGGGACCCTGCATTCTGCACTTTGAGAACCATTGCTTTAGCCTACTGGGTCAGGGCCAGGGATTTAGCTCAGTGGTTCTGCCACCTGCCTTAAAAGTGCAAGGTCCCAAGTTCAATCCTGGGTAACAAAAAAAAAAAAAGAAGAGTGTAGCCTTCAGGGTGAATACTAAGCTATCCTAATGGCAAGTCTCAGGGATCTACAATCTAGACGATTTTAAATAATTGCATTTATAATAATACCCATAATCAGTCAATTCACCAATATTTTGAGCATATTATGTGCCTTATCATTTAATTATTCCAATGACTGCATGACTAGTAACAGTACTTCCAATTTGATGATGTTGGATTAAATTGATGATAATTTGAGGATTCATTAACAATTTCTCCCATTGCCTGGTAACTCGTGGGGTATAGCTGTCATTGACTCATAAATATTCTTATAAATAAGGGTACACTACTAATTTACAATTATGACCCTACAGCAAGGATCCAGCTCTGACATCTGTCAGACAGATCAAGGCTCTGTGGGACCTTGAGAGGTAACAGGATCACCAGTCAGAGCCTTTGAGATCTTTCAGCTGCCGAGATTAGTCTGCAGGTAAATGGTTTATTCGGGAGCATCAACTGCTCTGAATAAATAATTGAAGTGATATTTTTCCAATTGCCTCATCATGCCAAGGAGTAGATCCTTTGGTACCACAAGATGGCTGCTACTTGCAGAAATCTCTCTCATTTTAATAGTTAAATTGCTATCTTGTCTATTTTTTAAAAAAATTTTATGCTGTGCTGGGGGTTGAACTCAGGACCTCACACCTACGACGCACATATTTTACTACTAAACTTCACCCTCAGCCCTCATCCTGTTTATTTTTTATTTTGATTTTGCTCAGTACTAGAGATCAAACCCAGGGCCTCATGTATGCTAGACAAGCACCACTGAGCTTTATCCCCAACCCTATTTTTTAATTTAAAATTCACATATGGCTGAAAGATCTCCTCTGTGACTGTAGAAGAAGGAGTTGCCTGGACAGAGAAGTGAGGTCGAGCTGGCAACACTCTGTCCACTCCCAACTCTGGCTTCTCCACCACCTCCACCTCTCCTGTCTCCAAAGAAAGACTTGGGAAAGGACTGTCAGACAAGGCCACAAGAAGATCTAGAAGCAAACAGGATAGTTTTTGATATTTAAAAAATTATCATTGGGCCAGGGATTTAGCTCAGTGGTTCCACCGCCTGCCTCGCAAGCACAAGGTCCCGAATTCGATCCCAGGTACCAAAAATAAATAAATAAATAAATAAAATTATCATTGTCTGTGAACAGAACATTGAACTCTATCACAAAGGACAGTCTTTAGAGCTTGCTGTAACATGTGAGGCCAGAGACTCCTGTTTTCTCTTGTTTGGGAGACTCTCAATACAGACCTGGGTTGCTCCTCTCCTCAAAGGCCACATCCACTCAGTCCTCTCTTGGGAAGCCCCTAGAGAGAAGTCTGACCCAAGTGAAGAGCCCTGGCTGGCAACACTTATGACTTAGGATGTGCAGCATTTGGTCCCTTTTGTCCACAGCTTTGGATCTTAGTGTCTGTTCTAGAAAAACAAGATGTTGGGCTGGGGATTTAGCTCAGTGGCTCAGCGCCTGCCTGGCAAGCACAAGGTCCTGATCCTTGGTACCAAAAAAAGAAAAAGAAAAACAAGATGCTTCCACAAAGTAAAATATTTACTTCTGTCCAAAGGCAGAGAGACTAATAGCAGATGATTCAAATACTACAAGCATTTTTATTCATTGTTTCCATATTTGGTTGTTTTGGAGCCCAAAACATAACATAACATAACATAACATAACACCTACAGAATGGAGACCCATTCAGTTCCACTGTACACAGCATGTCAGGACTCATACTCTTCTGTTGTTGTTGTTTTATTTTTTGTTTTTCTCACCAAGGTTTTATTCCTATCAGTAACACACTTTTGGAATTGACTCATGCTCCTTCCTAACCAAGTTTATGGGTTGTCCTTAAGACCAGAAGTAGATGAAGTGTAGGTTAAGCATCAAGTCTTAGATTAATAAATGTTGAGTGGTATTGAAGATTTCATTGGTAAAAAGTGACCACCTTCATTGTTCTAATTGGATACTTGGAGGACTAAAAGAGTATTATTAATTATTATACTGGGGCAATAGATATGAGCTGATACTGTCCCCAAATATGTGGTCATCCCAGTACTGGGACAAAATAAAGGAATCTTGGGTTCTAGGTCTAGATGCAAACTCCCAGCTCCCTGACTGTAAGAATTTAGTCAATTCATCTTTTGCGGGGGGAGGCGTTGAGACAAGGTCTTGCTATGTGGTTCAGCCTGGACTTGAATTCACTATGTAGCCCAGGATGGGCTTGAACTCAACAGCAATCCTCTTGCCTCAGCTTCCCAAGTACTGGGATTACAGGTGTGCACCACCATACCCAGCTTCAATTCAACTTTTTTCCCTGGGTGTGATGATTAGTTTTAAGTGTCAATGTCGCTGGACTATGGTGCTCAAATCTTTGGTCAAATACAGCACAGGGTTTTTTTTAGGTGAGATTAACATTTAAAATCATGGACACTGAAGTTCGATCCCCAGTACCAAAAACAAAACAAAGTCATGGACACTGAATGAAGTAAATTACCCTCCATAATGTGAGTGAGCTTTATCCATTCAGTCAAAGGCTTATGTTATAATTTAGATCTAAAGTGGCCCCCAAAAGTTTCATCTGTTCAGAGGTGAGGCTCTCAGAAAGTGATTGAAGCATGGGGCATTATTTTCATAAGTAGATTGATCCATAGATGAGTTCATAGCCAAAGGTGCTCCTAGGAGGTGGGGGCCAGTTGGAGAAGTGGGTCATAGGGGCGCCTTGGAGAGTGAATCTCTCACTCTGCGGTGGGTTGAGCACCTTTCCACCACATACTCTTCCCCCACGTTATTTCTCTCTTGGAGCCATGTGGCCATGGATTGAACCTTACGAATCTGTGAGTCAAAATAAACCTCCTGTCCTTTAGGTTGCAAATAACAGGTATTTTTCCCAGCAATGGGAAGGCTAAATAATACACCCTGAATAGAACAAAAAGACTGACCTCTTCCTAAGCAAGAGGGAATTCTCCTAGCAGGGTGCTTTGGACTTGAACTGCAACGTTTTCCCTGGGTCTCCAGCTTGCTCTATCTTTATAGTCTATATGTCTACCTTTATGCCAGTACCATTTTGATTACTATAGTAGTATGGTAAATAGTGAAATCAGGACATATGAGCCCTCCAACATTCTAAGATTATTTTGGCTATTTTGGCTATGTAATTTATTTATTACATAAATTTTAGGATGAGTTTTTCTGTTTCTTGAAAAAAAATAAATTGAACTTTGATAGAAATTGCATTGAATCTATAGATAACTTTGAGTAGTACAGACATTGTCATGATATTAATCTATAACCCATAAACATAACCCATAAACATGGAGTATGTTTCCATTTATTTATGTCTTTTAAAAATATATGTCTTTTTTTAAACCCTGTTATTTATTTGTTTGTTTCTGATACAAAGTCTCACTCAGTTGCCCAGGTTGACATTGAATTTGTAATCCTTGCATATGAAATTATTTTTGCAATTTCTTTTTAGATCGTTCACTTTTAGTGTATAGAAATGTAATTGTGTTTTGTATCCTGCTTTGCTAAATTAAACTATTCTAACAGGTGTGTGTGTGTGTCTGTGTAAGTGTTTTCTGTATGTATCTTCTGTGAACAGAGGTAATTTTACTTCTTCCTAATTTGGTTTTTTTTTTTTTTTTTT